>CM033282.1:4092490-4449990 GCA_019343175.1 Oedothorax gibbosus | reverse complement strand
AATTAAAAAATTTTCAATTTATTTTAAACCCAAATGGGTTTATTTTGTACAAAAACGGGATGCTTCAATATTTATTATGTTGCTATTGAAATTTAATTTTGATAAAAGCTTTAAATTTTGTATTTTTTTATTTGAATTAACGTGGCATTAGAGCTACATTTTGAAAAAATAAAGAACCATATCAAAATACGTTCAAAAGATTATTTTGATAAATTACTTTTCTTACACTGTTAAGAAAGTTAAGATATCATATTTCACCTTTTTATGGGCTAAGCAATTAAAAGGAGAATAAGGAATTGAGACCTAAATACAACAGTAAAGAATTTGGTGAACTATTATACAAACTTTGTAATTTTTAAATTTTTTCACATTTCCCATAAACTACTTAGAAATGTATAAACGTTTCTGACGACTTGTAAAATAAGGTGAAGATCATATGCACGCCTTAAATATAATTTCGAGTTTTGTTAAATGGTAAGTAGATTCAAACATTAAAAAAAAAACATTTTGAAGCACCCTAACGTTGAAAATCGGCATAAAAAATTTGTCCTTTTAAAATAATATTTACCTAAGCATAAGCTAAATTAAGGATTTTTGATGTTTGACTTTTTTCTTATTACGTGATAAATAACAAAATTTTATTCCATTATTTTATTCCATATGGAAATATATTTTCCAAATTTTTAAAATAATTCTTCAAAAAAAGATTGTTTAATCTAAGTATTTAAAGTTCATTGAAAATAACAAAAAAATACTCTTGTTGAAAAAATTATGAAGATCGTATTCATTAACCACATATTAATAAACAATAAATAAAATACCTATATTTTATTGAAATGGGGAAATTTAATTCCACAATAATACATCATGCCGCCATCTATCGTAAATAAATAAAACTTTTTTTTTATTAGATCATATAGTTTGTATCTGAAAGAATAGATGGCAGCATATAGGCAAACTTTTTGTTTCCCCTTATTTTATTTGAAGATAAAACATTTTACTTTTTACTATTTTGAACTAGAGGTGTGTAACACAACACGACTTTAAATTACCGATCAATAAATCAAAGCACATATTTAAAAGTTCTTACATACCTTATAAAGTAATTTCAATAACTTTAAAACCTAAAAAGTTCTATGGAAGCTACCCCTTACACATTCGCAATTTTCTTGAAAACCTAAACTTAATCACGTCCGACAGGTACTGAGAACACGTGTACCAAATTTGAAGCCTGTATCTCTTTAGGTTTTTAGCAATACCTTTAAAACCAAAAAAGTTCTATGGCAGCTAACCCTTGCGCATGCTTAACAATTTTCTAGAAAACCTTATTATGGCGTCCGACTGGTACTAGGAACCCGTGTACCAAATTGTTTAGTCCGTAACTCTTTTAGCACGAACTGTAGAGTGGTTTCAGACAGACGGACGGAGCAATGCTCAAAAACCACTTTTAAATAAACTCCATTAAATAAATCCATTATTATCCATAAAATTATAATTATTATTAAGTTTTTCAAGAATATATTTATAGCCAAGAACAATGCGAGAATTTACCAAAAATTTAACTAGAAAAACTAATTTACAAAATCATATAAAAGAAATTAAAAAGTTATTGAATTTTGTAACAATCCTTTTAGGCTGGCCGAATAATAGATAAACAGGAGGCAGAGTCCCTTAGTTAACATACAGGGTGTCCAGAAAAGGACTCCTGTTTTCAAAAATTAATAAAAAAAGAATGGATAGAGATATTAACACAATTCTTGCAGAAAACGAATGAGTCATGTCTGGAATTTGATATGGAACACTTTATTATGTTAGTTATGTTTATTACGTTATATATGTTATTAAACTTTATTATGTTCAATTTAACCGACAGATACGCCTGCAATACCATGTGTTGGATTATATATATATATATTATATATATATATATATATATAATATATATATTATATATATATATATATATATATATATATATATATATAATATATATATTATATATTATATAATATATATATTATATATATATTATAATATATATATATATATATATATATATATATATATATATATATATATATATATTATATATATATATATAATATTATATATATATATATATATATAATATATATATATATATATATATATATATATATATATATAATTTAGTATGCGAGTATTAATGTACAATTAAAATCAGAATAATTATATTTGGAGATACATTAACACCGCAAATTTGTTGAGGATTAAGTTGAACAAGTTGAATTTCTAAACAAATGTAAAAGCTTTGAAAGACTTTAAAAAAAGCACTATGAAACTGGTTTGCTATACCATACTCTGAAATCCGCTCCTTTGTTAGATAAGTTAAAAAAAACAAAGGTTTTACATTTACAGTTAGTTTGTGGCCTTTAGGCTCGCGTTGTAATCGGAAATAGTACGCTGTTACTCGCAATATTTTCTCCATAAAAATATCATATTTGAAAATTATCACCAATTTTATCTCCTTTTGAAATAGATTAAGGATGGAAATACAGGGTGTCCAGAAAAGGACTCCCTGTTTTCAAAAATTAATAAAAAAGAAATGGATAGAGATATTAACACAATTCTTGCAGAAAACGAATGAGTCATGTCTGGAATTTGATATGGAACACTTTATTATGTTAGTTATGTTTATTACGTTATTATATGTTATTAAACTTTATTATGTTCAATTTAACCGACAGATAGCGCGGCAATACCATGTGTTGGATTCCACGCAATAACTATTGCTGATTTCCCTGAACAGAAAGCTACTGAACATTTCTGAACACGTGTCCTTCTTTTCGGTATATACGCATGCCTAGTTCTTTCATACAGCCAACACGGTATTGCCGCGCCATCTGTCGGTTAAATTGAACATAATAAAGTGTAATAACATAATAACGTAATAAACATAACTAACATAATAAGGTATTCCATATCAAATTCCAGACATGACTCATTCGTTTTCTGCAAGAATTGTGTTAATATCTCTATCCTTTTCTTTTTATTAATTTTTGAAAACAGGGAGTCCTTTTCTGGACACCCTGTATAATATCCTTGTAATTATTATATGATTTTTTTTTACTTATTTCCAGATTTAAAAAATACATCACAATTTCGGTTTGACGCACTTCGGGGGGGTAGCGAATCTCTGATATAGACGAGTATATTTTGAGTTTTTCGTTGTGGTCTGGTCGTTAAAAGGTTATTATCAATATCTATTCAATGTTATTTTACCCTTTTACTACTCCTTCAAATGACGCTGATTTAAGCTTACTATGGGCTAAATGTTTAGAGTTTTATCGAAAAGGTTCCTTAAACAGTATCAATGCTGGCAACTCCTTAAGGATACGTCATTTTTTATAAAAAATAAGCGGCTGATACTTATTGAGTGATACTTGTCTCCCACCTGCTTCGGTATCTGTATTTCGTTTACAGGTAATAAACGTTCTGGTTTATAAATGTAAAATTGTATAATTCATGTCGTAAAGAGTTATAAGACGATTTTTACTACTTTCAGAGGTTTTTGCATTTAGGTTCACACAGGGCCTCACATATGCCAAGGGCCGTCCCGTATTTTCTCTTATACGAGGGTTGTTGTTTTTTTCAACATCCGATGGGCTGTAAAAAAAAAAAGACGGGTCAATATACAAAAAAGATTTTATTACCAAAAGTAAGGTACATTGCAGCTTATTAATCTACATAAACACCTTGACGATTAAGGCATTTGTCATATCTGTGAACAAGCTTTGCAATACCCTCTTCATAAAATGTAGCCGCCAATAATTTGAAGGTAGTTGTGACGGTTTCTTTGAGCTCCACGTCAATTTGCAAGCGCTACCCTCCAAGCCACTATGTTAATCGATAATTCACTTATGGTGAACCTTCGAGTTTCCTAAACACTTGGTCAACTCGCGACAGACTTGCTTCCTTGGTCCCCTTCTTCATGAACATCATTTCGGCCACCTTTAAATTTTCAACATCATTCACGAACAACTCCATCACTCATAAATGTGTCTCCATACACTCGGCTCATTCTTCGATGAATTTCTACTGCACTGTTCCCTTCTGCCTGCGAGAAACGAATAACAGCTCTCAATTCTCATTTGGCGGCAGCATTTTATGAAGAGGGTATTTCGAAGCTTGTTCACAGATATGACAAATGCTTTAATCGTCAAGGTCATAATGAAGAGAAATAAGCTGTATTGTAACTTACTTATGGTACTAAAATCTTTTTTGTATATTGATCCGTCTTTTCTTTAACCCTTTAAGACCGACCATCAGATGGCGCTGATTTAAGTTTATGAGACTAAATTTTATAGTTTTACCGAAAAAAATTCCTTAAACAGCATCAATGCCAGCAACTCCTTAAAAACAAAGTCAAGTATTAGCCGACCATATCGCACCGTGCGCGGAAAAGTGGACCGATCTGCAAAATGACATTTTGAGTTTTAACACTTCTATAGGATGCCCTATTCTCCCCAAATATATACGATTGGTTGCAATCGCCATAGCGATCAGAGCCTTATAATAGTTCGTCTGCAATTAATAGACAGGTCACTTTTCTGTGCTCGTTTTTGGATGAAAATGAGGAGGAAAGAAGAGACATATCGCACCTGGAGATTTTTCGCTATGTGTTTTCGCAGCTGCAGCGGCAATAAAGTGGAAAGGTCGAAGTCGGTAATTAATTTATTTGTTTATTTATTTGAAATACTAATTTTAAAAAACTCATTTCAAAAGTATCTCATCTCAAATGAAGAGCTGAGTGGAAGAACGTGCTAAGTGACACTTTTGAAAAAATTGAGATTTTTGTGTCAATATGATCATGTTATTACCTGCTTTAAACATAACAGCTTTCAATTTTTTAGAAAACATTCGATTTCGTATATTTTTCGCATACCAAGTTGGTAGGTGCACGCGTTCTCGTCACTTTTTCAATGGAAGAACGTGCTAAGGATCCTTAGCATTTTCTTCCGCCGAAATCGCCCGATTCCGGAACGATCGTTTAGTGGAAGAACGTGCTAAAAGAAGTTTGCGGAAAATGTTTAGACTTTTGCTTGCATTAATAGAAAAACAAATGGTTCTTTTGTAGTTTTAAGCAAAAAGAATTCAACAAAATGTAACTAATATTTCCTAATTAACTTTAATTATTAAATATAATCAATGAAATAAAATTTATATTGCGTAAAACTGGGTTTTGAGTGCATTTAGCAAAATAGGAAAAAATGCATTTTGATTTTAAATTTAAACGGAGTTAAGGGTTTTAACATTTTATAAAATATCGTCTACTTTGAATGTCGTCTGATTTTTATTGTAATAAACGTAGATAATTTAGCAGCGAACAGATGGTATAATTAAAACAAAGTTGCACCTGCTCTATGGAGATTGCAGTTCGCGTTAAAACAACATTGCACCGAACATTCAAAGCATCTGTTTTGTTTTAAAAAAATGAATTATGGGTACAAAAATCGTTTTAAAGCCATTTTACGTTTGATCTCTAAAGCTATCGGAACGCATTTTGTGCAATGTCCTAAACTCCTAAAATTATTAAAATGTAATTAAGAAGCAAACGGAAAGCTGAATTTTTGCTTGAAAGTGTGAATAGCAGCTTATACGGTAAGTACAAATTTAATCAAGATATTGCTTTGTTGTTATGTAAAACTAAAATATTTTTATAATAATTGATGTAAAAATTAAGTGACAAAGTATAAAACGTTATAAGTTCTTAATATTTATTAAAATATCGATGACTTTAAAAAAAGTACTATGCATCACGATTGTAAAAATAAATTGTTTAAACGGTCATGTTGTACTATTGTAGAAGTGCTGTAAATTAAAGTAGCTTTCTTAAAATTGATTAAACCCTTAATTGAAAAGGAGAAAGAAAAACGTAAATAACCTTAGGATCTATATCTTGCCATACAACTTATTTTTACTTTTTAAAAAAAAAAACTAGGGGGCTGCGCCCCCTGCTCACTATCGCTCGCCAACCCCACGCTCGCCCAACCACGTAGGGAGATCCTTGCAAAAACGCATCTCACAACGAAAAATAAAACTAAAAAGTAGGTTTGTTACAGAATCTGTCACTTAACCGCTTCCACACAATATTTGTGCATTTTAATGAAATTTGGGATGTAAACTAGCCTGATTTTTTGCTTTAAAACGATGTATCCCACTCGTTTGTTCGACTTGCGGTTCGTTCTGTGAAAGTGGGTGACAGACAGACGGATTGAACGATTATAATACCTTCCACTTTTTACGTTATAAACGTAGTGTGGAAGCTAAAAAAACATTTCGCTTAATATGTTGGCTATACAACAAATCATAAAACAATGTTTAACAAGATCAACTTTCTAAATTTGCCCCAAAGTAATTAACATGTTCCATATCTTGATACTTCCATAATTTAAACATCTTCAAAAACTTTTTTAAAAAAACAAAAAAGAATGTCACATTATTCGAGTGTGCAAAGTTTATTTTATTCGCATCTATAAGAATACATTTTTCAGGATAAATAAAAAATGAAATAAAACTCTTTTACCGTGATGTTTTGCTGCGAACGAATAATAAAATTAAAAAAAAAAAACGAGAGATTAAATAAAAAAAAAGAAAGCCATCTGCCAGCTGAAGAAGAAAAAAGTTGAAAGAACAACGCGATATTTTTCATCAGTTCTGAAAATTTAAAAAAAAACTGTTTTATAAAAAAAAGGAAATTTTGTGATTCCACTTAAGCAGAATTAAATAAAATAATTTTGCTATAAAATTATTTTGGTATAAAAAAATTTTGTTTATTGAAAATGTGTATTAGAGTAATTGTTATGTTAAATGTTAATTTAAAATAGTTTTGTCATAATTTTTTACTATCTTTTTTTACTATCTTTTTTTACATAATTTTAATCTATAAACCTTCTATCTTGCTATAATATATTTTAAGGCCAAATCATTTTTTAAAAAAATCTGTAAACCTTTTCTACATATAAACACAAAACCAATGTAAAAAGAACAAGTTAAAGAACTGTTCTTTTTAAAAGAACAGAAAAGAGAGCAACTGTTCTTTAAAAAGAACGTAACAAAATCACAAATTTCTTATCTTTTTCTGTGGCCGTTTTGCAGAAAAGGAATAAGTTTTTTTTGTGGCTGACTTATTGTAATTTTTAATTAAAAAACTAATAACTAATTGGAAAAAAAATTTTTAAAAAAGGGTTGAGGCATAAGGGAGATACACCTTCCCAAAAAAATTTAGGCTGCTGACATCAATATTTCATCATGTTATGGCTCCGGACACTTTCAAATCCTATTCTTTAACATAGAGAGAAATTAATTTTTATTTTTAATTAAAAAACTAATTGGAAATTTGAAAAAACAAAAAAAAGGGTTGATGCATAAGGGAGATACACCTTCCTTCCTCAACACAAACATTTTGTGACCTATTACTGAACATTCAATAATTTCATCATGTTATGGCTCCGGACACTTTAAAAGAGCTTACTTTTTTTAATATAGAGAGATATCAAAGTTTTTTTTTTTAAATTCGATTATTCTTATTTAAAAACTATTTAAAAATTTATTTTGCGAAAACTTACATCTTGCATTATAATCTTTTTTTTGTTAAGTCTTTTAAATTTAATATTTATTTTATTCACATGCATTTGTGTTTCTTTTACTATCTTTTTGTACACTTTTTATTAAGTTCAGTTGTCTTATTATTCTTAAAAGTATTTAGTTTATAATTTCAGTGATAATGGTATTTTTTAAAAAATATTTCCAATTAAAAACTTACTCATCTAACATTAAGCAAGAAGTTCAAAAATAACTTATATAACCTACTTTCTTTTAACTTAAATACTCAAAAAAATCCTTATAGTAGGGACAGACGGACGAACAAAAAGTATAAGATAGGTGACTGATATCTTAAAAAAACTAGGGATGTGTAACACTATTTATCAAGACGCTCATTTAAAAGTTATATATACCTTATAAAGTATTTTCAATAACTTTCAAACCTAAAAAGTTCTATGGCAGCTACTCCTTGCACATGCACAATATTGTAGGAAACTTTATTCTGACGTCCTATTAGTACAGGGAACACGTGTATCAAATTTGAAGTCTGTATCTATTTTCGTTGTTCAGCAATACCTTTAAAACCAAAAACAGTTTATAGCATCCTCTACTTGCGCATGCGCAATTTTCTCGAAAACCTTATTATGACGTCCAACAGGAACTAGGAACCAGTGTACTAAATTTGAAGTTCGTAGCTCTTTTATTTCGAACTGTAAAGTAGTTTTAGACAGACAGACGGATCAATGTAAAAAAAAACGTTTTTTTAGAATTAGCACCCTCCAAAACGTGTAGAAAGCACAAAATCTTCATTTTGGATTATTGGCCCTCACCGCAGTAGTTTTATTACCTTATATTTTATATTAGGTAATTGAAAGTAATAACTTTAAAAATTGGACGGGTACAAAGGAAGTTGGGGGTGGGGGGGGGGGGAATAGTAGGACGTACGGACAGAAACAAAATAACAGACGTACAGGCAGGTGGCCAAACACTATACATTGTAGTCATCTACCAAAAACAATTTTCAAAATCAGGCACTTTGGATCGGAAATTGAAAGGGATATGGACGGACGGACAAAATGATGGACGGACAGGCAAACGATTAAAAAGTATAAAAGAGATCTTTGAAGTCCTATCTTCCAAACAGAAAAAGAATTTGGAAAATCGGAAGGTTAGTACAGAAATTATGAAACGGGTATGGACGAAAATTACCTCAAAAATGTCACTTAGCACGTTCTTCCACTAAACGACTGCCAAAATATGAAGCACTTCGGAGGAAGAACGTGCCAAGTGCATGAGGTGTCAAGCGCGTTTTGTAAATTTCGTGTTATTACGTAAATTACGGTTAAGCCAAAAGCCACCAAGCATTTTGAAGAACCAAACTAAAATATCATGCAAAAACAACTATGATTTTGTGAATGACAGAAAAGTTGCAAACTAAAAACTTAGAAGCTCATTATCTCGTTTTCACCTTTTTATCACTTAGCACGTTCTTCCACTAAGCTCTTCAAATACAACTTCCACTTCTGGTATGAGACATCTCTCCAACTGTCCACTATTTTTTTTTAAAAAAACTATTTTACTATTATGATTTTAAATTGCTTAAATTTCAAAGTCAATTGACCAGAAACCTCTGAAATCACAAGTTTTCTATCATTTCAAGTTTTAAAACGAGGAAAACGCATTTAACGGGAAAAATCATTCGTTTATGCTAACTTATTACTTTCAATTTACCCAGTTATTGTATTCAAATAAAGAAATTGTTTGTTTCAAAGTAATTTCGAAATTAAGTTTTTAAATTTTAAACTTTTTTGCATTTTCATGAAATTTAAAATGGTTTCTACATTTTAATAATGCTTCAAGATTCATTTTCTTTAAAATTTTAAACGTGTTGTAAAATGAAAATGTAGATTAAAAGGATATTTTGTAGAAAAAATTTGAAAATCATTTCTTATATCTTGTAAAGTCCTGTTTTTGTAAAAGTAATTCGTTTCATGACCTATTTTGTTTATCTAAACAAATTATTATGATTACAATTATTGAATACATTAAATTATAAAAACAAACATAACTTAAAAATAATATTGTAATTACATGATACTAGATAAACCTTATTACATATATGCTTCAGTAAATTGGTTAAACAAGCTTTTTGTACTAGTCAATTTAATAAAAAAAATATTCATATTGTTATTCAATATATTAGATTATAAAAATGCATTAAGTAAATGAGTATTCTTCATACGTATGGATAATGAAATTTAGCAGCAAATTCTTCAGGACCGTTCTTCAGGAGAGCCGTTTGAAGCTTTAGCAAATTCAAATTATTACAAAAAATCATTCCAAATGAACCCTCCTCCTCCCTCCTCAAGTTCTATTGATCGTTTTTTTATTATTGAAAACAAAATTAAGACAGAAATTTAAATTTATATTCTTTTTCAACCAAATTTTGTGATAAAGCATTAGAGCAGATAACTATTTACTATTTTTACAGTTTATAGAAAGAGTATTCAACTGTTGACATTGCACACTTCAGTTGAAAGCGCCTGTGGCGAAACTACAGAAGTTCGGTCGCAACTTTTGCAACTTTCCTGATAACTTCGTTGAATTTTTCAACCAACACGTTTAAATATTTTATATAATATATTTAATAATACCTTGTATATATGTTTTAACTTTCTGTGTTATTGTGTTTTTATATATATATATTATTATTATGTTGTTCTGTCATGGTAAAGGGATAAGTATTTCTGTATGACAGTGTAGTTAAATAAAAATAAATTAAATTTATCTAATGAAAAAAAAAATTTAAAATATTTTTAACTTTATTAACGCCAGAATGCGATTTAGTTTATTTTCCCGTGCAAAGCCGGGTTTAAATTCTAGTATTTCATAAAATTAAGTTAGGAGTAATCACATCTAAATGGATAAAATTTAAGAAATAAAAGTTCAGTTGCGATTAATTTGACTCGAGTCCTCTTTCCCTGTTGTTTATTTGAAGATGCTTTTAAACATTTTGAAATTCCTAATTACGAATGTATTATTGTTTACCTTTTATAATTTAATCGTTTGCTTTTTTAAGGATATTTTTTATTAAATATTGCTTATAAAAATAAGTTAATTTTCCATTATTCAAATTGAAGTTTAATTTTTTTTTTCATTAAGCGGCAATCAATGGTGTTACTCATAGTGTAATGTCATTCTACATGCAGTGCAACGTAATTGAGTTATAAACCATTTTTAATAATTTTATAACTTTTTGATTTATATGTTTATACATTTTAATATTACTATTTAATTCTGTAAACACAGCCGTCAAGGATTGTAAAAGATATGTTTCCTACGTATTTCATGCTTAGGCCAAAGTTACCAGCCCAGACAACCGTGTCCTAATTTTTTAAAGTAACAACATTTTTTTTTAATTTATAAAATTAACAAAAATACTTACAAATTATTCCTAACAGTTCAATACTTAAAATGCATAGTGATTTTAAAGTGTTTAAATAGTTTTTGTAGCTTCATTTTTCATTCTCTAGTAAAAATAAAACTAGGACTTTGGGCCAAAGTTACCCTCATTAACAGAAGTGCAAGAATCCTTGAATAGTTATCTGGATATAACTTATACAAACGTGTTAGCCTTTCTATTAAAAGAGCTTAGAGAGAGAAAAAAAACTATTCAAGTGTATCATATTCTTCCCTGCTTGACACATACTTTAGACATTAAAATGAGATATAGACCACACATGCGAAGTATAATTATTTTGAATGCCCTGATATTTGCTTTCCTTGTACTTCCTCGAATAGGGGGAACTGGTGGGTAGAAGACGGAGGTTATGCAAACTTTTCTAGTTCCTTTTAACATTTATTTTAACTGGAATAACATAGTTAAGAAGTTTCCACAGCCATTATGAAAATGTCCCCCTAACATCTGTTTAAAGATGAGTGACGATAACGAACAAGAGACAGCATAGTTTTAAGAGCAAATTTATCTTCATTTAAGAATGAATAAAAATTTCGGACACAGGACTTAGAAAAACACGAATGTGTTGGGGGGGGGGGGGGGGGGGGTTAAAAAATAATTTCGAATTTCGTTTAATATTAAAGATGTCATAGTTTCGAAGAGACATAGTTCCAATTTTAAATAAAACAAACAGCAATAAGAGTACACTTGAAGGGTGTTATATAATTGCAAAATATAGTTCTTTTTCATAATTTCTAAAACCAAATAATAATCTAACAAAGGATACCTATACTCTATACTCGCCTCAGCCATCCTATGAAAGGATCGCGTTATGCAAACAAAAAGTTCCACCAATAAATAGCACCGTGCATGTGGGGCTGGTGTTCATTCAATCTGTATTGGTCCTAAGTCCTGATGCCACGTGCGTTTTGTCCCAATAAGGCTGCTTTGGGTGACATCACGGGAGTCAGCTCGTCACTTAACTGTGTTTTTAAATCACGAGGCGTCACCAATATCCCTCGAATAATTATATTACCTGTCTGGAAATATGCGAGCTAATGCAAATTTAAATACAAAAAATTACACATATACTTTTTTTAAACTCATATAACAAATATCCTTGCCAAATATTTTTTATCTAGGTTCATTTGGAACGATTATATGATAATAATTTGAATTTTTACTAAAATTTTAAACAGCTCTCCGGAAGAATGATCTTTTCCGCGACAGATCACTTTTCCGCGCACGGTGCGATATATACTAAAGCTATAATGTTTTTACTTAACACTAGATGGCACCACTAACATAAATTTATTTTTTCAGTAGAGGTGCTCGTAGTTCTTTCTAGCAAGCTATAATATTCGTCATTCTTCAAATTAAGAAAATATGGACACATTACTGAAACAAAATGTGGTTTAAAAAAGTGCAATAAACGTTTTTAAAATTTTTTGGCAAATTATATAAATACACACAACAAAAAGTACCCAATGGTGGGATTCGAACTCACTTGCTGATTTTTTATAATGCAATTTCGTGAGTGACAAATCTTTACAAAGCGAATTTGTGGATTCATAAAAAATAAGAAATAAAATTAAATGATGCAATAATAGATTATAATTTCTTCGAAATAAACGTTATATTATAAATCATTCAGAAAAAAAGGAAACATTTAAGAACAGTTTTGTTGATCTTTGGTTTTCCGTATGCATATTTGTTGCCGCCAATTTTAATTTGGCGATTACAAATTTCAGTTGATTTTAAAAATTATATACTGTTTGAAAATTTAAAAATTTCCAAAAAACCGCTGTGTTTCAAAAAAATAAATTTTAAGAACGAAGGCGAATTTTAAGAACAAATGAAAATTTTCCCAAAGGAAAGGTTTTTAAACTTTTTTTGTGTCTAAGATTTGTTATTTTATTTCATCTTTTTCCATTGGGACAAAGCAAAGCGGTGTACAACCAATTAATTGAAGAAGGCTATTAATTTTCTTGCCGATTTAAAACGACAATATAATATTTCCTGTTGCGGGTTTATTATAGTGTCAAAAAAATCTAAAAGTATCGAATCAATTCTTATTTATTTCACACCTTATTTAAAAGCTAATTCAATTTAAAAATTAAGAATTCGAGTTTGTAAATAATATAAAGTTAATATTTTTCCCAACTCTGAAAATTAAGTCACTAAAATTTGTGTAATTTTTTTTTTCAAAAGCTAAAAGCTACAATCCAATTCAATATCACACCGACGATTAAAAAACAAAAAAATTAATAAACTTCAGCTTTATCCCTTTTTTTTAAGTGTTTTACTTTAAAGTTATTAATATAAACAAAAAGTGTTTCCAAAAATAAACTGCGCTTGATAAACTTCGACAATTGAAAATCAAATCAGATTGTGCATCTGTTTCTGTTGACATACATGCGACTATTGAAACAAGTTATCATGCGCAATACTTTCTAGGATTTCTATCGAAATACGCAGTTTACAGACTCTAAGCTGCGCATTTGTGAATGATACGTAGTATACAATAAATGCTGCGGTGTGCAAGAATATATTTTCGGATAAAGATAGTTTTCACAATATAACTCCGTGTATTCGTGATTCGATGAAAATTTGACATTTTCATCGATTTTGGGGTACTGAGTGCCTTTAACAGGGAATGAGCCCGCTGGACCGCGGGTCTCCAATGCAAAGTGCCTCAGTGTTAATCCAATGGAGAAAAAAATATTTTCTAAACCACATTTCTCCGGCTGCATTAAATATTTTTACAGGCGGGTTGTTTAACGTGATAAATGTAGTTGACGTACAGGTCCCGACAATCACACTTTTTGAAATAGGTTCGAATTTTTTTTTATTATTTTCAATAAATAATTGTACACAAAATATTCGCAGGAATTTTTAACGTGGGATTATAGACACCTGTAAGTTATCTACATTTATCATTTCAAAAACCGTTTGTAAAAATATTCAATACAGCCGGAGAAATGTGGCTTAGAAAATAAACGGGCTTATCTGCCCTTAGAAGTGGTCTATATCACCATTTCTGGCCTAAAACATTATTTTTAGTAGACCAGTATATTTCTAAAACAGATAAAGAAAACTCAACGAAGATGGACCCTATGGAAAGTCTTCTTTAAATTGTCCGATTGGCCACCACCATCACTATGGGTCTTTCAGTTTTTCAAAGTGAACTCAGTAAACCTACAACCAAACGATAGCAACGTATATTTTGAATTTTTCGTTATGGGCATAGTCTGTTCGTTAAAGGGTAAATAACTTTATGAGCTAGAATTAAAAGCTAGACTACAGATTCAACCTAATGGTGGGCTTAAGGATCAATATTTTAATGTGTGTGTATTAACATTTATTATTTTCCACTAGAAGGTGTCAAGTTTCTGAATTTTCTGATTTATTACAAACGATTAATATTTTCTCCAAAAAATCTATATTTTAAAAAAGGTAATAACATAAAATTATTAGTTATACGTGGGGAAATGAAGTACAAATTAGGGAAATCATTCATTTAAAACCCTGACTGATAAATTTGCATCTTTAATATTGATGAAAAACATTAGTGTGTAAGCATGGGGTTAGGATTCATAACCCCCCACCCATATGACACCGGTATTAAGGCCATCATTTATTGTTCCAAACAATTAAAAATAAAAAATAATATGCAACAAGTAATTTCATAAACTATTTTTTATAATACTAATTTGATATTTAATGGAATTATTCACGTTACTTGGTTTCATTATATTTCAATCCATATTTTTAAAAAGAAAACTATCAAATAATCCTTTTAATACTCCGCGCATGTTCTGATTCCTGACGTATATCCCCGGACAGCAATTTAAATCCCGGGCTATCCAGGCCATTCCCGGGCGTCAGGTAACCCAGGCACAGATGGTTGCGAAACTTTTTATCACTTTTAGACCGGCCGTCAGATGGCGCTGATAAGTTTATGAAACTAAATTTTAATATTTTTTTTTCGAAGAAGTTGCTTACAGCATCAATGCCAGCAACTCCTTAAAAACCACGTTATTTTTTACACAAATAAACAACTGGGAAAAGTCATCTGCTTTGGTATCGATATTTTTTTAAACTTGAACACTCTCTTTTATACCCGAACGATCGTGATAGCTCGGTCTTAAAGGGGTATGCTGCAGAAAAATCAGAAGCAGCTCAGTTTTAAAAATCATCTTTACTTACATATTTGAAATATGGCACTTTAAAACTATGTATGACATTCTAATATAAAAAAAAACGAAAACATTTTTTTTTCGGACCTAAGATTTCATTTCTTTGCCTATTGCTTTAAAAAATATATTTTCTTTAAGTGGTTTTAAAAAACAATTATTGAAATGGTTTTTTTTTCCATTTCCGATATGGAGTCTAAATTTTGATGCCGATAAATTGTTTTCTAAAATGAGGGTTGGGAAACACCACAAGACTTTCAATCAAACACTCAATAATAGATATTTAATACTCTAGAATTCGGTTAAAGATTTATTATACAAAAGGTTTTGGATTTCAGAAATACATTTAAAACTTTCTGTGACAGAAACCCCTTGCACATGCACGATTTTCTCGAGCACTTTATTATGACGTTCAACGGGTACTAGAAACTAGCATATAAAATTTGAAGTCTATAAGACCGTAAAGTAAGCGAGAAAAACGGCAATGTATGTATGTATGTATGTATGTATTTGTTTGTTTGTTTGTTTGTCACCCCCCCCCCCCATTTCTACACCCATACCTCACATCCCCCCCCGCGCTAACTCGAATTAACTCGACCTTAAGTGAGTGGGCTCCTAGCAACCGACTCTTTCCTCTGAGGCGTTGCCCTCAGTTGAGTTGTCTAGCGAGCGTCTACCTCTCTCTCCCTCTCTCTTTCCCACTTCTCTTTCCTCAAAGAGAGATGAGATGAAAAAGGCATAGACGCTGTCGTCAAGGGATGCTAGGAGAGTTTACCAGATGGTTGGTTGCCATGCGGGGGAGGATGAAATTATCTTAAAAATTGTACTGAATATCGGGTGACCCGGGGTAATTATTGGACACGGAAAATCAGGGTAATTATTGGACAGGGCCCAACAATCATAATTTATTGCGTCTAACAAACCAAAATGTGTTAATTGCATATCCAGCAAAGGTCTGACTATTAGATTAGTACACTTTCTTAAAAAATATATTAATAAACAAAAGTTCTGGAAAAAATGGTTTAAACTTTCGTTCAATCGATGCCAAATTGTGAATAATTTTGTGTTCTTTTACATGATCTTCAATTTTGTAATGCTCAGTCTTAGATATGTTTATGAAGGTGGTTTGTGCTGAAAAACACCATTGTAGAATGAACAGTTATATTATGACGTGCATGTTTAGTTATTGGGTAATTATTGGACATGCTATGGTCATGGAGTAAAACAGACAACATCTCAATACGCTTAAATTTACTTGTTATAGTTTGTGTGATTAAAAAAACCATCTAAGCAATATTTGAAGTTGGAAAATGAAAAATAATCAAAAAGCTGTGCGAAAAATTTAGATGTTTGGAAATTTTTAGTAAATTTTGCTTATACATTTTCTTTACAGAAGCCATACGGTGTTCAATAATTGCCCCCATACACAGTATCTATAGTACACGCCATTGTCCAAAATTTACCCCTTGTAGATAGTCTAAATAAACAGACTGAAAACTAGTAAATGTTTGATTTTTGTTCAATAAATACACCCTGTGTATAATAGAAAATTTCATTAAATATATTTAAACGAAAGAAGATCTTAAATGTTTATAATGTATAATTAATGATATCAGTTCATTATAATCATTGCGAATGCGTGATATACCCCCCCCCCCCCCACACACACACTCCTATCCACACTAATTTTGGCCCCATAGTCAGATCCAAAGTCAACGTCTATGATGATAAAAATTATAGTGAATTGTAAAAACAAAAAAAATTAAAAAATAGATTACAAATTATTCAAGATGAATAATTTGTAAATTATGCTTTTTAATGTTATTGATTTAATAATTAATGTAATTGAATAATTGGAATATTTATTTTGGCGAAAATACTTTTTAAACGTTACTCCTAATTCATGTTTAAATACGTCGTCGAAATACCAGCTCTTGGCTTTCACTTCTGCATATTGCCATTAAAAAAAAAATTTGCAATAATTTTATAATTACCATAATTGTATTTTTTCTGAGGTTTATTTTTATTTCAATATCATAAAACTTAAGGTATCACTGGTTATATCTTATATATTGTTAAATAACAAATTTATCAATTTTCAGTAAAATTATAAATTAGTATCTTTAATGAATCACTCATTCACAATACACATTATATCTCATCAATTTATGCGATATCTTTTGGATTGGGAATTTTTTATAGTAAAAAAATATCTATGAGATCTCAATCAGAGATTAATGCTTTTTGTTTAACTCTTCATAGTAAACATTCTTAATTATGAAACATCTGTTCATGCAATGGCTTAGAATGTGAGCAAACATTGAATGAATTGGTTGTGATGAATTGAAAAAAAGTGCAAATTATTAATTATAAATCTTTAGTAATTGAATTCAAAGTTTGGGAAGTGGAACCTTTTGAAAAATTTTGATCTTCAATTTTTACTTCCATTGAAAATCTATATTTAATGGCAATTTAAATGACAATAAGTGAAAAAGATAAATTTCTTGTGAAATAAAAATAATGTAGTTTACCCCTTTAAGACCGAGCTATCACGATCATGCGGGTATAAAAGAGAATGTTCAAGCTTTTCAAAAATATCGATACCGAAGCAGCTGACTTGTACTATTCGTCATTTGTATAAAAAATGACTTTGTTTTTAACGAATTGCTGGTATTGATGCTGTTTAAGACATTTTTTTCGATAAAACTCTAAAATTTAGTCTCATAAACTTAAATCAGCGCCATCTGAGAGCCGGTCTTAAAGGTTTACGGAAAGCAAATTTGAATGCTAATGTGATGAAAAAATACTTCCTACTGTGACCGATTTCAGTTATGGAAGTACACATATGCAGCGAAATTCCCATTGGGAGTTCCCAGCAAATTTGTCGTAGCAATCCTTCATAGGAACAGCTTAACCCTCAATAAAAAAAAGTCGAACGTTCCGAAATGTTCAGACCGTTCGTTTATCTAATAGATTGGAATAAGATAATTTTAACCAGCAACATGTTTAGGTATATCATTTAAATAAAATTTTTATTAAAGAAACAATTCTGGTAGTTCCTTCAAATAAAATTTTTAATAAAAAAATTCGCAACGGCTATAAACAATTTTTCTGACTTACAAAAGCAAGACCCCCTGAAAATAATTTGCTTAAAGAAACTTCATTCAATATAAATGGTATATTAATTCTTTATAATTATTGTCCTATTTACTAAATACTTCCTTAATTCCATCTGTCGTCAATTGACGCTTTATTTATATTTTATCGTAAAACATTTATACATTATAAATTTGCATATACCTTTATAAATGCGCTTTTAATGTTTAGAAATAAAATATGATGACAATACACTAGTATCAACCAAAACAAATCAAATTTTTTAAATGAAATTTTATCAATTACAAAAGCAACTAAATTTTTTAATGTAAGAGGAAATACTGTGTGTATAGCGCTTAATTTATAACAATATATAGAGTCACTGTTTTTTACAGCTACAATATATTAACCGTGACAAAGTTTCTGTTTAAAGTGACATCTTTCTTAGACTTCATAGAATTTCAATTACAAATAAAAAACCTGTAAGAAATTCGAGAAATGAGAGTGGAATAGATTTTACTTCATTAGGAGAAGAATTCAATAGTTTAAAAGCTTAGGCCATTGATCTTTCCCCCCCCCCCCCCCCAAAAAAAAAAAGGTTTCTTGTTTTTAATTCAACTATCTCCCGGGATTTGTTGGATAGTAAAATAATAGACGAATTGCTTACGAAAGAAAGGATTTTCTTTTTGTAATTGTATTCTGAATGTTAGTAGAATTTTATCCCCCTTTTTGGAAAAACCTCTGCCATCATTTTCGGTTCGAGTAAAGAAAATATAAATTTTTAAAAATATGTCGTAAAAAATTTAAAGAAAATGGGTTGAATGCTCTGAAATCAAATATCAATTCCTGGAAATATATTGCTTATGTTGATTTTATTAGGAGAATTCCAGTTGCAACAAACCATTAAAAACTATTCTGGTTTTTTTATTTATGAAAACATGAGTTTGCAAATCTCACCCCCAATTCAGTGTTTCCTTTTATAAATTTGATTGGATTTTTTTTATTTAATAACCCAAATTTAAAAAATAATAATAATAAAAGCTTGAAAATTCTTATTTTCAATGACTGCACTTTTAAATTAAAGTTATTTCTATAAAAAATAACTTTGAAGGCCAGAAATATTTTTTTCGTCAAAAAAGTGTATATAGCATAAAATAGAATATGTTTTGTTTACTCTATTATTGGTGAGTGTTTGAAAAGTAAATTTCCATAAGTCCCGACACACACTTTGAGGTTATAAAAATAAAGTAATAGTTTTTCTTATCTTCGAAGTATTTTTATGATCAGCTATAGTAGGTTAGTTGGAGAAAAAAAAGCTTTAGTACTACAATTTTCTACCAAATGGTATTTCTAGGGACTTTCTAGAAAAGAAAAAATGTACAAGCACATTTTCTTTTCCTGGTGATATGAACGTGACCAGACTTTATCTAAAAACATATCCTTATAATAAGTACTATCTCGTTAAATGCTATTTTTCAAGACCTGCAAAAAATTCAGGCGGTATATATGGCACTGTTTCGTTTCTTGTAAATTTTAACATTTATTGATATCTGAGTCGGCCTCGTTTTATAAGTCATAAAAGAGTTTAAAAAAATTATCCGTGAAAAATTATTAGTGAACAAAGGGATATCCTTTTAAACTCTGCATTTAAAATATCAAACTTTTACCGTTATCTTTGGTTGTTCTTATGTAACTCGGAACCAGAAAATCCATCCCAAAAAGGACATATTCCGAACAGCGTTGAAGTATTAAAGTACAAATACTTATGCAAATTACAAATTCAATTATGTTCACAGAATAAAATTTAGACGTACACAATCATGTATTCGTTATGTGTCCGGATTCGTGGAATTCAAATGCTGGGAATGATTCTACATAACGACACTTTCAAGCATACATTATTTTAAAGTTTTAGGTAACTTTATTTATATATTTTATTCGCATTAAATTTATTTTTTTTGGAACCGTGTATAGTTTAAATTTAATTTACCTGCCTTGAAAAAGCAACATGAAAAATATCAAACTACAATTTTTTGATAGAAAAATTTTAACGGGATAAGGCATAGGGTTATGAAACAACACAAATTTGACGATCAACTCTACATGAATAACAACATAACATCCTGTCAATCTTTTTAGTGGAAAATCAATTTAAAAAGCTCTCCTATGGCCGTTTTTATTAAATCCATATTTCTCAGACGTCAGACGTAGTGTCGTAATGCGCGCCAAAGTATGACACAGCCTTCTTTACATAGAAACTACATAAATATGGTGCGAGTGCCATCGTATTTGAAGAGTTTAACCCTTTAAGACAGGCCATCAGATGGCGCTGATTTAAGTTTATGAGACTAAATTTTAGATTTTAACCAAAAAAAATTCCTTAAAAAGCATCAATGCCAGAAACTCCTTAAAAACAAAGTCATTTTTTATACATATAAGCAATTCGTCTATTATTTTACTATCCAACAAATCTCGGGAGATAGTTGAATTAAAAACAAGAAACCTTTCTAGGGGGAAAAGACCAATGACCTAAGCATTTAAACTATTGAATTCTTCTTCTAATGAAGTAAAATCTATTCCACTCTCATTTCTCGAATTTCTTACAGATTTTTTATTTGTAATTTAAATTCTATGAAGTCTAAGGAAGATGTCACTTTAAACAGAAACTTTGTCACGGTTAATATATTGTAGCTGTAAAAAAACAGTGACTCGATATATTGTTGTAAATTAAGAGCTACACACAGTGTTTTCTTTTACATTAAAAAATTTAGTTGCTTTTGTAATTGATAAAATTTCATTTAAAAAATTTGATTTGTTTTGGATGATTCTAGTTTATTGTCATCATATTTTATTTCTAAACATTAAAAGCGCATTTATAAAGGTATATGCAAATTTAGAATGTATAAATATGTTTTATGATAACATATAAATAAAGCGTCAATTGACGACAGATTGAATTAAGGAAGTATTTAATATATAGGACAATAATTATCAAGAATTAATATACCATTTAATTGAATGAAGTTTCTTTAGGCAAATTATTTTCAGGGGGTGTGCTTTTATAAGTCAGAAAAAATGTTTATTACCCTTGCGAATTTTTTTATTAAAAATTTTATTTGAAGAAACTACCAGAATTGTTTCTTTAATAAAAAGTTTATTTAAATCATATACCAAAACATGATGCTCATGACATCCCAGACTCCATTCCGTTAGTTAAACGAACGGTCTGAACGTTTCAGATCGTTCGACTTTTTTTTATTGAGGGTTAAGTTGTTCCTATGAAGGATGGCTATGACAAATTTGCTGGGAACTCCCAATGGGAATTTCGCTGCATATGTGTACTTCCATAACTGAAATCGGTCACAGTAGGAAATATTTTTTCATCACATTAGCATTCAAATTTGCTTTCCGTAACCCATTAAGACCGGCTCTCAGATGGCGCTGATTTAAGTTTATGAGACTAAATTTTAGAGTTTCATCGAAAAAAATGTCTTCAACAGAATCAATGCCAGCAATTCCTTAAAAACAAAGTCATTTTTTATACAGTTGACGAATGGTACAAGTCAGCTGCTTCAGTATCGATATTTTTGAAAAGCTTGAATATTCTCTTTTATTCCCGCACGATCATGATAGCTCGGTCTTAAAGGGTTAGTGGAAGAACGGGCTAAGTGACATTTTTGAAAAAATTGAGATTTTTGTGTCATTCAACATATTACTAATTTCTTTAACGGTAAAAAGTTTCAATTTTTTCATAAACTTTAAATTTAGTATTCTTTTTACGGTTTGGAAGTTCCGTTTTTAACAGATCTGAGTGCAAACTATAAATTTTAAAGTTCATATTTTCGTTTCCATTTATTTGTCACTTAGCACGTTCTTCCACTTAGCTCTCATTTCATGTCTAATAAAACAGTGTTTGCTTGTGGTGAATCTGATTCTGATCAATTGTGGCGATTTACTATGGTAATTAACCATGGGTGCTGTATTGGCCCTTGAAAATGGCGACCGTACTATATCCCTTTACGACCTGAATTATACAATCATGCAGGTATAAACGAAATTGTTCAAGCGTTTTAAACAATACCGATCGATACCAAAGCAGCTGACCAGAATCAGTCGTTTATTTGTCTTTAAATAAAAAAAAAGAAGTAATTTTTAAGGAGTTGCCAGCATTGATGCAGTTTTGGCAACCTTTTCGATAAAACTTTAATTCCCCATAAAACACTAAAACGGCTGTTTTAATAATTTTTATTATATAGATGTTTTAGAAGCCGAACGTAATTCACCTATCAGCCCACGGATCTTTACATTTACGAAATTTTAATGTGTAATTTAACGAAAGTCCAACGTTTTACCTAGAAAACGCAAAAACGAGTTAACCATTCATTTACAGAGAACAATTTTTAATATGAAATCTTAGAGGTTTTGAAGAAAAACTTATGCTACGATAAATTTTAAATTATACGGAAGTTAGCTGGACATTTCCCGTTATTTTTCTGCGGCATTTTTTTACCAATCACGTTTCTAACCAAGATACAAATACGAAGTTGACGATATTCGCTAAATACCTAATAAAGGGGCAATTATCGATGATTTGGGGTACTTTGTCTTCTTAAACAGTCGTTGCAGCCAATGGGCTACAACAAACGAACCCACTACCTTTGCACAGATGAAATGCAATGACAACTCAAATCTTCAAACCATTCATCTAAATAGCACACATTTTTTGCAATACGTCCCTTACACACACCCGCGTACAATGCGATATAGACCTTAGTAACATTAATGGATAATTTTAGTATCGCGAAAACATTGCTGAATTCAAAGCAGTATTCAGAGCAATTTATCTAGTTATCCCCAAAACAACAAAATAAAGAATATAGAAATATAGAAAAATTATGAAATAAAATATGAAAAAATATGAAATAAATTATAGAAAAATTATGCGTACATAATGCTAGTGTCAAATAAAAGGCAAAAAAAAGGCATCAACGGAACAACAGCACACGCTTAGAGATCCTCGGCCCCACAGGGTTCTGCAAAATCACACATTTTCCAGCTTTTAGTATAATTTACTGAAATTTTAAAAAATATTAAAAATGAAGTATGTTTATTTTGAAATTGGTTTGGTTGAATTGACATTGCACTAGAGCGCGCGCGCGAAGTCTGTTAGCAGGTTGTACTGGCTGCGAAGGCTTTGTACTTTAAACCACGGTCGAGTAACGAGGCCGACACCTGATATGACAGATAACGCTTTCCTATGCATTATGAGCTCTTTTAAGCCAACCAATTCTTTATACAGAATATTGTTATTTTTACGGTAGAAAACCGTGCAGTGTTCTTTACATTTATTGTGAAAATTTTACGGATTTCTGCTGACACACAAAGTGCGTTATTTATAGATGCAGCATTTTTGGCCATGGACATATCCCATATACCTAGTGAAAAGTTATGTATCACGCAAAAGCTGTAAAATAAATCAGGGCAGTTCAATGACGAATTCTGGCTTTTTTATAAAATAATTGTTTAAATATATCAAATAGTGTGCTGGTTTTAATTATAAAAATACTATATACTAGAAAAAACATGGTCAACAGAAAAATCGAAAAGTCCATTATATTGCTTGATTGCTGGTCCAACCTTCATACGTAACTCTGCATACCCTGTACCTGTAAAAATGACGTATGTCAGCTAAATTTATCATTCTGGATGAAAAAGAATTAATATTAATATGCAAATAGAGTATTCAAGATTTTTTCAATAAATCCAATCATAAATGGAAATTTATATGTAAATTAATAACTTCGTAAAATAAGCTACTACTTAGCGATCCTGTTTCCGATCTGAAACTTTAATACGATTCAAATCACGTATTTCCAAACACTACTTGAATCTTATATTTTATAGACTGAACACGGGGGGGGGGGGGGACATCTATCAACAAGAAATTCTTTAAAAAAATACCCTACATTCCTGTTACTTAAATACTTACTGAAATTCCTATAGATAAAACTAGTAAGTTTTCAACAGTAACTGTCACCTAGAACCACTTCTACAAAAGATTTATACACATTAGAAAACAAAATCGCCAAACACATCACCCAGTTGTTCCCACCCCCATTTAAACTTTTAAAAGCCAAAATAAACTATTTTCATTAAATTTATTTCGAAAATTAAATTAATGATATTTATCATCTGCTTAGTTTATTTGCAGTTCGAAGAATAATCAAATATTAATAAAAAACATGAAACTACTCTAAACATCACTAAAAAATTGAGAAGTGTAAATTTAAACTAACTTTATTTTCATGCAAAAGACAAAATGCCTTGCCGCTTCGCAAACAAATACTGATTAATCAAAGAATCACATTATATTACATTTTAAGACGTCAATACAAACTGACTTGTAACAAAAATAAATTGTCTTTCATTTATTATTTTTAAATAAAGTTTCTTATATGGCAACAGCGATTCAAATAACTAAAAATTAACTTCAATGCTAATACAATGGGAAATTCGCCGACAGACAATAGACGGATGTCTGTCCGGACGTACCGAAAGACGGACAAAAAGTATAAAAGTAGGGTCTCTTGGTCATACCTTTCTAATAAAAAAAGAATTTTTAAGATGAAAAACAAATTCTCTGAAATTTTCTCTGAAAAAGTAGGTATTGATTCAGAATAAAAGTAAGTAAGTAAAAGTAGATATTGATCTTAAAAATCCGATGAATGGAACCGATTTTGGAAAGGAAAACGGGCGGACAGACGGACACCGACAGCATGTCAATACCTACTTTTTCATTTTTTTTAATTAAAAAAATAGGGTATAAATTACTAGAAAATATATACGCCATAGACACGTAATTAATGCAGAAAAATTTAATTTATGCCCTGTATTTCAAATGATAAAAAACATCTAACAACTTAATTCTTAGTTCTTACGAAAAGTCTAACTATCTTCTGCGTTTACATTGTTTTGCTTGACTCTTTTTACTTATTCGTTACATTATCCGAAAACTCCGGACAGTTATTGTACTGTAAAACTGAAGCATTATCCATAAAACTGAAGCAGGAGATTCTGTGATTAAATTAAGATGATTTATTATATAACAATCGTGATAAATATTGTATTTTGAGTTAGTGCATTTAGTATTAAGATACTGAATCTTCAACATAAAATTATTTGTGTGTTTTTGTTTGTTTCCACTTAACGATTAAAACGAACATCGTCGCCAAATAACCCTTTTTTAGCTCTAGTACGACTCAATTTCAACCAAACCAACTTAAGCTCCCCATGTGTTCCACAGTAGAATTGACTTTAAAATTATAGGTTCCGGCTTCTTTCATCGGCCAGTGAGGATAACCTGACAACAGTGTTGCCATGGTTACAACGTCGTCTGAAACTTGTGGGTTAGAAATGTCAAAGGTTGTTGTAGCGCTTCTTCCAATCTTCTCTAAGAATTAAGTATTCTTAACATCGAGTATTTTTTGCTCTGTCTGGCTAACAAGGATTGTTTTATTTTATCCTTCTCATTTAAAGAATTGTCATTCTGAGTCATTTCCTCCTTGTCACTCTTTAATCACCTTCTCCTCCCACACTTTCCGCATCAAATAATTCACTTATAAATATTTTTCTGCATAATATCTGTATGATAAAATTATAAATGTATAATGTTTTATCCCTGTTGTATGCTTTATTTTAGAAAAGAATTCTTAACACCGGAAATGTTCAGTTGACAATGAATAGAATCATGAATTCTCCCACGAATTGACTCAATTATAAACATTATTTTCTGTATAACATCTGTATAATTATTGTAAACCAATAAATGTAAAATGTTTCTTTCTCTGTGTTTACAAGTTATATATTTGAAAAAGTATTCCTTAAATCTTAACTAATTGTCTTGTCTAAAAAACAGCTGACAATGATTGTTTAGCTTCCTAATCCTCTTTTAAATCGTCGATCTTAATCATTTCCTCTTTGTCCCTTTATTTTTCTCTCACTCACACACAAACCATCTCTCTAAATATTTTTTACTGCCGGTATTTCCGTATATTATATAAATAGCGAATCAATAAGGAAAATTATGCATGCTATACAATTTATTTTACATAGAAATTTTAAAACGAGCATAATCGGGGTTTTTTATCTGTTTGCCCAACAGTGGTGTTATTGATTTTCAAACACATTAACTAAGTAAAAAAAATTAATCAAGTTCAATACACTCACAAAAGTACCGTGCTAGTATTTAGGAGAGTATAGTTTTTGTTAGTGTACTCACTTTAGTCTTCTCGTAGATTACATGACTTTTATAATTGTTGGTAGAGCCATTCGTTAGAATATTTTCTTTTAATGTTTAAAAAATCCTTTGTGTGAAAATAGATTTGTAAAAAAAATAATAAATTATGGGGACGCTTGTTTTGTTTTTAGTGTTGTAAAACTTTTTTAAGAGAATAAGTACTTTTTTTAAGAGAAATTTTAAAAATAATAGAAATACCACTTCAAAAAAGACAGTTACAACTTTTAATAATAACTAACTTTTATTAAAAATGTCGTTATATTTTTCAAAGCTCAAGTTTGTCAAAAATCAAGTCTCCCTACATATAGTGACATTTGATCATTTTTTTTAAATTTTGAAAAATAAAAATTTGATATTTTACAACATAAAAATCAAAAACTGAAAAAAGGATCACGTAGTGTTCTCCATCTAAGATAATCACAATGGGAGAGTGTCTGTGGTATCTAAAAATAAACTTAGTCTATAAAGGAAATAAGTCTGGAAAACTCGTAGGAGAGACCCTAGGGTAAAGTGATAGGCTTGTCTACAATAAAACAATGAACATAAAAACAGATGACACATATCCAGAAGAACTGGACAATATAATACTTGTCAAAGTGCAACTTGTTGTCAGAGTAAAAATATTAATAGTTAGGGAAAATAACTTGACTGTTATAACGGTGTCGCCAGGAAGGGGTCGTGATAGACGTTTGTATTTTTTATACGATATGATCGCAAGAGATTATACTTGAAGGCTGTCACATGCAAATAGAATATAAAGATTGTGTTTTGTTTTAAAGAGTTTTAGAGAGTTGTATAACAATAATAGTAGATATTCTACTTTTTACTATTGTATTTATTATAAGCATAACTGCTGAATCATCAAACATTTATTTATTTATTTATTTATTTATTTAAATTTTTAGGATATCCTGGTTGCATGACGAGTTTAAATACTTTTGGTGATGAATGAAAAGCTCAGCGAAAACAAAACTCAAAGAAAAATCTCATCATATTCATGTCGTGTAAATGGTTTAAAGTTCTCCAACTCTTCACGCATTGTTAATCCTTATTCACGGTCATTTGATGACTTCGAAACCTGTAAGCAAACAACCGTTTTGTACGTACAGCAATGGAGTCTCCTTAAAAGCTTCCGGAACTACGATTGGATGATCACCAACTGAACTGTACCTTTTCTTGCTTTTTTGTGTTTACAGATCATTTACCTGCTCGATGCTTTAATTTTATAAAAGTTTTAACTGACACTTAACTGATTGTGTGTAAAATAAACAATGGCAATAATGAAATTTTTAATGAAAAAAATACATACTTAGCTCACGTTTATGGTACAATAACATACTGTTTTTAAAGTCATTGGAGACACGATATATTATAACTGAACAGTGCTTTATCATTTCTTTTTCAAACAAAATCCCAATATTCTACGAGTTTCCTTCCGAATTTGACATCATTCTGCTAGACCAGTCAGAAATTTATACGTGTGGTTTACATAGCGCTTTTTTATGATATTTTGCAGAGTTTATTTACAAGCTTTTAGAATTTTAAAGGAGAAGACTTATCCCAACCCAATACATGGTAAAGGATTTAAGTTGCTTCTTATGTACCATACAATCACACGTGTATTCAATATGGTACAGTAGCCATTTTACCATCTTTAGGTCAAAAAATCCTATAAACATCTGTTATTTTAGCTGGTATAGTCTGCGATAGGCAAAACAAAGTACAAGCCTAGTCAAATAACAGAAATCTACACTATAAACATGAAATATCACCAAGTCGCTATCACCATGTGTCATTCTTTGCCAAAATGTATAACAAGTTTCTACTATCGGCGGAAATGGATTGGTTTCACTTGTAATCGCGATTGATATTGAAAAAAATCAATATTGCGAAGGGTTTTTTTTGTATGGAAATGGTTTTATCTAACAGTTTTATCACCTTTTTTTACTGACTACCACTAGGTTAATTTTGCTTTACGCTTGTTTTAAAAAGGCAGCAAAGCTTAACAATAGACAAGTAATTCTCAAGTTAGCCAATATCGAAACCAAGTTTTATTGACATCACAAAGTAATACACATATAGCAAACGACACATGTAACAACACATAAAATGAGAGAGCCGTCATTTTTTCCGAGTGATGTGTGATAATCATTACAGGTAAGCCATTTGAGCTAATTTAAAACTAGGATTTCAAGAACAATAATACATTAATAAAAATGTTTAAAAAAGTATCTTACATACACCCAATTGCCCTTAGTAATTGAGTTTTTATTTAATAACTACATACTTTTTAGTTAAATTAAATACCCAGTTCACCAAGTCTATAATAGAGTATAAATGATCAACTACTATATCAAGCCCAAATTGTAACATACGAATTTTATTGAAAAATTGATTTTTCCACATTCCAAATATGCTACTTAACAAATTTCACTAGAAAATTTTCTAATATTTTTTTCCAGAGCTCGTTAAACACCGGAACTTGAATTATGACCTCTCTGAACTTTAAGATCATCAATTTTGCATTTATGCTTTCGAGGTTTATTTTAAATTCAAATGATTAATTAACTTCATATATTCCTGTTTCTTTTCTTTTTTTAATTTCACGTGTAAAACTGCCAATTTCGTTGATATTCTGAAATTTATACTTAAATTTTACTTCATTTGAACTAAAACAGTAAATTTTCTAATATTTAATATCATAAACTTTTTTAATATACTTGTTACAATAATGTAAACCATTTATTAAAATGTATTATGTCAGTATAAAAGAAAAATATTTCATAGAAGTAATATTATAGTAAACGGATTTTTCCCTCACACAAAATATTCAAAACTCTAAATAGATATTATAAAATTAGACAATAGAAAAGTACAAAATTGCGAAACTATAAAATACATTTATCCTTTATAAACTGAAAAACTTAACAATCTTTCTCATCTGAAAAAATGAAAAAAAAAGTAACAACTTGTTTATAAGACACCTTAACTAGTGAGAATATAATTATAGTAATATACACAGTTAGGTAAAGGATAATTGTATTATGTCTTTAAAAATAAATACAATGTGTTGAAATAATATCTCTTGCGAGCATTCGGTCTGTATCTATAGTAGAATGAATATCTCAATTATTTTTATCGTTAATTTTTTTTTATTTATTGACATAACAATCAGAGATCCTTCATCACAGTTTCAGATCTCTTACCCATGGGCACTCTACTGACTGACATAAACATACCATGTTATTAATCTGGGACGAACTGTCTAGCACATTTTTACATCACCCTGATAACATGATAACGGAGAGAACTGGCTAGATTGATTATACAAAATTCTAACTGACATTTTTCTAAAAAATTATCATTTTTTTGGCATAGTATTGAAAAGATTCATTAAAAAAGAGTTGGCTTCTGCAATTTGAACGCCACTGAATCATTTTTAAGTAAACATTTTAAGGACAGCTCAAAGGAGAGCTAAGAGCTAAGGGGTGCGGCAATTGCCGAAGATGCCATAGCACATGGACTCAAGCATTAGGGTATCTAAAAAGAAATTATATTTTGTGTGATTTCTGGAAAAAAAACAAATAAATTTGGTTGTTTTATTCGGAATTCATAATTAATTATAGCATGAATTTGAGTTTATTATACACGTAAGCCAAATTCATTCCATCAAAGTTACGTTAACCTCTTAATGTGGTGTGACGTCCGAATTGTTTTATTTTTTAGCGTCATTTGGACAAGAGATATTCAAATTTCACCAAAAGACGGTATTTTACTACACCTTTTAAATTCATGGACATAAATTTAATTTCAAGATTATTTCGGTTTTAAGTTTATTGTACTAAAAGAAGGTTACTACTACTAATACTACTATTACATATATATTCCGGGCTTGTGTGATTGATCATAGACCCGCTTATGAAGCCTTCGTCAAGTAAGACAGACACAGAAAAAAAATTTTACTGTCACAGAGAAAGGAATATACACCCAGGGCGAAGGCGGGAATTGAACCCGCACCCGTTACAGCGCGCAGACTGCTAGCGTAATGGTCCAAACCACTCGGCCCATCCCCCCCCCCCCCCCAAAAAAAAAAAAAAGTTGCAGATTCGCACAGGGCCTTAATTCTGATAACTTTAGTATATCAAATCAATTTAGACGATAGATTTTAGAGAAAATCACATCTAGTTGAGTAAACCGAATGTATAGTAGAGTTGTACAGGATTTATGTTTTCGTTTTTAATGCCGATTTGTGCACTTTTTTGCATTCATTCTGGTACTTTTAAACCTCGTAAAGACAGAAAATATGTTCGTGTCCTTGAATAAACTTTAGCTTTTTTTTTGTAAGAATGATCACTTATAAACTGGTAAGAGAAAAATTTAAACTGTTCTTTCTCCTCATCAAACCTCTATTGTAAATTTTATTTTTTGCACGTTGTCCTTTTTCTTAATAGACACGAGGGCAGGGTAAATCAGTTGAGTGTTTTTGTGTTAACCCTTTAAGACCGAGCTATCACGATCATGCGGGTATAAAAGAGAATGTTCAAGCTTTTCAAAAATATCGATACCGAAGCACCTGACTTGTACCATTCGTTATTTGTATAAAAAATGACTTTGCTTTTAAGGAATTGCTGGCATTGATGCTGTTTAAGACATTTTTTTTCAATAAAAAACTAAAATTTAGTCACATAAACTTAAATCAGCGCCATCTGAGAGCCAGTCTTAAAGGGTTACGGAAAGCAAATTTGAATGCTAATGTGATAAAAAAAAATATTTCCTACTGTGACCGATTTCAGTTATGGAAGTACACATATGCAGCGAAATTCCCATTGGGAGTTCCCGGCAAATTTGTCGTGGCCATCCTTCATAGGAACAGCTTAACCCTCAATAAAAAAAGTCGAACGATCTGAAATGTTCAGACCGTTCGTTTAACTATCAGAGCGGCATCCTTTGAAACATCATTAAAACTTGGTATATCATTTAAATAATTTTTTTATTAACGAAACAATTCTGGTAGTTTCTTCAAATAAAATTTTTAGTAAAAAAATCGCTAATAAACAATTTTTCTGACTTATAAAAGCAAGACCCCCTGAAAATAATTTGCTTAAAGAAACTTCAATCAATTAAATGGTATATTAATTCTTTATAATTATTGTCCTATATATTAAATACTTCCTTAATTCCATCTGTCGCCAATTGACGCTTTATTTATATTTTATCGTAAAACATATTAAAAACATAAAAAATTACGTTTTGTTTTGGTCAAGTTTTACCACCTCCTATACAAAGTCGATAGAAAGTTTTTAAATAGTTTATATTATTCCTGGTTTTACTCAATTTTAAACTATGCTGTCATAATTTGGGGAGGTGAATACAAATCTAACCTACTTCCCATAATAAAAATTCAAAACAAATGTTTTAAAATCATAAAATTAACTTTTTATCCAGGCAATCTTGACAACCTACATTTGCTGAATTTCAGGGAAAATTTTATTTATCGTTTAGTTTTATACCTACATCAAAACAAACTTACTTGTAATCGTAAAGAACATGTTTCCCAAAGAAGACCTAATGAAATATGTGTTATTCCTAATTTTAGCAAAGAAATTTTTAGTAAACACTTTTTTTATCTAGCTCCACATTATTATAACAGGTTACCTTTACACATTCAAAATATTGTATCTGTCTCTTCTTTCAAACGTGAAATCTCTAACTTTATCAATGAAATCAACGACATTGATACCTTTTAATCTTATTTATTTATGAAGCAATACTCCTAGCCTATGTTTGCCGGATGTATTTTGTTTTTATCTTTTCCTATTTACTTTAGTATTTATATATAATTTTTTTTAATTGTATTATCAATCTTCTGCTATGGCCTGTACGGGATCTGTTTGCCCTTGGCCATCAATGTGTGTTTTGCCTTTGTTTTGTATATGTAGCTTGTAAATAAATATTCAAAATATTCAAATAAAATTATTCAAAATATTTATACATTATAAATTTGCATATACCTTTATAAATGCGCTTTTAATGTTTAGAAATAAAATATGATGACAATAAACTAGCATCAACCAACACAAATCAATTTTTTTAAATGAAATTTAATCAATTACAAAAGCAACTAATTTTTTTAATGTCAGAGTAAACACTGTGTGTAGCTCTTAATTTACAACAATATATAGAGTCGCTGTTTTTTTACAGCTACAATATATTAACCGTGACAAAGTTTCTGTTTAAAGTGACATCTTCCTTAGACTTCATAGAATTTAAATTACAAATAAAAAACCTGTAAGAAATTCGAGAAATGAGAGTGGAATAGATTTTACTTTATTAGTAGAAGAATTCAATAGTTTAAATGCTTAAGTTATTGATCTTTTCCCCCCTAGAAAGGTTTCTTGTATTTTGTTGAAAATTTTCTTCTTAAGGTTATTTGTGTAAAAATGACTTTGTTTTTAAGGAGTTGCTGGCATTGATGCTGTTTAAGGCATTTTTTCGATAAAACTCTAAAATTTAGTCTCATAAACTTAAATCAGCGCCATATCTGACCGCCGGTCTGAACGGGTTAAATTCCCGAGTTGAACTTCAAAACTAAGACAATTTTCATTCAATCATTTTGAAAGTAGCACATATTTCTTTGCCTTTGTTCTTATATTTTAATTGTCAGCGTGAGTCCCAGGGACGAAAACAATATCATCAACCCCTAAATTCCACCCTGACCATTTTCAAATCCATTTTATACAAAATCTCCAGTGTCATAAGCATTTTTGTCATTCTAAAGTAAATGTACTCTGGTTTTTTAAGTGACGTCTTGTCTTCCTTGGGAAATTTTATCAATGGCAACTCTCGGACCCGCAACGTTGTTTCTTCTTTGAGCTTTCAAAAGATACCGAGGTCCTGGTGACGTCACATCTTTCATTCAAGCGGATTTTTGCTGACGATAGCTTTTACGAAAAGCTGCTTTACTTTTTACTAAGGAGAGAGGGAGGGGGGAGATATTTTTAAGGGCATAGAATATTTCTATGGTAAAGTAAAGGCAATTTTTGAGTAATGTATTATGTGTTGATAAAAATGCATAAAATAAGTATTATTCTCTAGTATAGTTTGGGAGGCTACTATAATATTTAATGTGTAGTGCAATATATGGCTGTTCGACTAAAGTTTGATTGTCTTTAAAAAAATAGAAATAACTTTTAGCATACTTCAATATTTAATTTCAACTTTTCATTGCAAATTATTTTCAGAATTTTGTTATAAGCATTTTTCTTAGAGTAAAAATAATTATAGCAAGGGATTTTATTGAATGATAATGTTATGATTTCTATCAAAATTGTTTAGTGTATCTTTTTGATATTTGCAAAATTTATTTCATTTTACAACTAAGCAAATACTTGAGTATTACCGTCCTTCTATCCTTCTCTACAAAACTATTCAAAAGATAATAAGTATTTATAAATGTGACTTACCTGTATCACGAAGAGAATTGGTTATCAATTTTTCCTCTTAAAAATAAAACTTATCCTCAAGAATTGATCCAATTGACTCATACATAAAATTAGACCAAACCAAAACAAACACCTATTGAAATAAATAATATGTTTTACTACAGCATCCAATATTCATTTTAATATACTTCATTGGATAATGAATCATTAATCCTCGCACTGCATTTCGTGAATATGTAAGAAATGTAACATTAATTATGTCGTACTAATATGAATGATGCTATGGATATTTTATATGTCATCAACATTGTTGCGATTCCAAATGTCTACATATGGGTCGTGAGATTCACCAGAACCCCAATGGAAAAAATATGACCAATCACAAAGGAAACATGTTGCTCATTGTATCGTGGTAAAGTGAAGCTCCTATATACCGTTGGATATAATAACATGGCTGACACACCTTCCTTCCAACAATGCAATAAATTCTACCTGTTATCTATTAATTGTAATCCATACAATTAACTTCCAGACAAACGATCATTGTTGTTTACAAGGCTTTATTGGTGTGGTAGGATCGTTTTTTTTTAAGAGACTATTTTTAAAAACCATTTTTACAGCATATTCCTATTTGATATGGAAAAACAGCAATGTAAAATTATAAACATGCAAGCCAATGTAACAAAAAAAAATGGTAAATCGAACGAGATAGTTCAATTTGCAGATTTTCTTTTTCTTAATTTTGATCCAAATAATATTTTAATAATATTTTGAAAGTGTGTATATTTCATAAAAACTCTTGAATAAAAGCGACTATATGTGTAAAATAATAATCGAGTTGTTTTGTTTAACAACAAAACATGTTTGCTTATAGAAATTAAGTAAATTATTACATAGCAGACAAACAGTTTGCGTACTAGAATTCAAAATATGATAGAACCATAAAATTAACAGTAACAAACTAAATTTTAAAATTTAATTAAATGATTGTTTTTGAGTAATATTTCTGGCAAATGTTTTAAGCCCAATGTCTAGCATTTGCATTCCCAAAAAAATTATAAATAATTTTCATAAGAATAATATATTTCATAAATTTAAAACATGGCTTTATTATTTTCATGATTTTGTAATGACTCATTTGTCATAAGAGTTATAAAATGCCATACTCTCAGTCAAATATTTAAAAAAAAAACGTATACCCTTTGTCTTTAACGAAACTAAGGAAATGTTATGTGCTTCATTTAGAAGCACTGCAATTCTCTTTCGTGTTTTTAAAATCTCGGGTTTCTAGAACTAAAAAAACTAAATTTATCCTAGAACTTTTGTAGCTTTAATCTTTTATTTCTAGAAATGTTTTTATTGAAGTTTAATTCCAACACGTTTCGAATGCTAGAGAGCATACTCCTAAAAGTATTTTAAGCGTGTGTTTCGGAAACTCGGTGGACGCATAATTACAATCAAAATGTTCGATTAACCATTGCTTAATTTTTTAAGCTTTCCCCTCTTACAATCTTTGGGGATGGAAACTTAAAATAAAAAGTCCGATAAAAGATTTTTTGTGTTTCGAAATAGGGTTTAGAACTTTAGAAAAAACATTATTCGTTGACTCAGTATTTTATTTTTAGTTCGACGCCCGATGTTTTCAGGCGGATTGCCCTCTCGAAAATGCTTTTTCTCTGATTCCATTGCATTTCTCTAATTTCCTTATACTACATGCATTACTAATTGAAGTTAATGATAACTGACTTAAATGTATTTCAGAAATTTAAAATTTAGCGGAAATTTTAACAGAGACGTTCATACACTGAGTGAATCTGACCCCAATGTTTAAATCTATCCGATGCATTTGTAAACTTTTCTCATTGTCCTAACATAAAAATATCAGCGTATTAGAATTATTGAGCAAACAAAAGATTAAATGTTTCGAATTTTTCTCAAGAATGCAATTGATCATAAAAATCCTCAATAGTTTATACACTGCTCAAAACAATTAGGCGAGCGCATGGTTTATACCCTTTCACCCCAATAATTTCATTTAGAATCATCACCTTGCGATTTTTTTTCTATAAAGTTATATTTTCTTTTTTCATCATTAGATGGAAGAATCACATCTTTTGAAGAATTAAATAATGTTTGTTTTAATTAAATGAAAATATGAAAAACATGGTAAATTAAAATTCACTCTAAAACAATTTTATTAAATAAATTGACTCTAGATTCTTCATGCTTGCATTTTTAGATGTTTAATAATTTATTTTAACAATTTTTAACAAATAAAGTTTTGAAATAATTAATGCTATAATTTATTCAAAAAAGTTAAAATTCCAATTTTTTCCCTTAAATTTTAGTTACAATTTTTTAAAAAAATTTCCCTGTTTTTTACCAATTCATTCTGGATACATAATGAATCTATTTCACAACATTTAGATTTTTAGGATACAAAATAAAGAGTTGAGACTGAAATGGAAACAAAAGCACACAATGTGGTCCCCTAATTGTTTTGAGGAGTGTACAATTTCACTAGTAAAAGAGCAATTAACAACTCTGTAAAAGAGAGAAAATTTAACTCAATGTTAGGTTAAGTTGTACGATAAATTATCGCTAAATAGACTCTTCATTATGTTGTACGTTTTCCGGCTGTCTATTTATTTCTCCATGACGCTTTAACAAATCCAAATACGCCTTGTAAGTTAGAACCCTGGTCAAGTGACGAATTTCAGAGTTGGTGAGGTAAGGTAATCGTTTTCCGGCTGCCTATTTCTAGCCTCCTTCAGGAGCTTTAACACAGCCAATAACGCATCGTAATTTAGAACCCTGGTACAGAGTTGTTGAGCATGTAATGTAATCGATTCCGGCTGCCTATTTCTAGCCTCCTTTAGGAGATTTAACACAGACAATTACGCCTCATAATTTAGAACCCTGGTCAAGGGACAAGTTGAGCATGTCAGGTTAGGTTGTTTAGGTTTGTATAGCTGGTTTATTGTTTCGCTCGAGTCGTGCTTATACCAGACATCATCCGTAGTATTTTTTGAGTATGCATCTTACAAGCAGGGACTGCCACCGGGTTCGTACCCTCGCTTAACGCTTGCCATCTGATCTGGGCTGATAGCGTTTCCAACGCTATACCGAACTGGGCTACCACGTCCCTTGTTAGGTTAGGTTGGACGTTCCCCAATTCCGCTTGTCTATTTCTACCCTCCAAGAAACTTTCACACATCCAAATTACGCCTCGTAATTTAGAGCCGCGGACAGGTGACGAGGTCGAACCCTGAGTTGGCAGTTAGCACCCTAAATGGACTTCGAGCTACATCGTACGTTAACGCCGTCGGGACTTTGGACTCCACAGATTTCACAAGCACGTCTGCCCCATTGTACCCGCGGTACCCCTTTAATTAATTCGATTTTATTATTTTTTGCCAACAAATATCCGTCTATAAGATTTCTCTGTATTCTCATGGTAGTCTCTCTTTTTTCTAGCTCACCAACAAAATAAAAACAAGTTGCCACCTTTACGAACAAAAACCCGAAAAAAAAAAAACCCCACTTCTCCACACTGCCACTCTGTTACTAAGGCCGCCGAAAGCCACTTCAGCCAATGGCAAGCAGAGAGAGGTGGCCTAACCGCCAATAAGCTTCCAGTGCCAAACAGAGCTTGTATACCTGTTTGCGCCCCCAAAACTGATATCATTGCACATGCACCCGTGTCGCTTTGAAGTATTTAAATGCGAGGTTGCGAGGGTTTTCCCAGTTTCCACTATATTCTAGGATTTTTTTCTTCTTTGTAAATACAGTTTAAATATGGATAAATAGGTACAGAAAAGGGAGGGCAGCGAAATCGTTTTTAGATTAAATATTATTTTTTTATGGTTGTCGAGTGTAGTAAATATTGCACCTCACTTGGTAGAGCATCTATTTATAGACTCATAAAATGCAAAACACTTTTCAAAATAATATAAAATATTTTCTGTTTCTTCTTTTATAATAATTTTTTTATCCATAAACAATTTTATAAATAAAATTCGGAAAAATTACCTGATAAAAAAAATATATATAAGCTACTCTTTAAAAATATGCAGTTTTCATTGAAAATAAGACTAATTTTGCAATTTATGTTTTCATCAAAAAATGATGATGTGATAAATTGTTTTAAAACGTTTTTGTTTATTTTTTGAAAATGGAATTGAATAATAAAACCCTCAAATTTTTTGTTTCAAGGACGAAAAGCAGAATTTCGTAAAAAGCAGAAAAACTAAGGACAGAAAAAAAAAATATGTATTCGTATAGAAAAATTATATTTCAATTATTATTTTCGGGGGATATATGTAATGCTAAAAAAACGTTAATTGGGGGCATTTGTTCTGTCAATAAGGTTTTTTGATGTATTTTATTCATGAAAATATTATTTGAAAATTGTAAATATTTATAAATAGCATTTATAAATTTTGTTTTTTGAAATTGTTTAAAATTAAATCTAAAATATTCTTTAAAAACTAAAACTATTCAATAACTACAGTAGAACTTCAATCATCCGAATTCCAATTTATTGAATTCCGAACTCCGCAACTAATCCCTAAAGTAAATAGGTTTGGGGTTCCCACATAAATTTTTCAGTACTATGGTTTTTATTTATCGTATATGGGGGCCCGGATGGCCGAATGATTTGGACCATTACGCTAGCAGTCTGCGCGCTGTAACGGGTGCGGGTTCGATTCCCGACTTCGCCCTGGGTGTATATTCCTTTCTCTGTGACAGTAAAAATTCTTTCTGTGTCTGTCTTACTTGACGAAGGCTTCATAAGCGGGTCTCTGATCAAGCACACAAGCCGGAATATATATGTACCTACCCCTACCCTACCTCCTTTAAACTTCAAAGTATAAATAAATTTCGATATATCTGTTAAATATATAATTTTGATATTAAAGAATTATTTTCCGGCTCTCGACAAGCACTTTGGGAAATTTCAGTTCATTTAAGTTAAAAATTTTGGTAGAAATTCTTTTTAAAATTGAAAACATACGTTGAAACAACGTCGGTATTAGTACATACTCTAACGTGGAAACAATATTGAAAATACAAGTTCAAACAACATTGACAAAAGTGAACACTTTCACGGAGAGTCAATGTTGAAAGCTCACGTTTAAACAACATTGTACATGTTGGTGTTCAACGTTGAAACCACATTTGAACAACATAGTTGTGTTGCTTGGGTAACAGGACAAATAAATAAGAAATGTCTAACTAAGCATTATAAATATTCAAACCCTGAATAAAAGTGTGTACAATGCACCCAGAGTAAAAGGGGAGCATATAAGCATTGCATCGTACAAAACCACTTTCGTGCGTGGGTTTCTAGTGCAAGTTATACTTCAACATGAATGAATTATGAAACTCCATTCCTACTAGAACTTTACACAGGAAAGGACAGTGATGCCAACTTTTTTCATAATAATGAAACTAGTTATTTGCAAATATTAGTGGTAGTTATATAAGTGAATAGCGTTGTGAACTTTAAACACAGTTTTTTTTCTCTTACCAAGCCCTATTTTTTTTAAAAAAATACATTTTGGACAGTAATAACGAATACAAGAAATTTTCTGCAATACTAGTCATTTTAAAGCGTATAATTTATTCCAAGTCTAAAGTAAGAACCAAACTGTTGTTTTCATGATGACTTATGTCACTTTCTATGCTAAATGCATCTGTAAACGTAATCTGAACAGTTTTATACAATAGGACAGTAGCGATCAAAAACTAGAGGACAAAACTTCAGATTATTGAAGATATAAAATTCCTTTCAATATACAAAATGTATTGTATATTTTATAAGTTAAGTTATAATTTTCTTATCGATAAAATTAGCAAAAAAAATAATTTCATTTAAAAAACTTCAAAAGATCAGTACATAGTGTGGGGGACAACGGACAAGGCAACATTTTAAGTATTTAAAATTATTTCGAAGTAGTATTTACAGCTGTTTTCTTAAAATTACCTTGTAAAATTATAAAACTATATTAAAGAATAAGTACTGCAAAAACATCATGGTAAATATACCCTTCCAAGATGTCATCAGATTAATGAAAAGTTAATTTAATTAAATGCCTAATCGATCCTAATTCCATATTCTTATTCTAAACGCTATTGCGTAATTTTAACAAACAATTTAAATACTCTTAGAGAGAAATTAAATTTAAATAATCGAATTAAAACAAAAGTTCTTAGCTCGTATACCAATTAAACACATTATTACTTGAATTACTCGATTTTTGTTATTTTTATCGCAACACTGAATTTAGATTTGTAGCTATAGCAGATCTGGGGATTACTATGTGCTTAATACTACTGCCGTAGTGTACGTGCAATTGTGAATGAAGATGGAGAAGGAAGAGAGAAGTTTATCATGAATGAAAATTTCGTAATTAAGGTCGCTCAAATAGCTAAGATTATATTCGACTTTTAACATTAACTTTGAAAATATTTTTTTTATCGTGTTTCAAGAACCGCTAGGGTACCGATTCCCTTGCTTATTGCATTTATTAGTACTAATAACGACACATTAAAAGTGATTTCCGGTTTTTATGAGCAAGATGATTCTATGTAGAAATATGAAAGAATAAGAAAATAAATATATTTTTCAAAGGTTTTTAAAATTTGAAATTAAGTTACAGCAAATATGATTTTTAATACATTTGTTTAAGGGCGAATGAGGCCAAATGACCGCGAGTTTCCAAACCAAAGTGTATCTGCGTTAATCCAATGGAAAAAATATTTTCTAAGCCGTATTTCTTCGGCTGTATTGTATATTTTACAAACGGGTTTTTTACATGATAAATGTATAGCTTACTTACAGATCTCTATAATCCTTCTTTTTGAAATTGGTTCAAATTTTTATTAAAAAAATTTCAATAAATAATTTTACACAAAATATTCGAACCAATTTCAAAAATTGGGATTCAAATGTGGCTTAGAAAATAATTTTTTCCTCTGGATTAACACAGAGAAGCTTTGGTTTGGAGACCCTCAAGCGATCGGGCTCATTCTCCCTTAAAACCACGATGACCTGTTACTAGCCCCACTGTAAAAAAAATCAGTGCTAACAGTTTTTTTTTTATAAAAAATGAATATAAAGTTCTTTAATATTAGGTCGATGGCGTAAACTATAACTTAGAGGCCCTTAGATGCTTTCATTCACTAATAAGTAATGTCAAACACATATTTTGGCGAAGTGAGTAAGTACGATTGATTTTAATTACCACCTAAACTTGCCACCAATAAAATGACTACTAGGGGGCAGCGTTTTTGCCAATTTGGGTGAAAATTTCGTAGTGACATTAATCGATGTAATGGTACAAAAATCATGAAAATAATTAAAATAAATAATCCCGACTTTTAAAACTACATAGGCCTCTTCACCTCATTGTCAAACATCGAAAACATCGAAATTCCATCTTTGTCAACTCTTGGACAATAATAAGAAAATCGACATAATAAAACACAGAGTAATATTACGTTTTGTATATAATGCAAGGCCAAAAGTGTCTATAAAAAATGACGATAAAAAATGCGGTCTCAGAAATCTATACTCCATTTGGATGGGGGTTTTTTTCCCCAGCCCATTTGGTAAGCGGTAGAAACGTATGTTGTAAACAAAAAGTTTCAAATACTGCCTGTATAAGTATAAGTGATGAACTGTTCAACAATTTCAGAGAGTTCATTTATTAATAAACCAACCTCATTTTTCCTGTTTCTGATCTGAAACTTTAATACGCTTTAAATCACTCGAATCAATATTTCTAAGCACTACTTTGAATTTTCATTTTATATACTAGCCACAGAACCATATTTTTTAAAAATAAAGAGAACATATAAGTTTATCTAAAATGGTTCTTGTATGCAAATACCTATACTAATAACATTGACTAAATTTTTAGATTTTTCATATATTTATTATTAACAGTTATTCATTAACCGCTCTTTTGTATCTCCAAATAAAAGATTTTACACACTTTAATACTGCCCTAGGCAGGTCAAGCACCGTATCTACCAAATTGACATAGACTACTTTTGTACTGAGATCCTAAAATTTTTACTACACTTTATAAATGGTTGTAATTTTAAGAGTATAAAAAACTGTATAGGTCATTCATGTACATACGGCGGTTATCATGCCCTGTGCAAAACATTCTTTTTATGTTTTTCTTAACGAGGGGCAACAAAACATAGTGTTGTACTATATCTAGTTTCAGAAGGACGAACTCTTCAAAAATTATAAATAATTCGTTTTTGGGAGTTAATATACCTAAATGATGAGTATTCTTATGCACAATCCAGATATTTCTTTTAACAAAAACTTTCCTGAAGCATTCCTATATAATGGGGTGTATCGATAAAAAAAAATGTGTGCGAATCCGAGTTAGTATCTTCAGTTGAAATGGGAGCCGTTCATTTAATTTAGACTTGCAACTCGATAATTAATGCCACGATTCAATACAAAATCTGAATTAACAGACAGCAAGACTCAAGAAAATAAACTTTAAACTGTAACTGTATTGAACTCCATTAAAAAAATAATGGAAAAAATTACGAATTTTGTATAATAAACGGTGCAAAAGCAACTGAAGATGTTAGCTCAGATTTCAAAATTGCGCACACATACCAACAATAACAAATATAAGGCAACTTTTCTGAAGTAACGAAAATTATTAAAAAATCAAAAAATGTACGTATGAATCAAACACAGTAATAAAAAACGACACCTAGTGGCATTTGATTTATACATAAACTAAACCAATAATCATTACTTAGAAAATATAAAATATAAAATGTTTTTTTAAAAAAATAGATATCTGTAATTTTTATGTTCCATTTATCACTTCTTTTATGCAAAAAGAACATCAAAAAGTTTAGTTAAAAACCTAATCTGAGTGACATCATCTCAGCAAAATAATAGATCCAAACGTTGTGTGTCATCCGCTATTAGATTAAAAAAGTTTAAAAGTTATTTCCATGCAAAAAAATTTATGCAAATTAAATAACTTTATTTCAGTAAATAGATTAATTTCATATTGAAACCCTTAATAAACATAGTTTACAAAATAAAACAATACTATTTTGTAACCTTTGTTAAGATAGATTATATAAATTAAAACAAGTAATAAATTAAGTAATAAATCGATTTTTATATACTACTTCTTGATTTAAATATTTAATAACAATATTTCTCTTATAAATATGTGATTTTTAATAGAATCGTCACAAATGACTCCGGTAAAATATTTAAAAGTGTAAAACTAAGTTAAGTATATTTCATAGGAATTTTTTTTTGAGAAACATAAAAATCAAACTTTACTTATCAATATAATTTTAAATCAATTGCAAGTCAAGAGTTGCATTTCATTTTCACCCCATTTTCGTACTACTGGTTTTTTGTTTGTTGGTTTCTCCATTGTTCATTTTCCGTCCAAACATTAGGCTGATAAAATTGTAAATTGTATTTTTTAAAAGATCTTTAATTGGAATAGACATTAATAAATAGGATTCTTTTAACAATAGATGTTCGGTAATTATATGTTTAATTTGGTTACAAGTAATTAAAGTTTTATTATAAAATAGCTGTAAAAACTGTTTTTAACGAGACAAAGAATATTCAAAGAATATGCTTTCTTGAAAATTATCATAAATATGATGTGGAAATTTATTTATTTTAATATGAGGTCCCAAATAATATAATATATTGTACTTAATAATAATTCTATATGATCAACGTAACCTATAAATTAACCAAAAGCATCAATATTAAATTTTAACTCTTTAGCATCAATATTAATTTTGCTGACTTCCCCCTTTGTAACATTAGTTTACCTCTTACAACCATTTATATATCAAGTTTAATTATTACCTACTGTGTGTGTATGTGTGTGTGGAAACACATAGAAGGTATAACATTTATACTTCTCCATAAATATTCTTAATAATTTTTTGTGTTAAAAACCATCTTAGTTTTTACTAAAAATCAGTTGATCACTTAAAACTTCGTCAAACCATAGCTGTGTTTTGCATAAGATCTTCAATGTTCTGAATTTTGTTTTTACTATTCATTATAACTCTATCCACAGTGTCTTTTCTTGCATTAAACTTCAATAGTTGAATTATTTATTTTCATCGTTCCATTTTATTGTTTTAAGTTTTGAATCAAGTTTTTTTTTTAAGTTCGAGAACTCATTATTTTAACTCACCACTCTATTTATTTATTCGTTGTTTTTTTTGCTATTGTGGGCGTCTTTTTCTTTAAGATGTGCATGATTTCACAAAATTCTACAGCAATAAGTTAGCGAGTAGTGAGTTGGGTAAGATCCTGGAACAATCAAGGATGTACATGCTCGACTTTGGAGCTAGATCCATCTATTGTTATTACATTATTCCATCCGTCTCCATCAAGTAAACATTCGCCTTGATTCCATGTGATTGAGCATTAAAACCCCATACTTTTTAACTTTAACATTATTATTACTGAATTTGTTTCAAGTCCGTCTAACTATTCAGCACTTCATTAAAGAATTTCCAAATTTGAGACTTTTTAACTTCTAACAATCAAAAATGAAGCGCAGAAGAAATCCCGAGACTGAAGTACCTAGAAAGAAAGGTAATAAATTTCATACTTATATTCGTTTAATACAAATCTTAACTTATTGCAAACATAAGTAGCTTTGTTTTGAGATATTTAATTCAGTTTTCAGTGATTTCCTTTATTGTAGTCTAATTTATTTTTATTTCATTTTCTTAATTATTTTGACCGGATGTCTAGGGTTGAGTCAGAAAATATCAAATAAAAAAAAAGCCCACAGTTTCAAGACGTTTCGATTTCAACTTTAGAGTAGAGATTTCATTTTTTTAAAATAAATTGTTGACAGTAAAGGATAATTAATAAATTTCGAAAATGTAAAAACAACGCATTTTATTGAAATCACTTGATACCCTAAAAAATTTCACAATATCACTTCTAAAGAATTGCAAAACTTTTTTTAAATAAATTATTCCTAAAATAATTGAGACACAATTGAAAAACTCTAAAGATGGTATTTAAAAAGTTTTTTAATTACTTTTAAAAATATCCTAAAAATTAATGGTATAGTATCATGATAATAAATAAAAAATATAACTATCTTATACTTGATTTTTTTTAACATGAAAAAAATTTTCTTGAAAACTATAAACGTGCGAAGAAAATTTCTTTTTGAAGAGTTTTTATTTGATGTAAATCTGAAAATTTTCTTTCCCGAATTCAAAAAATGCTTAACTCATTTTGAAATTCGAAATCGTTGAATAACAAATTATAACAATTTATTTTAATTAGAATCAAAACAAATTTCAAGCAATAAAGTCAAAATAATTTTTTACAGCTTCATGGGGCCCATAATGGTGAGTATAAAAAAAATCCATATAGGATTTTAATAAAATTACCATGGCTATTTGAAATGAAATAGATTTAATTTTATAAAAGCAATAAAATAAGTAAAATTATATTTTACAGTCCAGTGCTCCATTGACTAATTGTTATCGATTCCAGTATCCCTATTTTTACAGCAATTTATTTAATTTGATTTATGCTCGACGACTAATTACGCTCCATTATAACTTCCGGCCCTCCCTATGCAAATTCGTGATTTTAATCCAATTCCCCCAATATATTGAGTATTGTCGAAACATACATCTCGATAAGAGGTGATTACCCGCTTGTAGTTAAATAGTTCATTACGTCCTCCAAATTAGATTAAGCAAACGCAGAAATTTAGTCTGATGGGTTCCAATCGCTCTTTACTAATGAGTGCAACTTTTGTTTAGTATCTCAAGTAAGAAGCAAACACAGCACACACAATGTCCATAAATATTTAGGTAATGTAATGAAAACTGTGACTTTCGGCAGGAGTTATACATCAGTGCCTTTGTAGAAAAGGGATCAATGTCCAAAGGGGTTCATAGGAATTTACTTAGGTACTTAACTTTAGGTGGTCTGGTATAGAGAAGTGTCTAGATAAACTATCGTACTCATTAGCCATGATTATATGGTACAATGTATATCACTCACATTCAGTCAAACGCATAAGTGTTTTAGCAATAAATTTTAAAAGCATTTTGAATTAATAACAATGTAGAATGAACAATTAATAACAGAAAAATACAGCTTGTTTTTGCATTCATAGCACCAAAAAAGTGTATTTTTAGGGCATAAGACCACAAATGTCATGAAATCGACGTGTCTCTTTGTAAATATCAAGCTTTTTTCAAAATTTCTTGAAAAACATACTTCTCAATATATTCTTGTTTAAAAAATATGTTAATGTGTACAGAATACATGTGTAGGATTTTGTTGTGATGGGATGGCTGCTGTGCTCAAGAGGTTACATAAACAACGTCTGGATAGGAATATTTGCATTTTGGGTTCATACGGTTCAACAAGGTGTTTAAACGGTTGCATAATTTCACTTTTTTTTTGTTTGTTGTGCCAAAATTCATGAATTTTATAATAAAAGGACGTAGAAATATTGGTACTGCTTCATTTTCGTAAGTTTGCAAAACAAGGAACTCATATTTTTGTTAAAATAATTAAATTAATTCTTATAAATTAATTCATATTTTTGTTAAAATAATTAAATTAATTCTTATAAATTAATTCATATTTTTGTTAAAATAATTCAATTAATTCTTATAAATTAATTCATATTTTTGTTAAAATAATTAAATTAATTCTTTCATCTGTTTTAACTTTGATGGCATACCAAAAAGTTGTTAAAATGTATTAACTAATGAAAAAATAGCCAGAAAAGAATTTTTTTTAAGAAATTCATCATTCCTATAATCATTGCTTCTTCATATTTATATAATTCACAGCAGGAAAAACAAAAGAAAGCAAAACTTAAACGGTGAAACTGAGATTAAAAAATATTCTCCAGCAAATATGGTAGATCGTTGTTCAACACGTCTAGTCTGGCACCAATGGCGTCTTTTTTTTATGTAAGACTTAAATGGTATTTCCCTCTAATTCATTCATATCTGCGAGAAAGAACTCGTGTAGAAGTAAACGAAGTACTGAAACATGAATGAACGGCCTGACGTCAGTTTATCAGCAGCTTTTTTAATGGTGCGCATAATGTGGCCTTGTGCTTTGAAAGGGGTCTCGCAATGACTTAAATTGTTAAAACAATATGCAATTCTGTATACAAGCTTCAAAAAATATTTTATGATCTGTTAATGAAAAATTACGCAATCATTAACGAAACATACTTCGGGAAATTTCATCTAATAGCCAGCTTTAATAGGATTTTACTTGAATGTTTTTAAGGGGGTTCGTAACCTCAAAATTGGCAAATTTGAACTTTTTTGTCAATAAAATTTTATTTTGAAAAAGTTGGTTTGTTACAGAATCTGTCACTTAAACCGCTTCCACACAACATTTGTGCTCAACAGGAAACACTATTTATACACCACAGAAAGAAATTCGCCAAACAGCGCCTTTAGCTAGTTGTAATTCCAAAATTAACTAATTTCTTTAATCTTCTTTTGCAGATTTAATAATAATCTTTATAGTTTGCTAATTTTTTTTGAAGTTTGAAGAATAATGACATATTTTTTTAATAAATATCTTTCAGTAGCCACCAGTTTACAGTTCGAAAAAATAAATTACATAAAAATTGAATGCGTTAAAAATAAAAGCGAAACTTTGCATATCCTTTATGCAAAGTTAGAATTCTTTATGCATCTTTTTTCATACATATATAATGAACGATCAAAAAAAACTCTATTGTGATATTACAACAATCCAAACTGAATTATCTCTCACATATAAATAAATATTCTTTCAAAAGTTTTTATTTTTATTTTAAATAAAGTTTCTCGTACGTTTAACGAAATGGCAAAAGTGAAAATATTGAATAAATAAATTTGGCTAGTTTCATTTAAATTTTATTTCGAAAATTCAATAATTATTACTCATCGTTTTCAAAAATTAATCTATATTTTAAAGAATAAATATGTAATATTCCTCGCTTTTAAATACATAGAATGAAAATACTTCATATCACCATACGAAGAATCTCGGAGTGAAATATATTTGACGTCATTTCAAACTGATCGATGTCACAAAAATAAATTTATTTTAATTTATTGTCTAAAAGAATTAAAGATTCTCGAGCGATTGTTGCGAGTGGCAATGGTGATTTAATTCTAATAATACATGCTAAATTTGGCTAGTTTCATTTATTTTATTTCGAAAATTCAATAATTATTACTTATCGTTTGCAAAAATTAATTTATATTTCAAAAAACAAATATGTAATATTCCTCGCTTTTAAATAGAATTAAAACATTTTATATCAACGTACAAAGAATCTCGTAGTGAAATATATTTGACGTCATTTCAAACTGATCGATGTCGCAAAAATAAATGTATTGTCTAAAAGAATTAAATTTTGTCGAGCGATAGTTGCGATGGCAATGGTGAATCAATTCTAATAAAAATGGCGTCCTATGCTTTTTAAATGAGAATTAAATTTTGCAGTTTTTTACATAATTGAAGTACTTCGAATTCGAATTCTTTTCTGAAATTTTCAATGTATTCTAATTTCGATGCGCTGAATTTTTTGACGTATCACACTTGTCCGTAGCATTTGTAGTTTGGACTATGAAAGTGGGTGACAGACAGACGGACTGAACGATTATAATACCTTCCACTTTTTACGTTATAAACGTAGTGTGGAAGCTAAAACTAACTTGGTATTCCCCTACTGTTAAAATGAAACTTTAGAAGCTATAATATCTCCTAACGAGATTTTCATATTTTGAACTAGTTCAAAATGCTAAGCTTTTTAACTGTGGCACTTAAAAACTGTTTTCTATACTTTTTTAAATACAAAAGAATATTTTTAATAAAAGAATGTACCTTTTTTCCTGATTGCCTTTGATCTGTTAAGTTCTTCAAAGTTAAAAATTCGTTTTTTGTCATGAAAATCTTGGTGATTTTTCATTTTTTTTTTTCAAAAACATAATGTATCTTAACTAAAATTGGAAAGCATAGTACATCTATTAGGATATTGATAACGAAGCTCTAATAATTTTTTTATTAAACAAAATTGAAAAAATAAAGAAAAATAGAATTTCTTGACGAATTTGATTAAAAAAATTAAATAATGTCATACTTTTGCACATAATTTTAAAATATTTTTGGCTGAAAAGTATATTTTATGGATGTTGTATTTTGGGCAATGCTTACTGCTTCTTCAAATGTTGGATTAGCTTACATATGTCAGTTTTCAATGTGTCATTCCGTCACTGCTTGTTACATCTCATATTTTCAGTAAAACAAAATGTATCTTCGGTGTTTTTTTTCGTTTTCTGACGTTTGAAGTTAGCGATATTTATTACATATAGCACATTTTATAATTTAAAACATTTTGATAGTAGGAGTCTAACTTTAATGTTTTAGTTTCAGAAGAACAAGCAAAGCAATCATCTATGCATGGGCAACTCATTACACAAGATCATCTTGTTGAAATTTCATCCCGAACAGAAACTACTCAAACTGATTCGGCTTTCATACACCCACAAACACCTTATAAGTCTCGAGATCCCAGCCTTGCCCCTTTTAGAAAACTCAGTGTGGACCTGATTAAAACTTATAAGCATATTAATGAAGTAAGTGTATATTTTTTAAATAAATCCTGACATCTTTAAAAGAACTAATAATTTTCGGTTTTTAATGTTGTTTTACTGAGATATCTAATAAACTATATTATTAAACTTAAATAAATTAGTATTAACTAAATAAGAATTAAATGCATTTGTTCTTCAGTTTGTTTCCAAGTCCATAATAATTATCTTAATTCTTATTGCAAGAAAATATTATTTTCAATAACACAGAGCCAGCCCTAACATTTGGCCAATCATAAAGGACATATCACAATAAAAAATTAAATAATCTCAACTGGATTAAAAAAATAATTAACACTGAATGATTTTTAGTTGATTAAAGGTGCTCAAACAACAAAGAGCGTGCCAGGTCAGTAAAAAAAACTGATATTTAACAAATTATATTTCATTTTTAAGTAAGATAATTTTGCTACAAAAATATAACTTTGCTCTAGATGATAATGCTGTTGGTTAAAACTTATGTTCATTTTTAGTTTTACTTTGATGAGGAAGAAAACGGACGAGCACAACGATCACAAGGTATTTAAAATTAGGTCCATTTAAAGTTGGCATCGGTTACTCTATTATTACAACAATTTATTTAATTTGAGTTATGCTCGACGACTAATTACGCTACATCATAACTTCCGGACTCCCCTATGCAAATTCGTGATTTTAATCCATTTTCATAAATCTATTGAGTATTGTCGAAACATTCATCCCGATAAGAGATGAATGAACTTTATTACACAAAAAATACAGCTTGTTTTTGCATTCATTGCACAAAAAACTGTATTTTTAGGACATTTGACCACAAATGTCATAAATTGACATACCTCTCAGTAAATATCAATTTTTTCCCCCAAAATTGCTTGCAAGGCATACTTTTTAATATATACACTTGTTTAAAAAATATGTTTACAATATATGTGTATGATTTTGTTGTGGTAGGGAGACTGCTGTGCTTAAGAGGTTACATAAACAATGCCTGGATAGGAATACTTATACATTTTGGGTAATCTTTACCAAAATGTTGAAACAAGGTGTTCAGATTTGAACGGTTGCATAATTTCACTTTTGGATTTGTTGACAAAATGAATTTTTATAATAAAAGGACATAGAGAAATATTGGTATTGATTCATCTTCGTAATTATTCAAAACAATTAATTAATATTTTCGTTAAAATTATTAATTATTTCCTGGGTTTTAACTTTAGTAGCTTACCAACAAGTTTTTAAAATATATTAACTATTGAAAAAATAGCTAGAATTTTTTTTAAAGGAAAGTCATTATATTTCAATCCAGGTTGCACATGGCCTCGTGTTTTGAAAGGGGTCTCGCGCTGACTTAAATTGTTAAAAAAAAAATATGCGCATTTGTATATAACGTCGCCGATCAAAAAATGTGTTATGATACTTTAATGATATACTACACAATCGATAACGAAAAATACTTCGTGAAATTTCATTGAATAACCAGCATTAATAGGATTTGTGGGGGGGGGGGGTGATTAAAGGGGTTCGTTACATCAAAATTGGCAAAATTAAACTTTTTTGAAATAAAATATAATTTTAAAAACTAACTTAGTATTTCCGTAATATTAAAATTAAACTTTAGAAGCTAAAATATCTGTGAACGAGATTTCATATTTTTAGCTCTTTTAAAATGCTAAGGCTTTTTAACTATGACACTTTAACACTGTTTTCTTTACTCTTTATACTTTTACTAAATACAAAAGAACATTTTTAATAAAAGTATACACCATTTTTTTCACTTTTAAAAAATTAGTTTTTTTGTCAAGAAAATTTCAATAATTTTTCATTAATTTTTTTCAAAGAAGTCATGTATCTTAACTAAAACTGGAATGCAAACTTTTATTAGGATCCCCACAGACACTTAATATGTATCGAGATACCAGCCTTGCCCCTTTAAGAAAACTCACTGGGGATCTTATAAAAACGTATGAGCGTGTTAATGAAGTAAGTGATTTTTTTTAAATAAATTATGACATTTAAAAAAACTAATAATTTGCTGTTTTTTATGTTGTTTTACTAAGCTATCTAATATACTAAATATTTAAACTTAAATAAATTAGTGCTAACTAAATAAGAAGTAAATCCATTTGTTATAATGAAATATAATTATATATTTTAAATTTTAAATAAAATAATTCTACTTCCCTGTTAGCACAGGATAGGGCTGCTTGTAGGAAAAAAACTTGAAGAAATATGTGGCGGCTGGGAGCAATGAGGATGAGTAAATAATTTTACTACAAAACATATATTTACTCCAGATGATAATGCTGTTGATTAAAACTTATTTTCACTTTTAGGTTTACTTTGATGCAAAAGAGAAAAAACGAGCACAACAAACACAAGGTGATGATACTAGCCACAAAAAAGGGAGAAAAAAAACTATTTTATGATGCTTATGTATAATGAATTTGTTTAAAGCAAGTGCAAAAAATAAAGTTAAGTTGTTCAAGAGACCCCTGTGCTTTAATTTTTAATAAATTTTGAAGAAAAAACGTTCAAAATGTTCTTGTGCTAGAATGACCGGAATGTTTGGAGACCAAAATCAGATATTCAAAATAAATTTTGGTACTTACTCGAAAAATAACGGTTATAATGAAACACAAAAAGTGTACAACTGCTTCTTCAATATATTAACCAATAATCTTGTTAGCGGAAGAAAATATTTGATGCCACTTAATTAGTTAAACGCAACATAAAACAGAAATACGCCTCAAAAAGAAGGTATTCTTTTGAATTCTAGAAGTATTAGGAAACAAAATGGATAGGTTAAGAAGTGTTATTGCAATGGAGGACCTCGACGATATTGGTATCACAGAAAGTTCAGCAAACACTGAAGATATAACTTTTTTTTTTTTCAAAATTAAAAGTTTCAATCCTTTCGGACATGATAGACTTAACAAAAAAAGAAAGAGCATTTGCTCAGCTTTCTGTGATAAAAGTATTGTCGAGGTCCTCCATTGCTGTTGTTACGTATGTGTTCTAAGCACTTCCACAAAACACACTGCGGTTAAGTGTGGAACATGCTATCTTACGATTGACGATGGTTGCTGAAAACGATAGCCGTCATGCATAACATGTTTTGCTGGTATAAAGTTGTGTATCTACCGAACGTCCTGGATATTGGTAAAAAAAAATGTATGGTCGTCTTCGCTGCATAAATTTTTTAATAAATTTTTGAAAATCACATTTATTTAGAAATTAAAAATTAGGTTTATATTTGGAGATATAATCACTCTCACAAAATCTTTTGCATATGAAAAAAATAGAATATCAATACAAATTCATGCTTTTTTAGAAATTCTTTTCTTTTTTTCTGATTTATGTATTTCTAGAAAAACTGGCCCACAAAATACGGAAAAAGCCGAGTCTAATGCTCAGAAGGTAAAAAAAATCTTAAAAACATTCTACAACTGAGCAATTTATTTAAAAAAAATGCCCCCTGGTGGAATATTTTTCAACTTTTTTTTTATTCACTCAAACAAATTCCCAACCCTTCAATATATATTCAATAAAAAAAAATTCCGAGCAATAGTTTCCGACTGTAAACAACTTTAAATTAGGGTAGTTTAATTTTTATGGCCACCCTTTACAAACTTTAGAGATCACTGAAAGGTCCACTGTGTTTACATTTTCATATATAATATTAGTTTCTTTGATAAACATGCAAATAAAACCAAATTCTTATCACTAAACCTATTTTTGGGTCGTAAGAAAATTACACTGTATTTGATTAAAATTTTATAATACTGGGCTTTTTGAGAAAAAAATTAATTTAACGTTTATCAACTAAACGTATATAAGTAATGCAAAATCATTTTTAAAAAAATGTGTTTCGGAACATCTTTATCAAATTTTTGAAAATAACATTTATTTAAAAAGATAAAAATTAGGTTTATTTTCGGAGATATAATCACTCTCTTCACCTCGCTCTTTTGATTCAAGATATTTAAAAAAAATCAAAATGAATTGAAATAACAGGTTAAAAAGAACAAGTTGTTACAGGGTTGTAAAAAACCCGGTTTTTTTCATGAAAAACCCAACCCACTTGGGTTTTTGGTTTTTTTTTCTTTCAGGCTTTTGGGGTTTTTTTCAGGGTTTTAGGTTTTTTTTCATGGTGTTAGGTGTGTTTTTTTCAGTATTTTGGATGCTTCTTACAGGATGTTATGGTTTATTTAGGGAAGTTTTAATTATTTATTACAAAATTTTAAAACTAACAGAACATATAGCGAATGGTATAATAATTAAAAATTAATAAAATTGCGTTTCATTGTTATAAAAATATACATTTAAATTTTAAAATGCATTGTTTAGGACCTAGTCTTGTTTGTGTATGTGTAAACAAATTATATAACCCAGAATATTGTATCTATAGAAATTTAAATTAGAATTTTAAAAAATGCATTAATTATATTTAATTGTTATATAATTAGTATAAATTTAAATTTGTAAATTTTCTTTAAAAATTAAAAGGTACAAAAAAGTAAAAGTATATTAATAAAAATAATAGAATATTAATTGAAAATTATATGAAATAAATATTTCTTTGTATAAGAAGTTTTAACTTTATTAATTTCCAGTAAAGGCAATTTTAAGTTCAATTGCCTACTTGGTTTTTTTCATGGTTTTTTTCAAGTGGGTTTTTTCGGGTCGGGTAAAAATCATAACAACCCTGTGTTGTTATGTGTTTATTCCGTTCGTGGTTTTTCAAAACATTTTATAATATAATATTTTCATAACATCAGCTTCATATATCTTTTCTACACATACCTGTGTCACACCTTTTTCGAAAAGATATTGGAAGTTCAAATATTGTGCTCTTCCAATGGTTAGTTTTACCCTAATTTTAAAAGAATTTTACTCTATTTTAAAGTTATAAATAATATACACCGAGCAAATCATTACAATTACATAAAAAATATCTCGATATTAAAATATCAATTTATAAGCACATAATCAAACCAAATTTAATAAAAGGGGATGTGAAATCAAATTTTTAAAAATTATACTTGTAAATTTTTGAGCCTCCCCCCTCCCTATTTATTTTCTCTCATAAATTATTAAATTTGCTTTGTGTAACAATATGTTTAAATTTAGGTAATCCATGTCAAAAATTATTTGATAAACTCTTTTATGTTTCAAATAGGTGCTTTTTCAAAGAAAAAAAAATATTTAGAATTTAAAAATTATTAAATTTAATTTTTAAAATTATTAAATTTAATTTTTAAAATATTAAATTTAATTTTAAAAAAAATAGTAAATTCAATATTAAAAAAATTGAGGAATCTTGTGGCCAATAAATATTTTTGATTTGTTAAATTTTGAAAACACTTTAGGTAATTAATTAAACATAAAATACTGGGTTTTTTTTAAAGAAAAAGTGTTATCACTGTTCGTAACTCCGTAACAGCACTGATGAAAGCGAATTTTCGCAAACAGTACCACCAGCGTCAAAATAAACAATGGGTATTGGGTTCGATAAAACTTTTTGATTGAAAAGTATCCCAAATAGGCAGTACCATCTATTAGTTTGGGCGCGTGTACCTCATTCGTTATCCTTCGTTTTTAACTGATATATAAATAGAAATATGATATTTTGAAAACGGACTTTCTCATAGTTACAACGCGCGGCTGTGTGTATATGCTATCTTATCACCTGACCTTATTCCGACTACTCTGGCGTCAAGCGTGCTCGTTTTTTCAGGTATCTAAGGACGCTTTCGATTGGCCAATGCGTACACTCGTCGAATTGTCGCCGCAGCGTGCACCCACCAATCAGCTGCTTGTTTGGAAAGTCGCGGCGGACTTTACACGACGTAACACACAAGCTCCACCCTCGCGGCTGCTTGTGTTGACTCCTCAGCTCTACGAAGAAAATTTTGCCATCGATTGCTAAAAATATTGTGTTTTTCTTAACATTTATTCCGTCTTAAGTCAATTGGAGTTGGTTTTGTTTCGCGAATACTATCTCCGGACCCGTTGTTTCCATCGGACATTTACGCGGAAAAGTCGGAGGTCAGCGGTACTGTGTCGTCAACATTGAAAATTCAGCCGAATGTGCGTGTGATGTGGATTGTTGTGACTCTTGCATGTGGGTTTTCCGACTCCATGTTGTGGTATGACTGCCAGCTGTCCCATTGATATCCTCAGCGAGCCGGATTAAAAGCAAAGCCCACGTTTACATCCCCTTTATCGTGAAAATGACTTGGTGTTAGCCGATCTTGTGCGGTGTTGGTGTAGTGGGGGGCGATGGCCCCTAGCGCGAACTGTAAACAATAAACACTCCGAGGTGGGTGTGGGATCGAATATTGTTCTGTCCATCCCACACCACCACATGCAAATCTTCTGAACGATCCTGCTTTTCCATGGTGCTCGTCAGTGCTGAGGGATCGGATCGGAGACCCCCAATGGAAACTCCGGACAACCCTGTTTTGTTACCAAAACAGACGATTTGGATCAAAGGGGACGATCACATGGTTTTCCTCGACAACACACGCATGAAAAGTAAGTGTTGTTTACCTTTTGTGCTTTCTTTTATATGAAAGCTATCCTTTACAGAAAGCTTATACTCTTTTAAGACGACCGTTCGGTATACGTGTTATGAAAATCAAGTCACCTGGCCTACCTTAGCAACAGATATTTGAGTAACTGTGGTTGCGTCATCAGTTACGATCCCGAAACTGATCTCTAACAGACGATTTTACCTATTTTTAAGTTTAATTGTACCCAAAATGTCATCTTTATTGGAAAGATCATATTAATTGGTTATTTATAGCTAGTATATGCCATGATTATATTACATGGACTAATGAGGTAGTATTTAGTCCTATTACTTTATCCTTCATATTTCTTTATATAATAAAACAGCTGGTATCTTATTACAAATTGGTTTTATGTGACTAAGCTTTCATTTTGGTCCTTGTTAGCTTTTATATAGTTTTGTTTCAGTGGGTTTTTACTACTTTTTTTTAGTTTTTGGTACATGGTTTGGTCTCATTGAATGATTTTGTTTTAATTTACTCTGGTGTGTTTTGAATTTGGTATAATGCTTAATACTGGTCAATTGCACTCATGGACTAGATTTTTGCTATGATAGGATTTTTTTTATTTGCTACTGTATCTGAAGGAGACTTTATTGCTATGTGTATTTTAATTGTTGTCATTTTAATTTTTGCCAATTTAAGGTATATATTATGTCGATACAAAATTGTTTATTGTATAGTCTTTCTGCTAGATCCACTCACCTTTTGAAAAGAAACCCAATTTAATATGTATCAATTGTCTACTCGGCTTAGGTCGTCGATTTTTTTTTTACAGGAATCATCAGTGGAAGCGTTGTTTTTTCTTTTAATAGCAGTTTCAAAAGTAATGCAACCTTTAACACGATGGTCATTTGTAGGCAGATTCATTATATAGAATGGACTGCGTATTGCCAAACCTAAAAGCGACCCCCTCCTGTCAGGTCGCAGTCACATGACTGCTCCCTGACCATGGCGAGTTTACCATTCGGCGAGTTTTTCCACAACGACTTGAACATATGAGGCCTACAATCTAGTGGTATCAGGGCTAGAAAAATCTCAAAATTTTTATGTGCCCTGTCGGGCATGTTAGTTTTAGAAATACATGCTCGAATTATACTTTTACATGCCCAAGCGCAGGGCCGAGCGAAAAGGGGGGAGGGGGTTGTCAAGGGGGAGGCTAGCCTGGGAGATCAGATACGTTTTTGTTCATAATCAGGTTTTAGTTTTTTTGCCAGGCATTCCATCACACTATCAACATTTATTTCGCGTTCTTGGCTCTTCTGCTCGGGCATAACACTGTCACTGCGGGCTATATAAACTGTCGTATATCCATTTTAAAGCGAAACGAAAGTCGAAAAACACAATCGTGAATCTAAACAAATTCGAGTAGTATGGCGCTATTCGCTTTGCGCGCGTGATTATAAACAGAACGGCATGCCACTCGCATATTCACAATCCCATTGGGATTGGACGACGTATATCTCAAGTGACATGGAGAAAACAGTGACGACTTCCAGAAATTACCCATGCACCCTGCCGTGTTTCGATGGGACATGTTGGGCAGCGCCATGCAGCGCGAGGGATATGTTGGGGATTTTTCAATAAAACACAAAATGTTTATTTATGGAAAGGTATTTTTGATGAAATATTGACATGCCCGGTCGGGCATGTGAGGCGAAAAGATACATGCCTGATCGGAATTTTTACATGCACCGGGCACGTCGGGCAATATAATTTTCGAGCCCGGAGTGGTATGAAAAAGAAGTTGGGAAAGGAACAAAGATTAATTGCTATTTCGATGAAAAAGATTGCTGCATTTGGCATCTTATTGCAGCTATTTTAATTTTTTTTAAAAGCTAAATATTCTTTTTTATAGTTATTTTATCGTGGATCTGATCAATGCATGTGGCGCAGAAGGCTAATTAGAATTTTTGCAGAATATTTTTATCACGAAAATATTCCATGAACTTTAAAAGAGCTTAGAGTAATTTACTCGATTCAAAGTATAAATTTTTAGGAATAAAATTACAATAAATATGCCTATCTAAACAATCTTACCTGTGAAGTATGGCAGATCCTTTTTTAATTTCTCTTTACATTTTATAAACTGCACAAAAATAAGCATCTAACAGAGATAAAACGAATGAAAGCAAATATATTGCCGCCACAAACACAGCAGCAAAAAGCTAACAATTATCGTCTGCGAAACACATTAAAATCTGCGCATTGGTTTTGGCAATCCCATGTGACTTGGAAATAGATGCGAGTCACCATTTATGGTTGCCAGCCTACTATTACCTGATTTTTCAGGTCTGGCGACAATTGGCATAGTTCAAACGAAAGGGTAGCGATAAACTGCCATGTGTAGCAACCTTTCTCTGCGATTTTTGATGTTGAGGACGTTTTCGGAAGCTTCTTTACTATTGAATGTTCGGAAGCTTCTTTACTATTGAATGATACTTCTCTACTTATGAATCCATTCTATTTAATGTATTTGGTTGTAGGCAAATGGGTAAGTTTAGTTACATTTTCTATATCGATGTTTGACAACCAATCACAGGAAGTGTAAAACATTTTAACTTGCCTTGTTTTCTTACTTTTGACTCAATCCAGAGTTCCACCTATTTGTCTCTACTCTATTCAACTGTTCATCCATAGTTTGCCCCCTTTCCTTACTTGGTGAAGACTTTCTTTTTATGCTAAAACAGATTTACCTGAAAACAGTTCAACTATGAAAATGATTCTTGTAGTAGGTTTTTTTCAGAAATTTCTAACAAATATTTAGTCGCAATATCGAGTTCTGTTTATATTTCCTGTTATTCAAAAATATAACTATTCCTATGGTAAATATTTCCACTAACATTATTCTTATGGTATATGTAGTATTGTTGATGCAAAAGAATTTTTTCTCTTATTCATGTCTTTAAATTACATTTCCCAAAACATTGCCAACTTGGCACAGAGCACATAGCATTTCGCCATTCTACATAACAATGCTTATTAACCAGTTACATTTTAGCCAAATCCTTCTTTGTTGTCCTCTGATATGGTTGCCAATTGGCGATATTTCAAATGCTATTTTATTTTAATGTCACAATTATTAAAGTTAATTTTTTTAAAAAAATCTTTTTATGGAACACCTGTTTTTAAAATTCCAACTTGCCTTTTCGTTTTGTAGTTTCTTTTAACTTCTTCTTTATGGTTATTTAATGTATTATTACTTTCGAAAAGATAAATAATAAACAATTTTAATTCTTCAATGGTTATTTTTAGCCGCTGGTTAGGTTTTTAAAAAAAATTTCAGCGTTTTACAATATTTTTTAGGTCTAGACCAATGCATCGACCCAACTTTTTAAAAAATTAGTCATAGGCCGTGGCATCCGCTGTGTTTACTTAGAGGAACAAAAACGGACGATAATTACAATTTTGCTGTGAATAAGCACAAATTACAAGGTTTGATTGACTGATCCATCTTGAATTATAAAAATTATGGTTCATCGACTTGAAAAACATCTACATTCTAATGGAAGCTGATGAATTTGATTTGGAAATAAAAGAAATGTCCAGTTATTTGAGGGCTTTCCCATAGGCTCTTGTTAAATACGCCAGTTTCCTAAACTGAGAAAATCCCTGCTCAGGATACAATTAAGGATCAAAACTCAAGTTAATAGTTCCTTGGTGCTGCTAATTCGCACAAACATGCTATATGTAGAGAGCATTGATATTTCGGAGAAGTATTCAGCTGATCTATAGAATACTCATCGCCTTTACTGCTATGAGACATTGTAGCAAAAATATCACCCAATTCTCTACATCATGTCTCAATATTAATTCTCGGCTTCTGCAGACGTAAAGTCTGTACAGTACATGAAAGAAACTAAACAGACATGCTTCATCTTGTATGGTTGGAAAAGCTTTATTATAAAGTAAAAACTCCTTAATTATGCTTAAGTATTTCTCCATATCTTATCATTTGTAAACATTAATTAAATTCAATTAGGAAATAGAATTCGAATCGAGTTAGTTAAGGAAATCTGATCCAGCATAAAAGAAATCCAGTTAAGATTTTAAAATAGATATTTAAATGACAATCCTACAAATTAAACCCACACGCCTTAAAATGTTTAATTTTTACTCGCGCTGAAATTTCTTTCAAATTGAAAATGAAAAGTATAAATCATAATCTTACAGCAACGCACAATGCTGTTCTTATGCAAAAATCGGCTCATGTTTCTCCCTCCTATACCCCTTTGGCTTCGAATTTCAAAAAATCACTTTTTAAATGATGTCTGTAGTACAAAAAGAATTATGCTTCTAAAATTTGGGAATCTTGTGAAAATCGGGGCATTGATATGCGAACTCACCCAGTCAGTCAAGAATTCTTCTTTCATGTATATATATTTTGGATTTTGTTTTATTTACATAAATGGTGTGTTATGATTGAAAGAAAGGTCCTTGAAAAAAATTTCGAGGGTCCTAGAAAATTCCTTAAAAACTCCTTGATTTTTATTTCTAAAAAAGAGTGGGAACCCTGAAGTTGAACACTTTAGTAAATTTGCATTAGTAACTTAATGCAAAACCTGCTTATTTGCAACGAAAAAACTACATTTAAAATCACATAAATAAAAAAATCCTTATAGAAATGTAGCTTTTGAAATGAAATGAGTACCTTGCGATTACTTAACTTGATTCAAATTTAGACATAGTGAACAGTGCAAACGAGTTATTTTCGTTTCGATATGGGCAATGTTAAAACGGAAAACCTCAACTATTTGCAGCAATCCACCAGTCGAGATAACGATTTCTCATATTCCACTCCAATTTTGGAACCTGTTGACAATTATTAAACAGAAACCGTTAAGCTGTCTAGTAATTACTAGTCAAAAAATTAAGAGCTAGTTGCCTTTTTTGGCAATATTTATTGCTTCTTCAAATGTTGGATTAGCTTAAATATGTCAGTTTTCAATGTCTCATTCTACCACTGATTGCAATTGTTAAATTTTATATCGTTATTATGCACATGTATTTTGTTCGGTAAAAGAAAATATATCTTTGGTAGTGTTTTTTTTTATGGTTTTCCTATATTTGACATTAGCGATATTTATTTACTTATAAAAAATTTTATAATTTAAAATATTTTTATCGAAGAATTTTAACTTCATTGTTTTAGTTTTAGGAGATCAAGCAAAGCAATCATCTATGTATGGACAACTCATTACACAAGATCAGCTTGTTGAAATTTCATCCCGAACACAGACCTCTCAAAATGATTCGTCTTCCATACACCCACGAACACCTTATAAGGCCCGAGATCCCAGCCTTGCCCCTTTAAGAAAACTCAGTGTGGACCTTATTAAAACTTATAAGCATATTAATGAAGTAAGTGTATTTTTTTAAAAATAAATTAAGACATTTTTTAAAAAACTAATAATTTGCGGTTTTTAATGTTTTACTGAGCTTATCTAATAAACTAAATTATTGAACTTAAATAAAGTAGTGTTAACTAAATAAGAAGTAGATATGTTTATTCGTTTGCGTTGGGTGCCTACTCGGGTGTCGGCTCGTCACTTGACTGTGGTTCTAAAATACGACGCCCGTTGCCAATAGCCCTCGTGTAGCTCTAGTGTGACGATAATTAAAACTAAATTAAATTAAAGATACGTTTATTCTTTTTTTTCCAAGTCCATAATAATTACCTTAACTCTAATTGCAAGAAAAGATTGTTTTCATTAACACAGAGCCAACCTGAACTTTTGTTCAACCATAAAGGACATATCACAATAAAAAATTAAATAACTTCAACTGGATTGGGAAAAAATAAAAGTTAGCACTGAATGTTTTTTAGTTAAAGATGCTCAGACAACAAAGAAACAAAGAGCGTGCTAGATCAGTAAAAAAACTGATATATTTAATAAATTATATTTTGTTTTAACTAAGATAAGTTTACTACAACAATTTAAGTTTGCTCCAGGTGATAAAGCTGTTGATTAAAACTTATCTTCACTTTTAGGTTTACTATGTGAAAAAGAAAAGGCGAGCGCAACAGACACAAGGGGATGATACTAGCCACAAAAAAGAGAAAAAACTGTTTAATGATGGTTATGATGATGATAATCATGACTACATAGTACGTAATGGAGAAAAATTCCTTGACAGATACGAAATAGATTCCCTTATCGGCAAAGGATCTTTTGGGCAGGTAAATAAGAAATTTTAACATATTTCAAATGTGGAACATCAATTTCCACCAAATAATATAATAAAGTTGTCTTGGCTTTTAACTGAAGCATTTATCAACATTCCTTTGAAATTTTATTATAGCTTATACCAACGCCCTGTAGAAAGTTTTTAAGCAATCTGTGACTCGCAGTTTAACTTTTTTTATTATTCTGGCTTTGCATGTAAACAGGTGGTCGTAAAAGTAGGATTAGGTTTATTATGATAAACATGAGTGGCAAGTTCAACGAGGAACTTGCATGTATTTTTATTATTTTATTTAAATAAATCTATGTGTGACATGAAAACAATCAACATAAATTTTACTTCAATTTGACCATCAATGTTTTTTTAAATTAATTAAGTTGCTGCTTAGCTCCGCCCCTTGAAATCGTAGCATTGGGCACCTTCACCCTCGTGTGACATTGCTTGATACATTGGGAGCATGCAGGGATCACCATTCTTCTTGTTACTTTTTCTTATGGTCTCGATCTAAGCGATTAAAATCATTCATGTTCAGGAAAATATTCATGCACACAAATATTGCATAGTATCTTGTTGTGAAAGCAACCCAAAAACCCGGCCTGAAAAGCTGTTTTTTTAATATTTTGTTTTTTAAATCCCAAGAAACTAGTTGATAGTTAGGTTCAATGATGATTGAATATGAATTGTAAAGGTATTTTTTTTATTTCAAAAACTTTTGTTGTAAACTAAATCGCGTCTATGCAATTCGAATACGAAATAAACTAAATTTAATTGATAGAGATAACTGCATGTAAGTAAGGGAGATCTTTTTTCTTGTTACAGGGATTGGACAAAATAATGTGCACACTTTCGAATTTTTTTTTTTTTTATCAAAAAGACAGTACTAAAAAATATATATAGGCTTTTAACCACTTGTAACGCATGTTACGGCACACATTTTCACATGAAAATATAGTTTCTAATATAATTATACTACGGTACGCAAAATCGATGCAAAGATTAAAAATCCACTTTGGAGCATCCTCATTTTAAAAATCTATAAAAAAAATATTAGTCCTCTTAAAAAATATTTATCTAAAAAAAGCTAAAATTCTGTAGAAGAACTAAAATTTATATGGAATATTTTAAGATATATTAGAATTAATAGAAATTAATAATCCATTCTTGGGGTTCCAACACATTTTTTTTTAAATCTTTGTATGTATTTTGCGTACCCTCTAATTATATGCGACTATATTTGTGCTTTAAATTGTGTAACACTGTGTGTACTAGTCGCTAAGAACAGATAACATATTTCTTAGTATTTTTTTAGAAATGTAAAAAATGTAAAAATCGCAAAGTAGGCACATAATGTTGTCTAATCCCTGTAACAATGAAAAATATTTCTCATTTTTAAATAGTGATTCCGTCAATTAAATTTATAACATAAGCATCTTACTACTATGAACAAAAATACTTTTATGGTTTAAATTTGACTTTGTCGAACCTAACTGTCTACACACATTTCTTTTTTTGCATTTTTAGAAATATTAAAAAACAGCTTTTCTGGCAGGGGTTTTGTGATGCTTTTACAACAAGGTACTATGCAATATTTGCATGTGTGAATATTTTCCTGAACATTCATGACTTAAATGGTTCAGAGACGATAAAAAAAGCATTGGGAAGAATGGCATTTGTAAAACGCAAAGGTGGACGATCGCTCCTCGGCCTGTTGGGTCCAGTGATGTCAGGTCGGTAAAAGAAGCTGCAGGCTGTGTTTTCCAACTTTAAAAATTAATTTAAAATAAGCTAATGGTCGTATTAAGGTAACATTTGTGTCGTTGGCTTTTAAATCGTATGGAGATTCATTTGCATAAAGTATTTATCTACTTCCTGACACATGCAAGTTCACCATTATGTACCTGTTAAACTGATCTTAATTAGTATCCTATCTCACAATTAAATTTAAGTTATATAATGTAATATCGAATATGTGATTTTTTATAGAATCCCAAAATAATTAGCATTGGTTGCATGTAAAAAGCAACTTAAACTAGAATTACAATGTCCATTTGAAAAAAAACTTTATCAGGAGTGTATTTAGGTCGTGGTTATTTTGCGCGATTCTATTTTTTTGAAGAAGAAAAATAAATTAAAAATTGTGTTGAGTACAGTTTACAAGAATATTCTTCTATTCCCAGACCATTTAAATAAGTATATTGGCTGCACGGTCAACATCTGTTACTTTTTTTGGCCCTTTTAATATTATTCCCAATTCGGCTTCTTCCAATTATTACATTTTCCTTTTTGGATAATTTGCCACTTTTTTTTATTTCAAAATTTCGTTGATTTGTAATTTCCATTGAAAAATCACAGGAGTTACGAATTTACAATGGGCGGAAATTTCCCATTTTAGAATTGTGGTTCTAAATTACCACGCTCGTCCCCAATAGCCCTCGTGTAGCTCTAGTGCGACAATAATCAAAACAAACCGAACTAATTTTAAAATCTCAGGAGATTTCTAATTTTAAAAATGCAGAAGATCTGCAGATCTACAAAATTATTTGTGACGCACATCGGACGTTGCAACTCTTTCTGCTACAGGATACTAACGTACATTTAAAACTATTTGTTTAGATTCTTTGTAATAATTAGTTACCTTAATTTTTCTTCAATTTGGAATTTTTTGCAGCATTAGGAAAATTTGTTTTGTTCCTCTTTTTCAATACTTATTTATTTATACAGGTTGTTAAGGCTTATGATCATGAAGAGCAATGTCAAGTTGCAATTAAAATAATAAAGAATAAGAAACCATTTCTCAATCAAGCCAATATTGAAGTGAAACTATTGGAAATGATGAACAATCATGGCAGTGAAAATAATTTTGGGCAAGACAAAATAGGTTTGTTTAAGTTTTTCCTGTACATTTTTAAATTTTTAATGTTAGCTACATTTCAGAAATTGCAAAGCAATTTCTTTTAAATAAAATATGAAATTAAATATAAAAAAGTGTTTATTAAGCATTACAATAATTACAAAATGTAGTTTTAAAATATTTGTTAATATAGCTATGTGCTCCCGTATTACTAAAATTATTTCGTTGCTTAACCTGGCATCATGCGCAAGTGGGTGTTTTACACCTTAAGGAAAGTAAATGCTTAAGTTTCCCATCTTCCTTTTCTGTTAATAGGTCAATCCCAGTCTAACTGTGTCCAAGGTTACCTTCTATTTGGGAAAATGCTTAAATAGCACATTCCTGTCTCAGTTATCCATAGGTGTAAAACACCCCCTACACTTTTTGTGTCTCTTTTCTCCACTTATTAAAGTGTATCACTATATAATATATAGGGATGCACCGAATACCAAATTTGGCCGAATACCGAATAATTAATATTCGGCCAATATCTAAGCCGAATATTCGACCGAATACCGAATATTCGGTTTACGTAAACCAATTTTTATTTTTTGCCAGATCTAAGTAAGTTGTATTTATTATTCATTAATTTCAATTAAACATAAAAATATAAGTACACAATCACACAATAATTTTAATACAATATAGCTATTAAATTTTTAATTGTAGCAACCCAGAATAAAGTAGTACTCGTTTGTTATTAAAACAAGCCTTTTCGAAAGTGTAAATTGGTAAAATCACAAAACGAAAACGGAAGTATGAAAACAAAAACAGAAGTAGGTGGATCCGTTGTAGAATGAAAATCAGAAAAAAATAATAAAACCATGGCTTACAATATTATTATACAATTAAAAAAAAAAAATTATCTTTTAGTGAAAAAATTATAATTTTGATATATATAGTAATTATTGTTTTTTTAAAAGACCACTCATTGTAACTGTTAACTTAAAGAGACATGTTTATTTAATATAACTAGAGTAAAGCTTGATTTAACATTATAAATAACTAAAACTAAAGAATTTGAGTCTATTATAAAAGAAAACAAGTCCTGTTTGGGAATTTTTCGACGTTTTATAAGATGACAACTTGAAGAAATTTGGAATTTTTTTAATTTCACTATTCGGCCAAACCGAATATTCAGCTAAAGTGGCCGAATACCGAATAGTAACCGAATATTCGGTGCATCCCTAATAACATACAAGGAAAAGATGAAATGATAACAAACTAAGTGAACTTTAGAGGTTTCTATAGTTAATTTTAAAAAAAACTATCAGTACATTCTACAATTTAAAAAAAAGCTGTAGAAAAATTGATGAAATGGCTGCTGCCTATTCTAGAATTTCGAGAAGATAGCCAATTGTTGAATTTTTTGCTAATCTAAATGTAGCAGCACAATTTCTTTTGCAAAAAGCCTTATATTACTTCTGTAAAAGCGGAGTCAAATATTGAGATGTGTAACACCCCACTCACACTTCGGTGTTCGTCTGAGTAGTGCACGCTTTGTCAGGTTAATTGTATTGTAGGCTCTGTTTGTTAAATAATTCAATGCATGAGTAAATGTCTGAACTTTATCGTAAATATTTGTAATTTTTCATTTGGAAAATCAGTATTTTGTTATTTTATGCCTAATTTTATATGGTACCATTTGCATATTTATAATATCTTTATTTGTTTAAATTAAGTTGCATAATTGTAAAATAAATATTTCCTTTATAGTGAAATTGAAAGGTCACTTCATGTGGAGGAATCACTTGTGCTTAGTGTTTGAACTACTGTCATTTAACCTGTATGATCTTCTTCGAAACACAAACTTTAGAGGTGTTTCATTGAATTTGACTCGAAAATTTGCTCAACAGATGTGTACTGCACTTATGTTTTTATCTAGTGGAGATTTGAATATTATACACTGTGATTTAAAACCAGAAAACATACTTCTTTGTAACCCTAAAAGAAGTGCAATTAAAATTGTGGACTTTGGTAGCTCTTGTCAACTTGGTCAAAGAGTAAGTGTGCTGTTGTTACTTATTAAATATTTAAGTAAAGAATTTTATCTTTACAATTAAGTTTAAAACCTTTTATTATTTAATGTATTTAGTTATATTTCTCTTTCTAATGAGATGCCTCTTATTTCCACCTGTTGTGTAAAGAAGTATTGTGTTATTTTTGTTATAAGCAGGTGGTTACTTAATTGTTTGTACAGTAAAACTTCTCGGGATCGACCCCCCCCCCCCCCTCCGTTCTGAGAAAAAAACGGTCGTTAAGGGAGGGGGTGAAGTATTATCACTTCACTGAGCTGCTTAAAAAGTTCAAAGCGATTTTATAAATAATGGTTCAGTAGTAAAAATTAAGAAAATTATACAATCTTCAATATTTTATTTATTTTAATTATATCCAAAAACAAGGTCCTATTTTTTACAATACATATTTTAAGTTACAATCTTTTAAAATAGAATAAATTTCCACTTGTTTCATTTTTTACGATTTTTCGGAAAGCACCTCATTTTCCAATTTATTTTAAGTTCTGAAAAAAGATAATTTATTAAAACGTCCTTTGTATTTTACAAATTTAACATTATAAAATCTGTTTGCTTTAATTCTTGCTAGGCTGTCATCGTAGATTCTCCAAACTTAAAATCACCTGTTTCTTATATATGTTGAGAGTTATTGAGCGTAAATTGCAAATGAATTTTTCGATAACTGACGCAGTATCCATCTCTAGCCTCCCCACCTTTCTAGACCTAATCCTGCCCCTTCCACAAACATAAGATAAAAGAAGATTTCAATAAGATTGACCACATGACTTTTCACTAGTATTTCCTACCTTCCTTTCTGTGAAGGTCTTATCTCTTTGCCATCGGCGATAGCCCTTTACTTGTGTGACAACCCTAATGATTTCTTTTTGGAAGGGCGTGTCCAAGCGGTGTTATTTAGGCCAGGGATGTCAACGTACATAATGGATGGCCCTACCTTGTAATTGTTAACTGCAGTTAAAATGAGAGAAAGAAGCTTCATATTGACAACTCGGACAATTCGCTGAAGGGTCTTCCCCTTACCAACAGGGGATGGGGGGCTGAATTTAGTTTCAACTTTTCAGTTTATTCAAAGGACGAAAAGGGCAAACAATGTACAGTAGAGACGAGAAAGCTAAATTTACTTTTTATAAAAGTGATCCCTGGATGAGACCTAAAATCTGGTCGTAACCAGAGGTATTGTATGGTCCGTTCGAGAGATATTTTTTACATTAAGCGGATAAGGGAAAAAGTCGGTGCCTTGAAAATTTGCCCGTTTGCGGAGGTGGTCGCTTAATAGAAGTGGCCTGTTATAGAAGTTTTACTGTATAACCACCTTAAACAAAATGGTTAAATAAAAAATCTTAATTAAGTTGTAAACATTGCCGTTGAAAAATTATACAGCAGGAAACTTATTCTCCTTATGTTTAAAAAACTTTCAACAGTGCATGCAGAATATTGTTTTAATACCATAGGAAAAATACCTGCAAAACCTTAAAGTTTTGCAGGAAAAATATTTTTATAATTTCAAGGGATAAGAATTATTAAATAGTGTTATCAATTAACAGTTATAAGGCAACATGGTTCAAATATCCCTCTTATCATTTTGCAGGCAAATGTGTCTGAAATATTGCTAAGAGTATACAAACTTTGTTTGGGGGTAGACGACAAAACTGACAGTTGTACTAAAAGTATTTTATTAATACTTATGAAAAGTAAAGTTATGCATTTTTAATTTTTCCAGATATATCAATACATCCAAAGTAGATTTTATCGATCCCCGGAAGTTCTTCTAGGTATTGCTTATGACATGTCCATTGATATGTGGAGTTTAGGATGCATACTTGTAGAGATGCATACAGGAGAACCCCTTTTTGGAGGAGCAAACGAGGTAAAGTATTTATATGTTAAGAGTTTTCATTCATATAAATTTCTTTATAGATGTAAAAAAAAAAATTATATTAAGAATTTTAAGTATCGTCAATCAGAGTACCTTTGGCCCAAGGATTGGAAAAAGATTTCTATAGTTTTTCTTTTAAACAGTGATCAATAGTGTTCTTCAGCACTGTAGTAATGTCATTCTATGAGGCAGTATAAAGTAAATGTTAAGTTAAACTTTTCTTAAAATAAGTTTGTAACTTTAAAACTTTGTATTTTTTATGTTTAGACATTTTAATATTACTATTTAATTCTGCAATATAGTCTCAAAGATGGTAAACAAGTATGTTTCTTCTGTATTTTATGCTTGGCAAAACTTACCCCAATGGACTATAACTGTATTCTGTTTTTAAACTAACATCAATATTTTAAAATTCAACAAAAATGCTTATAAACTATTCTTAAAAATACAATAATTAAAATTCAGCAAAATTTAAAAGTGTTTAAATTGTTTTTGTACTTTAATTTTTTTCTTCTTTTGCAAAAATACTAGGATACCCTAATTGACGGTAGTGAAGTGTTAAAGTATTTTTTTTCTACTGGTATAATCTAATTCACTTCATAGTTTATTTTATAAACGGAATCACTATTAACCTGAAATCCTCAATCTTTTGCTACACTTTATTATTCAGTGCACCTACCCAAAGAAAGATTAGTTAGAAAGAGAAACAATGATTCCTTAACCAGGAATATTCATTCTCTTGTTAAGGATAGAAAATTTATATCAAACTGCAGTTAGTTTACTATGCAAGAATGAGCTGTAGTAGAATTTGTGGTTGAAAGTTATTCGTATGATTGGGTGCTTTTCTTATTTACTTTATTTTTTTTATGTAGGTGGACCAAATGAATAAAATAGTAGAAGTTTTAGGAATGCCACCTAACCATATATTAGAATTTGCTCATAAGTCACGTAAATATTTTGACCGAGCTAATGAAGGATTTGTTTTGAAGAAAACTAAAGAACGGAAAAAAGTAAATATATGTATTTCCTTTATTAACTTTTGTTAGAGTATTTTATATTTTTTACAAAAAAACTCATTTTTTTGTTATTCCAGTACAAATCCCCAGGTTCGAGAAAACTTCATGACATACTTGGTGTTGAAACTGGAGGTCCAGGTGGCAGAAGATTAGGAGAAACTGGGCATTCAGTATCTGACTACCTCAAATTTAAAGACTTAATTCTACGAATGTTAGATTATGATCCCAAAACAAGAATCACCCCATACCATGCTTTGCAGCACAGCTTTTTTAAACGGACAAGTGACGAGAGTACAAATACTACTCATAGTGCTAGCACAAGTCCAGCAATGGAACAAGGGATTTCTTGCAATGGGCAAGCTGCTGCAGGATCTGGTTCAAGCTCTGGAAGTTCTTGTATGTTGCATATGTTTTATTTTGATATGGAATTTTAGTTTAAAGTATTTCTAACCTAGTTTATGAAGCTAGTGATTCTAAGACACACACAGCACTAATATTTGCAACACACCAAGCATATATATATAAAGTTATTTTAAACCATTGTAATTAGATTTAGAGGAGCAAAAGTATTTATTATTTTAACACATATAATTCCAATATTATTTAGTTACTGAAAGAAAATTCATGTATCAAAATAGTGCCTATTTCAAAGTTCATTTGTGAATTATTCTAAATAAAATTGTTAACCTTTTCTAACCATGCAGTATGTGTGTGTATTTTGCTGGCAATAAGTTGTTTTGTATTTCAATTTTTATACCATCTAATGAAAAAAATTCACCAATTTCTGCTCAACTATTTCACATTTCTAGTTAACAATATTATTCATTATGAAACAGGTGTCATTTTTTTTCTGGTAACATAACTGATTGACCTTTTGAATTATTCTATCCCATATTTTTATGTAATGGTCAGAGGATAACAGATTGCAAGAATTTTTTAAAAGATATATTGGATTGTTAAAATGCATTTTTAATCTCTCTGCTTGTTATAGATGTTTGAGCAATTTGACCCTAAAAAAAATTAATACCAATTTAGCAGGCATTATTTTAATAAAAAAATTTAAAAAACAAAAATTATATAATAAATGCGTATTATTATAATGTAATTAAATATTTTGATTTATTATGAATTAATCATAGTTATAACCTTTTTTTTTATTAAAGAAAATTGAAAATATCCATTATTGCATCATTTATGCACATTGAACCAAAAATTATATTGTTTGCAATTTTTCAGCATCATCAGTACCACCTCAAACTGGAAGGGCAAGATCTGATCCTACTCATCAGCACCCTTATGGTCCACTGCAGCATAGTTATACACAGACTAATTCTTACAGTATGCAATTTGGTGCTCATATGCCAGTGACAACAGCAGCTTTGTCAGCAATGGAATGTGAGAGCCCAATAACTAGCATTGGTGGTGCTGGTGTATTTCGTTCCTCGCAAAAAAGTCATAACTGGAGTTCTTTAGGAGTGGCAAGTTCTTCAGCAACAGCATCTCCTAATGTTGCAGGGACGGTCACTGTGGGACAACACACACATTCTAGTACTCCTACTAGTCGTACAGGATATTCTCATCTTCATAGCCACAACCATTCCTATCGCAGGCATCTTCATCATCCCACACAGTCAAGTGCTCCCATTCATTCAAGTATACCCTCATCGCATGTAGGAGCTGTTGGTTTTGATCCCCTCCAGTCTTTCCAGCCACCATCGACTTTTAGTCTTGTAGCCAGTAGTCGAAGCCAAGCATGTTCTTCCTCATCAGCTGTGTCTTCCCAATTAATGCCAATGGACATCCATTCAAGCAATAACCTTTTTAGAGCAATAGATTGCACACAAACTTCCCTTAACATACAAATTGGGAATTACCAGCCAATACTTTATACAGGAACAGTATACAGTGGGCAAACAACAGTTCCTTCATATCTTGGCACAAATCTCTCACAAATGGGATTGCATGCGTCAGCAACACCCACTTCACAGCCATCCACTGTCATGTTGCCTGATGTTGTAACGCAAAAACAATCGTCAGACAGAGATGAGTCACCAATGGTTGGTGTTTGTGTTGAACAGAGTCCTGTTGCCAGCCATTGACAAATACATCGTTATATTATATTAAGTTATTTAAAATATGTTTCTATGCTCTTTTTTGTTATTCCTATTTCTTTTCTTTTTGAATCAAATCATTTGACCACATTTTTTAATTATACAATGAATTATATTTATTTATTTATTGAATTATTTATTTTTAAACAGTTTCTATTGATAATAGTAAACTAAAAAAGATGTTCAAGACAAATGGTTTAAAAAATGACATCATTTTACCACATTTTTGACTTATACAATGAATTATATTTATTTATTGAAATATTTATTTTTAAACAGTTTCTATTGGATAACAATAAACTTAAAAAAACATCCAAGACAAATGAATTTTTAAAAAATGGCATCACTTATTTATTTGAAAATTTGGCAGACATGCAGTTGGCTTTAGAGTAGGACTCATTTGTTTCATCATTTTGTATATAGTGTATCGCAATATGAATATTTATTGCTTCATTTGTGGGAACATCATGAGAGTTGCATATTTCTATGATGCTGTATATTAGGATTATCATGACGTAGGAACATAGTATGTGTTCAGCGATAATTTTCCTCAGTCTCCTTTAGGTACAAAAGAATGAGAGATTTCTCTTGTATCAATCTGGTGCATTTGTGTACATATATATATAAATAAATTAAATATATATATACATACACACATTTATATGTATGCATAATCGCAGTCAGCAATCATTCACTTCTGCTTGAACCTCTAATGTTTCATTATACCTTCCTGAAGATTCAAATAAATTTTTATTCTATCATGGGTAAGTCAGGGTGTGAACTTGTAACCATTTGCATAAAAAAATAAAGATGTTATTTATCTTCAAAAACATTCATCGTCATTTCATCTCTTAATTTTTGAAATTTCAGGAAGGTATTTTTGGTATTACCCTTATCCGAATAAGTTTTAAGTGAAAATATATTAGCCTACATTAAGGTCACAGATAATGTTCCTAGATTTTTTTTAATTTCGACTATAGTTTATTTCTGCACTTTATAATATTGGTTATTTACATATTCTAGCTTGGTTTTAGCCCCCATTGGGCATGATTTTAAATTTTATTCAATCATTTATTTTATGCATGTAATAATATATACTGTTTTGAGTTTAATAAAAACAAATCATTCAATGAAGTATGCATGTATCACTTGTCTTTTTATTATTTTGTCTTGACAATACTTAAACAATTAAGGTCATATAAGTGTGTTTTACAATACAATAGAATCCCAATATATTGAACACAAAATGAACAGTTAAAAGGCAGAATTACATAAATCTTAATTTTTTTTAAGTGTTATTTCGGATCAAGATTTTAGTTTTATTGAATATGATGAGAAATTCTAGCTATGGAAGTTCAAATTATCAGTTTTAACTACTATGTTTCATTTTTTTTTTCTATTTTTAAAATGCACCCACTTTGTGTTGGTATGTCTAATGTTTATATTTAGAACTTACTGCAATAAATGCTAGTAACTCATCAAAATTATGTTTTCATTAATAAATTTAAAATGTTTTTGTTTATGTGATATGACAACTTCCAAGTTTGCGGTTTTAGGGAGGATAATAGCATTGGTTTTAACTAAACATATTCCATGTCAAGGTAATTTATGATTCATAACATGTGGTTCTAAACATACGACGCCCGTCGCCAATAGCCCTCGTGTAGCTCTAGTGTGACAATAATTCAAACTAAACTATGATTTATAACATAATTGATACTTTATTCAACAGATCTCAAAATATATTCAAATTGCTCTTATTTGATATTTATTATATCCCAATGACAATTTGGCATCATCATTTTAGAAACTTTTTTCTGATCGTCTATAGCCATTTATAATATCAAAAAACACATCATTTGATTCTTCAAACTTTTTTCTATTAGAAATTATTTTTTTATTAATCCCAATAGATGTCAGCCCGATAATTTTTTTAAAAAATATGATCAGAAACATATGCCAAATGGTATCACTGGGACTGAAAGGGTTAAGCGAAGCCCCTTTTTTAATGAAACAAAACTTCATATTGATATTTCAATTATGTAACATCTAAGGAATAGAATCTTATCTAATGAAACACTATTAAGATATTTTTAAAATATTTATTTTGATTTTTAAGATATAAAAGCTTTTTTAGTGTATTTTATAAAAAACAAATTACCTGCACTAAAAAATAATATTTAAAAACATATTTACCTCTATGCATATAACTTAAAAAATTTTTTTAATTACATTCTTTATTTTGGTGGTTCTGGACATGAATTTGAAATTACCTTCTTAAAAATGTTTTGTGTTTCAGGAGTTAATTTGCAGAAACATGAAAATAGCTGGATTTTGACTACTATTTTCTCCTTTTCTTTATAGTACATTTACTACTTTAGAACCTATTTTTGAAAAAATTTTGAGAATTACATTCTTTACTGTTAAGATAAATTTTGTTTTGACAAAAATAAGGTTTTAAAAAGCTTTATTTACCTGTTAAAGGCTATTTTTCAATTCATTTTGATTTTCCAAAAAGAAATGTCATATTTACCTCTTTATGTGTTTAAATATCAAAGTTACCAACAACCATTGAACAGAACTTGACTATGTGGTAAATATATTTGTTTTGATAACAAAAAAGAAAATCAAAAGACTGTCCATGAGTCTTCCCCCTCCCCATGACCACTGATGTAAATATATATATATTTTTATAATTGATAAAGTAATTCTATAAAATATTTTAAAAGCTAATGAAATTGGGTAACATGTTAATGGCTGGCGGTCAATTGGGTAATCAGTTAATGGCTAGCGGTCAATTGGGTAATCAGTGTCCTAAAATAAGTCATCACAGAGTTTTCTCTAAACTTTCATGAAGGCTTGAGTCATCCGAGATATTAACTTTTTTAAATTTTCTATAATGAGCTTTTTAGTTAACATAATTAAATTTAAACCCAGACAAAAAAACACCTCAACACTTCATTTCTCTTATCTACTGTTCTATCGTGTACCTTTTTGAGATAACTAGACAGTGGACTCGCAGACTAAACCAATAAGCTACAGTGTGGTGAACAGTCGTTTCAAGGTCAAATTCATTGGTCGCTTTATGTGGTACAGATGTTCCCCTATATAAATATATGGTATGTGCAAGACTGATAATGGCTTTGTTCAGGGCCTGACCAGTGACCATGCCAAGTGTGGACCCAAGTCCTGAATACGTTTTGGGGCCCTTTTCGTGGGAATATTGTTAAAATATATACCGGGTGGTTTGGTGGTTATAAAATAACGCTCGCTATTCGGAGAGCTCTGTAGCTTGAATGAATAATCCGAATGCAACAAACATCGAGACACTTACTAATCAAAAAGGGGGGAAAAGAATGGAATCATAAAAAAAAATAATAAACTCGTCTCTTGACCAGGGTTCTAAATTACAAGGCGTAATTGGCTGTGTTAAAGCTCCTACAGGAGGCTAGAAATAGGCAGCCGGAATCGATTACATTACATTAAAATGACCGCTTCTGAATTCCGGTAAGGCATGGATGTTTGTGTTTGTCGAGTATATGCGGAGTACGTGCTCGTTAAATCTGTTGGGTCCGAAAGTCCTCCAATTTCCCATACCAAAACGATACCTCTGGGGGTGATAAGTCAATTCTGCGGATCCTCTAGTTGGCCTCTGTCTCTAAAAATTAGATGGATCAACTTATGTGTGTGTGTTGTCTGTTGTGTCCGTCTTACTTGACGAAGGTTTATAAGCGGGTCTCTGACCAAGCACACAAACCCGAATATATATGTCTACCAACCAACCATACGCTTCTTGGTTTTGCCAACGCTTACAATAATTGTGTTTACTTCGGCAGCGCCATCTATCGGTCATTATTGTAACTATTTCTTTTTTAATGTAATGTAATCGATTCCGGCTGCCTATTTCTAGCCTCCTTTAGGAGCTTTAACACAGCCAATTACGCCTCGTAATTCAGAACCCTGGTCAAGAGACGAGTTTATTTTTTTTTTATGATTCCATTCTTTTCCCCCCTTCTTGATTAGTAAGTGTCGCTCGATGTTTGTTGCATTCGGTTTATTCATTCAAGCTACAGAGCTCTCCGAATAGCGAGCGTTATTTTATAACCACCCGGTATATATACTGCAAATTTATGACCTTTGAAAGTAAGGTCAATCATCAAATATAATAATATTATTTAACTATGGTGCTTATTGTTGTAGAAAAATCAAAAGTATTCGTAATTTAAATTGTTTTGTCATAAAATTATTCAAAATTGTAAGGTATGAAGCAAAATTTATAGGTTTACAGTCAATTTCGGGGACCCCCTAAAATAAGGGGACCAAGGCCCGAGCCTTGTAAGCATAGGTGCCGATCCCCACCAAAGCTAACGACGCACCCCCCCCCCCCAGAATTTTTTTTAACCCCCACCCCCCCAAAAAAAAACCACGATGGGGATTTTATATTTATATGGATTTATGGAGTACACTGAACCTAAGTAATTTTCACCACACAGTGTATATATAAATAGGAATCTTTACGGTGTATACATGAAACTTTATAGTAAAATTATATTTTAAGTATCATCGAATGGGGTAACTTTGTCCTAAGAAGTAAAACCCAAGAACTGACTTTCTTCTTAAATATTTTTCTACTGATAGGTCAACGCAGAGTTGCCCCTAATTGAAAAGGGAAGCACATTTTTTAATAGCTTTTATATTACGGAATTACAACTTAATTTTAATTTTCCTTTAAATAGATTTTTTGCAGCAAAAGCTATCGGAATCTAAATAATCAGTAAAAATTCCGCTCAAAATTTATGTATGTAAATATATAATTTTTTAAATCAATAAAAATAGCCGGACACGTGATCCAATCAAAAACAGCTTCCAATTCCTTCTCTCAATTCTTAATGCATAAAAATGCTCTCTTCGCTTTTTATGTAATGCAACACATTTGACATTATCAAACTAAATTGGAATTATTCTATTATGTTTACAAATATAGTTTCATTTAAAAAAGTTACTATTTATTAAGTTACTAAAATTAAAATTAAAGTTAAATAGTAAACAAAATTCTTACCCTGAAACTCGGAATTGAACTTTCTTAACTATATTCAATCACCCACACATTTGACACCAGACGACAAGTATTTCCTACTGTTTCTAACTAAGGCAGGCGGGAAAATGGCTTGGGCCTGAGTATGTATACTAAGCCAGAAATATTATCCGAAGGTCATTCATTCATAGAAATGTTATATATAAAATTCTGAATATTTATGATGTCTGCTTCAAATGCTATAACAGTGATTAAGAAATGTTTATGAGAAATAATTGTCAGCAGCAGCACATTGCTTTCTTCGACGCCGGGCCTCTTAAAATAGAATTATCATTTTGCAGATTGTTAAAGATTTTATTTGCGATTCCTGTTTTATTATAAGAATTTATAAAAAAATAGAAAATTTTCGAATACGTTTTTGTTAGAAATTTATATTTTCAGTTTTTTTGTTGTTGTTAATGATAAACATGAAGTTCTGTTATAATTGATCACGACTTATTTAGTACCAGCTACTGTTATTGTTCAAAATCAACTTCACAAAACTTCAACGCTTTCAAACAAAGCGTCGCCGATTTGCTTAGGAACCTAAACACTATCTAGATCAATCGACAGCATATCACATTATTTCCTGTTTCAGATTGACATAAAAACTAGCTATTTTAAAATCTAAATTAAAAATTGAGGTATCAGAAACACGTTATTATTTTTTGTACAATTTAGGACTACATACAGTCGGTTTGAAGCAAAACAAAACATGCTCTATTCCATATTTATAATTTTTCAAATACAAAAAAAAGGCAACTATGTCCATAAATTAAGTGGCCTCTATACGCTATAGGCTGTTACCGTTTTATGGAGTAAAAGATACACCAAAATTTCACATTGTAAAATGCCAATATGCAAAGCTCTTTATTAAATATTTTAACAATGTACATATCTTTTAAAATTAAGGAAAAAAATCACTAAATATTGTAGTTGAACTATAATAATCTATAACGTAAAAATTTAATTAAGAGAAAATGACTTTTAAAATTTTATTTGAATGCAAGAAACTGAAGAGATTTACCTTTTGTGTCAAAAATGTTCAAAAATGTTTTAATGTTACTTTGAAACTCAAATTATCAGTAATATCAAATATAATTAACTTTTCAGTATTAGAATCCTTTCTTTATTTGCCCAACCTTCTGAAGGCTACAGACGTATAAACCCGTCAAATGACTGTTTTTCCAGCAAACACACATAATTTTTAAATTTTTATAAATTAAATAATTTTATTAAATTCCAAAATTTAAAGCATGGAGGAGTCATTTATAACCACCTACTACAGAAATATAAATTTTCAGTTAAAGTTTTAATTTAAATCTCAAGCAGTGAAAACAAGTTTACATTTCAGCCAATTTGCTTTTTCAGAGGGTTAACAAGATTAAAATATTCAAATTATATAATTACGAAAATCTTACCGGAATCACTGCCATAACACTTCAAAATAAGCTCCTGGGTATTTATAGTACAGTGCATTTTAACTTCATTTAGTTTAAAATAGATAAAATAGATGCATTTAATAAAGTATATCTTTGATTTGATGCTTCCCTCCGTTTCGAAAACAACAATCTAAGCGGGAAATTTGCACGAATATCATTGGTGAAAAAGAAATATGCGGGAGTCATCATTTCATCGAATTGTACCCTAGTAGCATTGTTTCTCGAAATTTGCTCGATCGATCATCGATCGTTCATCAGATTCAGCGAAAACTCACCGGTGATCGCATCCGTAATCCGAAAGTGCACGAGGCGACATCGGAAATCAGTGAACGAAATTCTATCGATAAAAGTCATCGATTCGATATCGGTCAAAAGTGAAAATTCAATCAATGTACGTTTCATCGGAAAACTATGACGAATCGATTTCGCAACGATAAAGCCCATTTGGTGCTCCCACCACACGGTGCACCCACACGGTGCACCTTCTGCAGGGTTCTTCCATAGGAATAACATGGAGAACCGCTATGAAGAATTTTTTCACGGTATTTTTTCGTGCATGCACGAAAAAGTTCTGCGACGAGATATAGGTAGCCAATCAGCATCAAGTATAGCTCTGATGTCTTGTTGGCGAAATCGAGTTTGCCAAATAGAAAAAAAATCTACTTTATGCTCGCCAATGTTTATTTTTGTACTGCTGCTCAATCGAGATTTTAACACGCTCTTCTCACTTTAAATATTTGAAATTCAGCTTACAAAATTAGTAAAGTGAAAGTCCCAACATTCACATGGCCTGTTGCCTTGGAAATGGATTTGATCGAAGAAGTCAGAAAATATAAATTTCTTTTCGATCCTAAAGATCCTCTGTATTATACCAAACGAACGTTAAAAATATCGACATATCAGAAAATTACCGAAAACTTAACCCTGCAGTCAGGGACGTCGCGAGCGGGGGGCGAAGGGGGCGTCTCGCCCCCCCAAGTTTTTTGAAAAATGGTCATTCGGGAAAATTTAGAAATTTTTTTAATTTTTATTGTGATACTGAAGTGTGAAATTTTTTGTGAAATGTGCACACAAATCCGGACACAACGCAAATGCCGACTGACAAAACTTCTGACAAACCATAAAGTCATTCGGCAAATTTTATAAACATTTGTCATTTTTATTTTAATACCGAACTGTGAAATTATTTAGTGAAATCTGTACACAGATCAAAATTCAGACACAACGCAAATGCCGACTCACAAAACTCCTGACATACCATAAAGCCATTCGGCAAATTTAAGAAATGTTTGTCATTTATATTTTAATACCAAACATTGAAATTTATTTAGCGAAATGTGTGAGATTAAAATCGGGACACAACGCAAATGCCCACTCTCAAAACTCCTGACATACCATTAATTTATTCGGCAAATTTTAGAAATGTTTGTCATTTATATTTTAATACCGCACTGGTGATATTATTTAAAGAAATGTTTATACCGAGATTAAAATCGGGTCGCAACGCAAATGCCGACTCACAAAACTAACAAACCATACAGTCACACACACATTCGGCAAATTTTATAAACATTTTTCATTTTAATACCAAAATGTGCCAATTTTTAGTGAAATGTGTACACAGATCAAAATCCAGACACAACGCAAATGCCAACTCACTAAACTCCTGACATACCATAAAGTCATTTAGAAAATTTAAGAAATGTTTGTCATTTGTATTTTAATACTGAACAGTGAAATTATTTAGAGAAACGTGTACACCGATTAAACTCGGGACACAACGCAAATGCCCACTCTCAAAACTCCTGATATACCATACATTCATTCAGCAAATTTTAGAAATGTTTGTCGTTTGTATTTTAATACCGAACTGTGAAATTATTTAGTGAAATGTGCACACCGATTAAAATCCGGACACAACGCAAATGACGACTCTAGCAAAACTCCTGATAAACCATAAAGTCATTCGGTAAATTTTAGAAATGGCTGGCAGCTGGCATTTATATATATTTTAATAATAATTAGTAAGACATTAATAGAAAATTTAGACAGTATAGCACAAAAGTTTATTGATATCTGTTTATTAATGTTCACAATGCTTTCAACTAATTTAAATTACATTTCTTACTGTTACATGGCCCTCTATTTATTTTATTCTTTCATATGAGGATATGAAGTGGCGGATTGATGGGGGAGGGGGGGATATTAATAAAAGTGGTTTAAATCAAAGCTGGAGATATTGGTATTTGTATAATTGCTCTCATCTCAATCCAGTTTTATTTAATAATAAGGTAATTTGAGGGCTTGATCTGGAATTCGGTGCTCTCTGCTTCAGTGAACCGAAGTTTTCATTATCAGTGGTTCGGGAAACCGACTAAAATGCAACTAATGTCAATTACTTCGTTTCAATTTGTGACTAAAACGGTGAATTAGAATCTACTACGTTGAACATAAAACTATTATTGACTTCTATTGAATTTTTTAAATCAAATTGAAGACAACATATACTCTTAAAAACAAGGGTTTCGCATCCAGGTTCTACTCAGCACATCACAAAAAGAAAAATTAATAATAAACTTTTGAAATTATATGTATATAATGAATATCATTAATGAAATATTATATGAAATAATTTTGAATTATTAATCATAACAGATTGAAAGGGGATATTCATAAAAGTTTATCAAATGTACCAATTTGGAGATCTGTTAATAATTTTATCTAATACCCATTTAATTTTATTTAATCTAATAATGTAGTGTAACGTTACTTATATTTAAATTTATAAGTATTAAATTGGAGTAGGAATTAAAAATTTCAAAAAATTGAGAACTAACAGTTTTTTAAAAAAATTCATTAATGATTGATTAAAAATGATGATCTTGGAGATAGCTTTTGCATAGGCATCCGAAATAGTAAATAAAAATAACAGCCTTGTTCACAGATAGAAACTTAAAAATCTATCCTGGAACACGCAAAAAGCTTACACCATGCACTCAGGCAAAAGACATGACACGCTTGTTCCAAAGTATGGGGGGTCCAATTGTCCCCTTTTTTTCCTTCCCCCAAAGCTTGAAAGAAGCATCTTCGTATTTCTGCAAAGGGTACCCCAGGACCCTGAAGGAATAAGGCTTCGGGGAAAACTTGTCCCTACTCTGAAGTCTGATTATATCTAAATGACTTTACAACCTCAATGGTATTGTGGGTTGTGTTTCCCAAAACACAAATGGTGTCTAGACAAGCGTCACTTAAAGTTACAGTAGAATTGTTCTTTCCTGAGGAAAAAGATCCAATGTATCATGAGCTTCCCACGAAATTTTCTATTGATTGTTCCGAAAAGGGAAAGTAAAATGATTTTCAAGGAACCGTAGATCGTAGATGAGGCTTTCGAGATCTTTTCTTTTGTCGGAACCTCAATATCTCAGCCTTTTGTTGGATAAGTTTACGCAGACGTCTAAATGTGCTTTTTAGTAATAAAAGTAGTGATGACCACCATGGCGACAAGGGGTCGGGTCACATAAGGGAGCATACATTGGGTCCAATTGGGTGGTTGCCTTTTGTTGTTAAACTGCTCGCTCTCATTTTGTCTTTCAATTTCAATACTTTCATAGGCTACTTGCGGAGGTTACGTGATCTCGAGAAATCTTGTATGTACTTTTGTTTTGTTTTTTAAACTTACTTTTTTAAAGAGTTTGAGAGACAAGACGTATCGGTGTCCACTGTTTTTGTTTTATTTCGTCGATGCGATGATGCTCGTATGATTATCATTATTCAAAACAATCACTCCACTTAACTGCCTTTATTTTTGACATGTCTTCTAAAACTAAAATTGAAACTAAAAGAAAATCAAATACTCTTGATTTATACTTTACGAATGTTGCGGCTAACAAAAAAAAATTGAACAAGAGCAATCGGGAAAAAAAATAATGCTTCTTCAAACAGCAAAAATATCGAGAAGAAACTTTGATTGTTCTTTGAAAATTAGGTAAGAAATTACTATTTTTTTATTTATTATATAAGTTACTTATCAATTAAATGTATCACTTTAGGGTGTTAAATTAAATATTTTTTTAATATGTACTTGTACTTAAAAAGAATCTAAAGTAATAAAAAACTATAATTTTATAATTATACATAGAAAATGAGAAATGTAAATTTTACAATTGAATTGCGTGTCAAAGATACTTTTCCATAATTTCATAAAGTCAATTAATTTTTGTTTTGTTTTGTACAATCCGCATTGTTACTATTGAAAAATGTTGTATTCGCATTGTTACTATTGAAAAATGTATAAAATATCAATTATTTTTTTATTGAATTAATTGCACTTAAATAACATTAAATCACCAAATACGAATAGTTTATTTTAAAACAATTAACTTAAAAAAATCACCAAATTAATTTACAGTAAATAATAAAAATGTTTTTATATTAAATAAAAATTATATCATTGCTAATTAATTTACATAAAAAGGTAAATAATAATAGACTTAATTAACTAATTGATTCAAAATAAGTTTTTATGTAGAACGAAGAAGCATGTAAAATGCATGTATTACGTCATTTTCAAAGAACAAAAAAAGTTTATTCTCGATATTCTTGCAGTTGAAGGAATTTTGTAAAAGCAATTAAATTTGTATCAAAAGTAGTTAATGATATTTAAATTATTATAAGTTTAATTATAAGTAATTAATAATTTCTAATTACTAAACGTTTAATTAAAAGTAATTAATAATTTCTAATTACTAAAAGTTTAATTAAAAGTAATTAAATTTTTATATTTATGACAATTATAAAAAAATTAATTTAATATTTTATTCGGCAAAACTGTGCTAAACGCCCCCCCAGTCGATTTTTGTTAGCGACGGCCCTGCCTGCAGTACCCTCAATACAAAGATAAATTAACGTGTGGTAAGTTAATTTTGCTCTTCAAAGCCAAATATCAATAATTTGTTGACAAATACTTAAATTTATTTTATTATTATATACGTTTTTTTTAATCCAGTTAAAAGCCTACTGTGAAATAATGATGTAGTTATTTTTTAAAACATTACTCTGTGTTTAAATAGAAATTGATGGATTGAAAGATAATAATTTTTTATATAGCATTTAAAATAACGTACATGCAATCATTGATAAAATTCTTTAGAACCAATCATATGGCTTAAGCATTTTAACATTTTAAACCCATCACATTTTATCTCATCCCCCATATCATGCTTTATTTTCCTTTTTGGATAGTGAATTTTATTCTTTGATTTAGATGTTTGTTTTTAAATGTCATGTCTAAATTTTCAACCTATTAAATACAAAAACCAAGTGTTTGCGCAGTATGGCCTTTGATGTCCTTGCGCCATAAAACCCAAACATCCATCCAGAACCAGACATATTTTTTAAAAAAAAGTCAGTTGCATTTTTTTAAAAGTATTTGTACCTAAGAATTTTTTTATCATATTTATTTTTACAATTAAATTTCAGGTGAAGTAATAAGGAAGTTCTGAAATCTGCGAAAATATTACCTGAAGGAGGTCAGGAAAGAAAAATCGTTGCCTTCTGGGAGCAGTGGAGTGGATCTGGTTTTGTTCCACGATGGTAACATTTTTCACATTTAAGATTTTTGGATGACGTTGATGTCCAATTGGAAACAGTGTCCAATTTTAAAAGGAGTGCAGCCATCTCGGAGCAAACTAGGGAGTTGTTCAACTTCACAAGTAAGGGATTATTTCTAAATCATTTATGCAAAATAGGATGCACAACCTAAAAACTTATTTATGTTTCCAGTTGTTGATGTTATTGTTTAATATATTACACCAAAATCCCAGTTATTCGACATAATCATTCAAAACTCCCACACAAGTATTCAAATACTATACACATTATTTCAAAGGCAGACCCAGAGTCGTGGGGGTGGAGTGATCTCCACGTACCCCCTCCCTCCTATTTTCAGGATTTTTATGTGACTTTTTCGGGGGGGGGGGGGCAATTTTCCCAATGGTTGCTGGCACCTTGTCTATTGTCGGGTATGCCCTTTCATTATTTTATAAGAATTCAGTCATCTGTATAGCAAGTTCAATTCTGAATAGATAGTATGTACATACTGCTTTCAAGCTTTTTAATTTAGTATTTATTGACTCAATTATTCTCAGAATTAAACTATTTGCTTTGCTGCTCACCTTTAACCTGTGCAATGCTAAAAATGCAGGTAAACGGAGGGTTATGTGTTTCGACACTTTTCTGTCTTGCTTTCTTTCGACTTTCCGAGATAAAACTTTTACTTCATTTTTATTAAAATGTTATTTTGAAGTTAAATAATGGAGATTCATAAGGTCTATAAAAAATTCTGACGAAAATTGGAAGACATCTATTTTTTTAATTTTTTTTTGGAGGGAGGAAGGGCAGTTTTCACTTGCAGTCAAGTTCTGAGCATATATCCCACTTTTTTTTTTTGCCCCTACTTCTACTAATGAAAGTATTTTATGGTGATTCATAATTTTATTTTTTAGGTTCATGAATCTGCTATGGATTTGTCAATTGAGGATGAGGAGCAGGAATTACAAAAAGAACCCATTCCTAGTTCTGCCCAAACTTTTGAGCCCAGATCAAAGAAGAAGGAAGAAACGCCCAACAGTATTATGGCCAAAGCGGCAGCTGCTTTGGAGTCGATAATAAATGTCCCCTCAGGAGACAACAGATGAACTTTTCTTCCGTTACTATTGTAACAGGTTTTCAGAATTGAAAAACCCTTTTCTAAAAAGAAAATTCAGGACGGATTTGGAAGACATAATGTCAAGATATGAAGAGGAAGACAAAGAATTGTCCAAATTTGGAACATTTTAGTAAATAAAATATTTTGAGCATTAAAACAGCAAACTATTTCATTTCATTTTTGTTAATTGTGGGAGAAATAAAATTAACTTGAGCATTTTTAATTGGAAAGATATTCAGAAATATAGTCAGATTCACAAGAGATAAAAAGTAAATCATAATTTATAATTACTATAACCCTTTCTTGTAAAGTCAATGAAAATGTCAAGTAGGTTCATTTGAGGTTGTAATCAACAACCAAAAATTATAATTACTATCATTGTGGGTAACTTTGGTTTGAGAGAAGAAAAAAATTAAACTGCAAAAACTATTTAAACACTTTGAAATGGCCATGCATTTTAAGTATTGAATTAGGAATAATTTTTAAGCATGTTTGTGTTAAATTTTATAAATTTAAAAAATGGTATTAGTTTTTAAAATAAACACGCAGCATGCGGATTTCCCGATAACCAATAATTAAATATAGCATATTTATCCCCATGAATAAAAGTATAGTATAGTGGGTTTTTTTTTGTTTTCAATACTTTTTTAGATGTTCCAGACAAAAGTTGGAAGTAGATTTTTGTCATTAAATGCTCCTAAGAATGTATATATAGTATTGCCAAAAGTAGAATAATATTTTTTTACATAATTTTTAACTGGAAAGATATTCAGAAATATAGTCAGATTCAGGAAGTAAAAAGTAAATCATTATTTATGATTACTATAACCCTTTGGCACATGGCCAAAGTTACCTGCTTCTACAGTATAGGATAAGGCAAAGAATACTTAAAAAGAAAAACATGCTTCAATATAGTACTGGTTATAACTGTTCGTATTAATTATATTATCTGGTTAAACTGTTCGTAATTATTATGTAAACAAATAAAAAAATTGAAAAAATTTGCCAAGATTAGCGATAAGTATCGTTCACAACAACCCCTCCATGAACGTGTGACGTCAGAATCTGGGCAGTCGAACAACCCTATCAGAGCAGTTCCGTGTGGAAGGTTCACCGTGTGAAATGGGCTTAAGAAACCGAAAAATGTGGCTTTTTTTATTTTAGTACATACAAATTGCGTTAAATTATTTCGAAAACTTCATATCCGAAAACTATTATATTTAAACTGGTAATAGTTATTTTTTTATTTACTTACACACAACATTTTTAATTACGTGCGAAGAGAAATATTTTTACTGTGTGATAACTTATTTCTTTTATTTACTTGGAAATTAATTTTTAACTTTTTGGCCATGATTAATTTTTGAAAAACTTAACTTAAAGAAAATAGATTTTTGAATAAATGTTATGAACCAAACAACTTTTCAATACGTAAGTTACCAAGAGTTATTTTTAAATTTAAGATATATCTATTAGTACTGTTAACTTAAATTAATATTTAAAAGGAAAAATCAAAATTAAAATGTCTTAATCAATAACATAAAACTTCTTTAACGATCAACTTTTTGACCTCTTTATTTAAACTCAAATATGGTGCAAGTGTCGATAGCCGTGAGGTCTAACGCACGGTTCCAGTTGCAAGTCAAGAGTGCGGAGCCCGAGGTTGGGGGGTTCTGTCCCCCAGCTGAATTCGAAACGAGTTGAATTCTACCTGACAAACAGAAAAAAAATAGTGTCGCCATCTCGTTTAAAACTTTTGTACTAACATGTCGTAAACTGTTCGGAATTTTATCGCAAAGTGTTCGAAATTCCATCGGCCGATGAGATTTCGATTACTACTCATCGGATTCTTATCGATTTCTTCTTGACACTTGATCGGAATCTCATCGGAAAAACTCATCCTAGGCTGCTCGATCGAGCGGACATAACCGAGCAGTTATCGAGCAATCGGGCAATTTTCAGCGAAAATCCGATATTCGAATTCTCATCGGCTCACCGGTGAACGATGAAAATTCGATTATCGGTCGATGAAAAGTTGCCACTAGGGTATGTTATACAGACTGCGTGAGATTTATGGCATGAGAAGGGCAGCTGCAAATGTTTTGTGTTTCAGCTTTAAAGAAGTGATGGGTTGTTTATGGGTAATAAATGTCAGAAATAATCGTCAGCCGCAGACGTCATATCCCATTATCTATGTTCTTCTTTTCATAATGTTCTTAAGGATTTTGGTTACCATTTTTGATTCTTGAAGGTGAGGGGGGAGGGTTATGCCCCCCCCCCCCTCAACCTTAAAAATGGTCCCCAAGTGTCTGGGGTGGGGTGGGGGTGAGACAGATGAGTAGAAAGAACAAGAATTTGTTAGAGTTGTATCTTAGACAAAATGAACAATTTAGATTAAAAAATTTCTAATTTTTTTCGACCCCCCTAAAATTTCACCCCCCCCCCCCTGTAGGCACCCTTGCTTGTAAGCCTAGGCAATGATCAGGGCCTGGATTTGTTACAAATGAACAGAACACCTTTACAACCTAAATGTGTCTGAAATCATAGTCTTATTCATAGGCTTAGCAAGCACCATAAAAATGTTCTTTCTTTGGAAATTTGGTTACATTTAAACGCAATACATTATGTTTACTGCTGTTTAATGGATAGCAGTAATTGGTGTTTAGTTTGTGGCGGACAACACAAAAGCCCAATACTATAGTAGGTCGATTTAGAATGCGAGCCTCGAAAGCATTTTCCTGCCCCATCCCCGCGTGTGGTTTTCTTCGAAACGGCGGGCGTGAGCGTCGCTGTTTCGGTTTATTTCCCACCCTACTTGGGTTTGGACTGTTCGGATTGTTAAAAGTGTAACTGGTCATGATCAAAAATACAAATTTTCAGTGAGATATAGCATATATATTCATTTTATGTTGAGTACTTTAGATTTAATGCATAGCAAAATCCGAAAAAAAAGTGTTGATGAGTTACGAATATAATAAGTTACGAATATTTATAATTTTCATTTTTAAATTATTTCGAGTCATAAATCACAATTGCTAATAATTTGGAATCTTCATAATCGGGTTTTCATTAAAACAGTATTTTTGTCTCGGTATAGTAATCCAGAAACAACCTGTAAGCCAAGTAAAAACAACAAGCCCAGTTTCTTCTTAAATGAATAAAAGAGTGGCGAAAATTTAGTTCAATTTGCAATGTTCACACCGAATGCGGGACGTTTAGCAACCCTAATCTTAAAGATTCCACTGCCATTAGCATGAAAGATTACATAAAGCAATTGTGGTTAACCTCAAAACAGAACCTCAAACGAGGTAGGATTAGAAAAGCGATGCTCCTCCCGTTTCCTGGAAAACCAAGCGAAGGGATGGGGGAAGAAAGTCTTTTCGAGGCTCACATGGTAAATAGACCGACTATAGCCCTTTGCGAAAGAGTATTTAATGTTGTATACAGTTTAGTTATTGGCAAGCAAACGGTGCCTCTTCACTGGATTACCCAGACTTTGCTCCATGTAGGGGCACACTTCTGATAACTTTGAGGAGGAAAGTCCCACTACTCAAAGCAAAGTCCTGAGACTCAAAGCAGACATCAGCATTAATCGTTCCTCCTCAGACTCACAGGAAAGGAAGTGCTGTGGTAGTCGGCACCAAAAACCAACTACTCAATACCAGTCCTCCTGGCCAAATAAATTACTTGGTGGCAGACGATTCAGTATTAGGCTGGCAATGCAAGAGGTGTTGGGTAAAAAAAAATGCTGGGTTGTGTTCCACAGTCTGTTAAGTAAAGTAAGATAAACGGTAATTTAAAGTTTTTGTTACATATAAGTATGTGTTTTTAATTAACAGATAAATAGGGGAAGCAGAGTAAACATAGCACATAGGTAATTTCAAACTGCACCCAAACAGTTTTTTCCACGGATATTTTTTTTTAAACTGCAGTAATAAAAGCGTTTCGAGTCTTTCCTAATTTAAACAAATAAGTTTGTAACAGAACTTGTAACTTAGAACTGTTTCCACACTCATGTATCTAAAAGTGCCAAACAAGGTATTTAATTCTAGATTGAACTTTTAAACGTCAAAATTAAAATATTTTTCATCAAAAATTCAATAATTATTACTTATCCTTTGGTTGTATGTATTTTGAAAAAGAAATTACTCACAATAATATACTCCCACTTAAAATATATATTTTAACAGATCAACATACAAATAATCCCCTTCAAAACATAAGCAAATTAATTTTAAAATACCATTTAAAAACAAAAAACAATGAAAAAACCTTGTCAAACAGAATAATTAGGCTTATGACATTATTCAACAATAAATGCTTAAATATAAATGAAAAATTATGATTATTTATGATTTCTCTTTTTAAAATAAAAAAGAATTAGAATAGCTTGTGCCTCTTTGTAAACAAATAATGGGAAGATAAATAATCTCGTTTTTACATATAGTATTATGACATCATTTCAAACTGATTTATATCACAAAATTAAATGTCTTTCAAGATTTTTTCATTTAATATATATAGTTTCTTGTGTGCATGTTAAGTGGCAACTAGGATATAATTCCATTAAAATTGGGCTTCTTATGCTTTTTTAATGGACATTAAATTCTGAAGGTTTTTTTTTAATAATTGAAGCATGTACTTCGAATTTGAATTTTTCTTCTAGTATTTCCAATGACTTCTAGTTTTGATGCGTTGAATTTTTTTATGTAGCACACTCGCCTGTAGCAGTTTTAGTTTGGACTGTGAAAGTGAGCAAAATACAGTCTTTAATTTATAAAAGCTTCCACCTTTTACATTATAAACATAGCGTGGTTGCTAAAAGTAGTAAGGATTCTTGATTTGTTTTTATTAGAGTTGTGAGCTTGGTATTAAATTTTAACACGTCTACTCAACAAATTTCATTATTATTGCTGCATAGCATAATAATATTAAACATGTTTTTCAAATGTGTAAAACTTCAAATAATTGTATAAAAAAGTTAAAAAAAATTTAGTAAATGACTATATGTCTCATCCATGGTACTCATTTAAACACATAGTAAATTTAAACAAACATTTATTAGTTTTAACTTTTTAATCACTGAACATTACATAAAATACACACATACATATAATTTTAAGCAATGAACAAAGATAAATTTTAGAGCAAACATATATATTTCTATGCATTTTACATCTTTACAAATACACTTATAACACATTATATATAACAATTTTACAAACATCTAAAAATTGATATAGCTGTGCAAGGTGTAAATTACACTGGGTTGCACACTTACAAAAGTAATTCCCAAAAATTTACATTTCTTCTTAAGTTCGTACACAATGATATAATTGTGGCAGCTGGTTCACACAGAATACTTTAACGAGATAAGGAATTATAGATCAATGTTTAAAACTATTTCATCTTCATAAAATCAAGAGTTTATAAATTAAAAGATTAATTTATTTTATCAATCACCAAAATTAAATGAAGATTCGAGGGTTGGTTTTGAGTTTGGTTGATTCCTTTGGATCAAAAATAAAAAAAACCTAAAACAGAGCAAAGAAAATTGAAAACACAGCACTAAGTAACAAATTTAAAAAGCTGCAACTGCCTAATAAAGACATAAAGATGGAAAGTTAATGGATATAACTTAGGTTTGAAACAATTATGTAATTCATTTATAACTACCAAACAACTTTTGAGAAATAAATATTAGAAAAACTATGGAAGATTTAATGGCATAAAAATTAATTTTAAAAAACATTAATAATCACAAATGCACCTATATAATGAATTTAGCAAGCATATAAAATTAGCTTAATAGTCTTTGCTATGAAAAAAAAATATATATGAATTTTTCATTCTTGCAAGGGATTTTTTTTGTCGTATTAAAAATATAGAGAAAGCTTTTTTTATCCATTCTTTAACCAGTAACGCATATACTACCAACATGCAAACTTTTGTTACAATTGGATGGCTTTGAAAAGATTATCATATGTTTTAAAATAATTGAAGAATATATCTATTACTTCCACTAAACTCTGTTTCATTAAACACAGGAGTGTTTTAATTTACTTTAAAAAGGTCTTTAACATGTTGCAAAAAACAATTGTTATTCCTTTATTAAAAAAGCTCTTGACACTTCAGTAGGAGATAATCAACCCCCTCTTATAGTTGAGTATGCACTATAAAATAACAGCGGATTTGTACTTATTTTTAAAGTTTGTTATAAACTTTAAACATTTAAAATTATACTAACATGCATATTTAAAATATTACCACATTTTACCATTAATGTCATACATCTGCTGCACTTAGAAGCCAGCCTTTAGCCTCAAAAAGCCATAAAACATAGTGGGAAATTGTGATTGTTAAAAGTAGTTGTCTTCCAAGAAATATTTTTAATAAATACGCAAAGGCTGTACAATTTTTTAAAAAAATTCACCTATTTTATTTAAAAAGATATTCATTTTTTTAAATTGAAACATTAATTGTAACATTGAAATGAAATCCTTAAATATGGTTGGTATACTAAAGGTATTGAAAAACGATTTGTGGCATTGTCTTGCCAATAAGTTATTCTAACTTTCCTAAAAAAAAAAACTTATCTATAAAACTTCAGGGTATGCAGCAGTTTTTTTGTTGAAATTTTTTACTGGTTCCAATATTCATATGCCGGGGAAAAAACAAAAGGGCTACCTCAATACTGTGTCAGGAGGAATATCAGCTTTGCTTATTCCAAATGCAATATTGAGATGCCCCATCCACTTTGTTTTCCCTCAGTGGAATAATGTAAGGAGTCAAAAATTAAAAAAAAAACTTTTTCCTAAAACGGCTACATACCCAAAAGTTTCATAGATAGGCATTTTTTAATACAAAAGTTAGAATAATTTATTTACAGGACAATGCTGCAAGCCATTTTTCTTTAACTTTCGCAAACACACCATCATTAAGGATTTTCTTTGAACATCTATCCTATCCAAAAAATACTTTTTTTAAACTATCTTAGGGCTTCTTTTGTTGAAACCAATTTTGGCAGAAAATTATATGCAAGATTTTTCAAATAATTGAGAATTTATGAGTTAACCCTCCCCCTTCCAAAAAATGTAATTTTTATTAAAAAATTAATCTTTTGAAATATAGTTGGCATTTTTTTAAAAATTTGTACAGACTGTGTATATATCTCATTAAATAATTTTGAAAAGGAAAACTCATTTGAAGCCTTTTAGCACTCACAATTGTTCACTAAATGTTGAACACTTTATGAGGTTAGGCCCTTATGTGCCTTAGCAATATGACACAGCAAAATGTAAGCCTTCATAGTGTCAAAAAATCTGAAAAGATAAATTTTGGCATGAGTGTATTCTGCTTCTGGAATATAATGTACCTGTTAAAAAATATTCTTTAAAATTTTGAACAACTTTCAGAAAAGTTACTTAATGATGAAAAACAATGAATTGGTGTGACCATTAATTTTTAAATCTTAGATGTTTCAAAACTGTAACTATTCACATGATATATAAAAAATTTGGTGCTATCAGCTGCACTTTGAACTGTTGGTAATGGTTTGTGATGTAGCCCCAACAGAAATCTCTGTAAGCAATTTCAGGAACAATGATGCTGGAAAGAAACTAATCAATCTCAAGGACACTGAACAACAAATATTTTATACATCTGGACATTATGCACGTGTGGTTTAATATGCTTGGTAAACTAAAAAATTTGGCAATTAAATATTCCCATGAAATATTAGACTTGTGCTGTTTTCCCCCATCATAAAATCCCCCCTAAATTATTGCATAATTTAGAATACATTTAAACATATCTAATATTTTTAAAAAATATATAGAGAATTTTACTCCTTCCATCAGAATCGAGGTTATAATCTGACCACGTTTGAAAAATAATGCAAGTAAATTGTGATGTGCCGTTCTTTTGGTATAAATCGTAAACCATCACCAATAGTTCTTATTTAATAAAAATTAAGTCTTTCTGGTTAATTACTTGAATGCTTTAAAAAAGAACGCTATGTTTTATAGCTAGATCTCTTTAAATAAAACCTTAACACTTTACCGACCGGCCGTCGATTAATCAACGTTTTGTTCTCAGCGCATACCGACCGACTGTCGATTATTCGACGTTTGCTCCCCAGCGCTTACCGACCAGTCGTCGATTAATCGACTTTTGATCTTTCTGTTAGATTTGGTTAGGTTAGGCCGTGTTCAGTCTACGTCTCGATCCACGACCGGTAAAAGGGAATAGTACGACCGGTGACGGTGGTGAAAGGGCATAGTATGTTCAAACCGCTACTGGTCGGTAAAGTGTTAAATATCAAAAAACAGCATTTTTAAAGAAGGTTATTCATGTTAACTCAAAGGAAGGATTCAAAATAAAAGGATTTTCTTGCGTTTCTCCTTTACATCAATCACTAAAAATTTCAATATCAATAGTGACACACAAAATGTTACAATAGTTTTGATGGATTTATTTTGAATATTATTAATGCACACATAGAAGTTGAACACCATATATGTTTAATCAAACACTTTTTACCAAACACAAAAATGTGAAAAGTATTCTGTAAACATCATACTAGTCCATACAATATTTATTCTTAATCAATACACTTCAATGTATTTATTAACATATCAAATATTGGAGACTTTATTGTGCATATATGTTTAGCCAATTATTTTAATACTTAGTTTTCTTTGCTTTTAAAACTTAAAGCTATATTATTAAGAATTATTATTATCTAAATTATTAAGGTTTAAAAAATAAATTTACCTAAGCAACAAATTCCTACACATTAACCAATATGAAAATTCTGCCACAGCCATAACCTTCTTGGCACACTTCATAAAATCAACTTTTAGAAACTAAAGTACAACTAAAGCTACGTATTTGAACTGTTGCAATTATATTAGACTTTTCTTTCAACACTTTTAAATATAAACTAGTGCAATCAAGTGTTTATGTAGATTATAATTTTTATGAACATCTATTTTTTTTTAATGTTTTATACTGATTGACATACCTAAGCAAAAATATAAAGGAAGTAAAGGCTATTAGAGAATATTTATTCATTGGGACAATATAAAACTAATTAGTTTGATTTAACACAACAGATAATTGAACTTAAGTTATAAATTAAGTAATCGAGAATTTAAGTCATACCATAAATACTTAGAATGACTTAATAGTACACATTTTTATTTAAAGTAAAAGATGGCTTAAATCTGGGGAAACCATAAAAGTATTAATTACTAGAAAATAAATTAAAGAAAATAATGTATTTCTTTAGGTGATTATATATATTATATTATATATATATATATATTATATATATATATATATATATATATATATATATATATATATATATATATATATATATATATATATATATTATATATATATATATTATTAAAGGATATTATAAAGCTATATAACTATTACAAGATTAACCACAATACAATAACACACATATATCTTTCAAAGACTCTTACCTATCAACATTTTTCAAATTAAAGTGGCAGAATGTCAGAGACATTTATATCTATACAACTTAAATATATAACTATTTTTTTCTACATAGTCTATGGTTTCTAACAATAATATATTGCATGATACTGTGCCAAAAGCACACTATCACTCTTTCCAAACAAAGGTAGATTGTATATCTAAAGTATAAGAAATCTTAATTAAAATAAATTGCTTTTTATTAAACAAAGTTCATTGTATATGTATTTATATATTTGGAAAAAGTAATAAAAAGGAATGTATGTGATGCAATTTTTTTTAAGTAAAAAAATATAAAGTATAAAATTAAACACATTCAAACCTATTATAAGCTAAAATACTAAAAATACATTAAAAAAAAAAGATATGATTGTATCCATAAGTCAGGAAATACTGCTAATTTAGTTTAAAATATTTTATTTTTACAACTGATAGAACTTAAAATTACAATATTTCCACAAGCAAACTATACAAAATGCAAAAAAATAGTACAATAAGAAATTCCATTTATTTATCATAATAAACCCAACAAATAAATGAATATACTTATCTTAGTTTTAATCAGATATCTTTAGTAATAAAGAACAAAATGATTTCATACAACATCCTTAACTTTTTCTTCTAGCATTTGTTCGACTTCAATTTCCCAATCTGGATCTTCTTCATTACCTTCTGCCACTACTTCATATTCCTGCAATTCTTGTTGCATTTCTTTTTCCCAATCGTCATCTAAAATTTTAATTTAAAACATATGAATTAAGATTTTAATTATTTAAAAACAAAAAACTAGTCTTTCATTAACCAGTATTGATTCAAAAGGGCATTCAAAATTTTTTAAGCCAATGAAACATATATCTTGTATCAACATTCTAAAAAAAAAGTTCAATTTAAAATTTGTATCAATTCCAAACTTTGAAACAAGATCCATTGTACAATAAAGCCAAAATATTGGAAAGAAATGTTGGTATCTTGAAAATAGAAATTTTGGAAATACATTTAATATATTTGTAAAATATATACAACAGTGATGGTTAATGAAATACACATGCTATTAATTTGTTTATTTAAAAGTTTATGACTATGTAAATTTCATTTTTGCAGGATGAATATAAATTTTTAAACAATTACAAAGACTCTCCAAAGAAAAGTCTTCCCTGTATATGTAAAGTTGGGTGTGCAAGTATATCACAGTTCTCGCACATCTACAACACGGATCCCACACATCTTTCATGAAAATTAAGGAGAAGTAGATTACAATTACTTGGGTAACAGCTGTTTAAAGAAACCTCTTTTAATTGGGATAGATTTCTAATTAAAATTAACCACTATATGACTGAATTGCTTATTTCAGGCAGCCAATAAAATGGACTGAACTGCTAAGTATCAATCTAACCTTATTTACTAGAATGTACAGAAATTAAAATTAATTGTAGATAAAGCCGTATGAGAAAAGAAACATTAAAAATTTTAAGGATAATAAAAAGGAGTAAACTTGATTTCATGTAAAACTACATAGAACACACCAGTTACATTATCATATATCATAATTTGTCAATTTCATATTAAATTTTTCAGAATATTACACAACTTTTGGCGTTTTCTAAATAATTGCATTCATTTTATTAATAATGATAGAGCTTAAGGATATGTACAATTATACTGTGCACAGAAAAGTTCTGCATCAGAAAAAATTCTGATTTTCTAGAAGAATCGTCTGAGGTTTTGTGTTTCTATTGCATTTAATTATAGAAAAATGCTTATTTAACTGATTGATTTAAGAACAATAAAAATCATTAGACCTTCACAATTTGAATATTTTAGTATTTTTAACTAAAAAGGCCATATCTGTCCTATAAGCGACTTTCTGTGTACAGTGTGGTATGCATATATAATAGTAAAAATTCTTGCCTTTAGTATTTTTATCAGTAACACCAAGCATCTTCATTCCTTGTTTAATATCTTCTTCAGAAACACGGTTTGATTGAAAAGCATCACTTACAAATTCATGGTTTGGACTATCAGTAGCATCAGAGTCAAGACCTCCTGCATTATCAACAGTAGTTTTATCCATTCCTATAAAAATACCAATAAATTATCAACACAATATAAAAATATTTAATTTTTATAATTGCTGGGTAAGGATAACAATGCATTTAAAAATATTAAAAAGTGTCAAAAAAGGACTAAAAACTTTGAAACTCTTAATAAGCTTTTTAAATAAAATAAGATACAAACTTTGCACTAAAATAAATGCAAAATAAATAGTATAAATGAAAACAAATCTAGTGCAAGGCTAAATCAGAGTTTTACAATTTGTAAAGAAAAAACTTATAAAAAAAGTTCATAAAATTACATTGAGATTGCTATAATTATCATTAAGTGATGTATAAATGTAGTATTCAACCAATGCCTAAATAAATGTTAAGAGTTGATATTTACAGCTTTTTTTTGCTAGTATTTATTCTAATTTAAGACTAATGGATTATTTTTTTAATCTTCAAAATATTAAACATAGGTCTCGCGATAGGACTCGTGAATTAGATACAGTCAAGAAATGTAATTTTATATCTAACAAGAGGAGCAACCATTTTAAGGTACCTGCAAACCTATGAAGACCTAATTTTTTTTAATGAATAAAATAAACTTCTTATGGCTTTTATGATATCCTATTAAGTTGAAAAGTATTAAAATGGACAAAAAATTGAAATTAAAATTTTTTATTTATAATTTTTTAAGGATTTTAGTTAAACTTTTGCCTAATAACGTAATTTGACTATAACACGGAAACTAAAAAAAAAATTGAATGATATATTTAAATTCTATAACTTGGAAACTAGAAACAAATAAGTGTGTTATGTCATGTACCACTCTTTGATGTGAGTGTCATAAAATTTACATGCTCCATTCGCATTTAAAGTCAAAAAATCAAGTTCAGCTGATAAATATTTGCCGTATTTCAATTTCAAATACACACAAAATCAAATGATTACAAGATACAACTTTGACCAAGCTCATAAACCTTCATTTACTTTCTGAGTACATGTAAAAAAATTGATATAATTGGAAGCAATAGTTTTAGAGAAAATATGTTTTGCGATAAAGTAAAATCATAAAAACTTGTTTTGAAATAAGCAAAATGTAATTTAGACGGTAATTTTAAGAAAATAATTATTTAACTCCTAATTACATTTAACTCTTTTAAAACATTGATAAACACACAAATATATTATCCAGACCATATCTCATGTTTTATTTGCAATGAATATATATATATTTTAAATATTTAAACTAACCCCTGTCAGATCAATGCTATCTAAAACAGTGATAACTTTTTTCTTTTTACACTAAAAACAAATTTTTTGTTGATTTATGAAGAAAATGAATTACGCTTTTAAATAATCTAAACAAAATAAAAATGTGAAATCTGACTACATTTCGTGTTTTAAGGTATGCAACAAGCTTAAGCATTACAATTATACAGATTTGAAAAAAAAAAGTGAAAATAAAATTACCATGCACCAAGCGTGGAATTACTAGAATTTATTGATTCAATAACATTAAAATGTATAATACCTTTTATGCTATCACTAGATTCACTGGATAATGAAGAACCACTACTAGCTGTAAAATACAGAAGAAAAAAATTAAAATTCTTAAGAGTATTCTACAAAAAGAAATTGCTCACTGTAAAAAAACCTAACAATGAAAAGCTAAAATTTCAAAATTGTTTAATTGTATAGCTCTTGTTTTATCTAAAAGTATCTCAAGAGTTTATTAAAAAAACATTTTATGAGATATTTTAGAAATTGCCAACAACATCTTTAGAAAAGATCAGAACTTGCAAAGGTGATCTAAATGGCATAAAAAAATGGGCCATGCTGCTTCATATGCATTATTATTTTTGGACATTAAATTCAAATGTATAGGGGGAACTAGGGATACATGACCCAATTTGAAGTTTTTTGCTTATAACTTTTAAAAAACTCAATTTATGGATTTTTAAATGCAGTCAATTTATACTTCATAAAGTATTACACAATAAGTTGATTCCACGATTATGCAACAGACATCATTTTTTAAATTCCAACTAAATTATTATTTTGTTCCAGGAGATAGAAAAAAGTCAAATTTTATGAAAATAACAAGATATAATAATATAAAAGAATAAATAATTTTTTATAGTTAATAATTGTGAGACTAACTTTGAAACTGAAAATCTGTTATTTTTACCTTTAGTTTGATGTCCTTGAAAGTTTTTAAATACTTATAATATATTTTTAAAAACATAATTATTTTTTTAAAGAATAAATCAATTTATGCATAATAACAAAATTTGTTATTGAAAAACTTTTAATTATTAAAAAAATTAAAAATTATTGACACTATTTTCTTTTTTTATATCTCAAAATAAACAGTTCGTAAAAAATTCGAAAAATAAATTTAAAATTTGAGTGAAATATAGAACATAAAACTTTGTCATGTCTGTCATGTCTGTCACAATTAGTTTTTCATTGCCATAATCCACATAATTAATCTTTTCATGGGCACTATCACATGTGTAACGTGTATTCTTAAAGCATTAAATAAAGCACTTAATTAAGTTGAGTTGTAAAGAAATGCTGTTGCCATCTATACTAAGTTAAATTATAAGAGGAAGCTGTAGTTCGAAACAAGAGGGAATTTTAAATGATGTTTTAACTTTATTGAAGAAACAGCTTCTACACTTCTTGTGCCATGTGAAACATATACAATCTATAGTTTTCCCTAATTTAAGCAAAATTTGCAAAACAGGAAACTTCCAATACAAACTTACTTCAGCAAGAACTATTCCCATATTAAGCAAGAATGCAAGATAAAATTCAGTCTGTGCATTGGCAGAATACTTCCTCTACCATGGATACTACAATGGTACATTATTTTGATAGTGATTATGCTGTTATTGTGATCAACAATTTAGTCTTTACAAACAAGTATGGCAATTCAGGTCAACATTTTAAACAAAAATACACAGTATTTTCAATGACATGCTTTCAACAGTCTAGCATTTCTCAGCCGCATCACATGGCAAAGGATGTATTGATAGCTTTGGTAGGACTATTAAGTGTCAAGTCCGAGAGGCTACCCGAGACAGAAGTACAAATTGTAGAACACCATGTGAGTTTGCTGTAGCTGTGGTAAAAACTTGTACTGGAATCAATGCCTTGGTATCAACCCCCCCCCCTCCAAAAAAAAAAAACTGTTGCAAAATTCATCAGCTAGCAATTTGCAATGTGGTCAATGGGTAAATGTGAAACACGATGAGGGTTTTCATGGAATAATAACAGGAATCGTACAGAACAGGTAAAATATTTAGTATCAACTAAAATTAAAGGGATGTTCAGTTTTGAATCCACAGATCATGTAATCTGGTACGAGAAGGAGCAAATACTAGAAAATATTACAGTTTCCACACTATTATATTCCACGGGATTTAATAAATTTTAAGTATTTTTTTAAATAATTTATTGTGAGCCACACTTACTTGCTTACAATATTTAAAAACATTTATACAGGCTTTAAGTGAAAATAATAATTTGTTTGTTTTCCAAGCAGTGTCATGGGCGACCACGGAGAGACGCATTGCAAAAGTTTAGCCCCCCCCCTCTCTCTGTATAGACCAATAAATAACGCCTAGCATATGGGACTGGTAAATATAAAATCTGTTGCGGTTCAAAGTCTGACCTGTGTTGTGTTACGGTTGTGTTACCAACCGACTCGGGAGTGGACCCCGTCACTTTACTAGGGTTCTAAATTATGAGGTGTAATTGGCTGTGTCAAAGATCCATGGAGGCCAGCAATTGACTGCCGGAAAACTTTAAATTTTCGAAGCATATGCTACAAATGCAAGAGTCCTATTACCATATTAAAGATAGAGAAATTGGCCATTTTGGGAGGAATTTGGTTGCTCTAACTTTCTAAAGCTGCAAATAAAACAAAATCATTTTCAGTCGCCGGAAGCTCCCAAGAATCTTTACTGATTTATAATGAAGTAAACAATTTTCATAACACTCCAATTCACTTACACAGTTTATTGGTTTAAAGATATGCTATAACAGAAGCCATCAATCAAAAGTCTACTTGCACTCTCAGCTTTTTTTAAATTGCCTTTTTTAAATTTAATATTCGTCAATAAATCAACGTGTTTTTTGTAATAATGGTAGTGTTCTTAAATTGCTGATTTATAAGCACTTTCATTAAAAATATGGTTTTGCATTAGTCTACGATAAAACTAGGTCATCTAATCACAATCAGGCAAAAATTATTAAGAAAAGATCATTTAGAAAAATAAATTGCAATTTTGGGATTCCAGTATTGCCATTTTTTTTAAAAACTGACTTGCCACTGTAAGTAATTTTTTAAGTTTTCTGTGATTAGCTCCTAAAGGAGGCTAGAAATAGACAGGCGGAAATGATAAAATTATCAAATTACCAAAGGCAGAGGCCATATACAAACTTTCAACTATGTAGTTTGCATGCTTACCAAAAAAGTATTCAAAATATAATATTTAAAATTAATAGGAACTATCTTTAAAAGCATAATTAATAAGACTTAAGTTATTTTTTTCGTTAATTTCTTTGTAAGGGAAATAAATTTATAAATGACGCTTTTTAACGTTTTATTTTATAAGTTAAATGCAAGTTTTATTTTCTTATCAATATTGATAATCATTCTGGCGTACAACCTTTTTCAAATATCCATGAAAACATAATCCATTTGATTTATTGTTACTATATTTCTGATAGCCAGTTCATTTCAGTTCTAAATTCGATTTTTTCTAAGTGCTGATTTTTTGCATTTTATTGCAGGCTGGCAATGCAAAAAATTGCCAATCGTAAATGATAAATGATTTTTGACCAATGCATAGCAAATCATACATGAATTTTTGGAACTTAAATTTTGGAGAAAATTAAAATAAAAAAAATCTGTGAAAAGTTACTGTTGAAAGAGGCTTGATACACAGTACCATGATTCAAACCGTGATCTCATCACAGGGTAAAAGCTTTTTGTATTAAATAATATAGCTATCAAAATGTTTTTCGTCGTCGATGAGTTTAAGCGACTAATATAAGGTATATTAAATCCAGAAAATAGTTTTAGGGATTCTAGATTTAGGAATTCTTAAACATGTAAAATTTTAAATAGTTTTGCAACAAAACGTTAAAAAGTGAGAAAAAAATTAGTCAATTTGCTTTACTTTGTTTTCATGGCCTTGTGGGTGAGATTAGTGAATCATGACGGTCGTAAAAGACTGTTCAATGAACACCACAACATTTTGCACATGATCAATACAGATCACCAATAGAATCCAAAATGGAAGTGTAATATATTTAGTGATGTATTATTTATGTAATGTTTTGTTTAAAATACTTTTATTCCTAAAAGGTAACATATTCTGGTTTAAATAATAAAAAGTATTAAAACTAAAACAAATAAAAAAAAGCATAATTGAACATTTAAAGAAAAATTGATCATTACTGAAAACATAGCAAAGTAAAATTATTATCCTCAATAGTAAGATCAGACTTTTTCGATAACCAGTTGATGTGTTTAGTGTGTGTGTGAGGCAAACATGATAGAGACTTGACAAGATGCATATGGAGTTGTAAAACAATTCTAATACGATCTGTGCAAATTGTATTTTAATACAAAAATGACCTTTATATATATGCTTTAGTTTGATGAATGCAATATTTTTTTCATAAATTTTTATTATAAAAACCTTTAAATGATGTCCGTCAGACTGACTGTTTGAATCAGTTATTTTTTTAATTTTAATTTTTGGGATAGCGCTTTGTTTGTTTACATTTGAATTGAATCCATTGGATCCATTACATTGGAAGAATCCTTTGACACATACATACATATAAAAGCATTCAGATTTATGACGTTTATTTTTCAATTAAAAAACTACTCATTTTATTTTTTTATTTCTAATAACACAGAAATAAAGAAAAAAAATTGCATGTACTATAGAAAGAAATATACATCACTGGCAGACTACAAAAAATCCAAAAGGCCCAATACAAAAATAATTAACGTCTTCAAGATTCTCCATCGTATAAGCATTTTCCAGGCGATAATTGCTACTTGCATTATATACTTTAGGCGAAATGTCACCGCGTCTCTACCCCTTGCTGTGCTTAATGAATTGCGAAGCCAACTGAAAGGCGGGGTTGAAGCTCGGGTAAACCCGTAACCGACTTTTTTGAAAGGGACAAACATGCTCGGTCCTGTCCGTATCTTTTTGGAGAGAGAAAAAATGCTCGGTTTTTCCCGTGTCTATCCTTTTAGGAGGAGAACATTTTGTCGGGTTTATCCGTCTGTATCCCTCAGAAGGTTAAATACACAAAACTGAGGTATTGGGGATTCTTTTATTTTGCAGAGAAAACAAAGGTGGTTGAAGAACCACTTTTATTTTATCAATATCAACTTGGGATATATTATCCATTTCACGCCATTTAAAACATTTTCCATCGATTCTTTTTGCAAACTAAATTATAAGCTCGTCAGAATTTTATTCTTGTACCTTCCCAACTAATCTTCTTATATTGCAAGTTTCCCAAAATATTTGCTAAGAACCCAGTCATTTACTTTTGGAAGTAACATGATTTTTTGAAAAATTACTTAGTCTGCTTCTATCTACTTTTTGTATTATTTACTTGGGTCACCTATCCCTAATTGGATTGGGTCAAGTATCCCTAGTTACACTTTTTTCTTAACCCGAAAACAAAGTATTTTGAAAATAAATACATTAGGGTACGTACATAAATTACGTCTCGCACAGAGGGGGGAGGGAGGGTATGAGCGAACGTGACGGACCGTGACATGGAGTGGGGTAGTGCGTGACGTAACGATTCGGAAAAATTTCACTTTTACAGGGAAAATCTGTTTTACAAAAAATTACATAGTTTTTGAGAAAGAAATCAGAAATCTTTTTTTATCGTAAGAAACACTTTATTTCAGAAAGAGGATGGGGGGATTGTTGTATGCCACAACGTTGGTATTATTACCCTTCTACATTTTACAGACGTTTTCCTAACGGTACTTCGTAACATGCTAAATTGTGGCACTATCTTGACAAATCAGAGGACTAGCAGCTTCCTGGATAAAAAAATAAAAGACCCAGAACTAGACGGATCCGATTGCGCCCTGACCGCTTTTTTTAGAAAAGATATTAGCAAATCTAATTTGTCCTTGGACGACGGAAATGTAAATACAATGTAGGTCCATTCCTATGAATAAATTATTTAACCAAGATAAATTTAACTTTTTTTCTTTTGAAGTTAATTTTTTAAAAAAATATATAAATATGCATTTTTTTCATATCTGAGAAACAAAGGGAAGTATTAATATCAACTTTTTCTTTGAAAGGGGGGGGGGGTGAGTGCAAGAACGTGACGTAATTTTAGGGGGAGGGGTTAGATCAAACGTGACACAGCGCGACATAGGGGGAGGGAGGGTCAAAAAATTCAAAATTTTGCATGACGTAATTTATGTACATCCCCTTAAAAGTATTATGCATAGAATCATAGCTAAAAGCATTAACAAAACAAGTAAGTAATTGAAAAAATATTTCCTTTAAACCAAAATATGCAGACTGAAAAATCATATGGCACCAAAAATTTACTTCCAGTGCATGAAAACGTATTTCTTTGTATAGATTAAACACGTACGCAATGATTCAGTTGAGTTTTTTCACCATGTGGTCAGCTGACTGAAAGGAAAGTGTTGCAAGTTTCAACTTATAAAACTTTTCCAATGCTGAGAAAAAGGCTTTGGGTCGTGTATCCCTATGGGTCAAGTGTCCCTAGCTTCCCCTATCAATTATATGCATGCGGTTAAAATTAATAGGTTTAGACGGGACTAATTATGCATATGAAGGGGTAAGGCCCAGTTGTTTTATGCCATTTAGGTTACCTTTGAAGTTCAGATCTTGTCTAAAGATTTTATTGGCAATTTCCAAAATATCCCATTCAAATTTTTCTTTCAATAAATAAAAAATAATTAAAAATTTATATATATATAATATATATATATATATATATATATATATATATATATATATATATATATATATATATATATATTATAATTTTTTTAAAAATAAATTAAGTCTAAAAATAATTAGTTTTGGAATATTCAATATTCTTCAAATTTTTTAAACAAATATTTATGCATATATCTAATTAAAGTATGTAAAATGTCTAATGAAATAACTTGATTGTTTTATTTACTTAACAAAAGTAGCTTTCTTATTAAAATTCACATGTTTGGAAAGTTATATAACCATTGATAGTTGAAAGAAATTTACCCTACAATATCTATTAGATAAATTAAAATGGACAAGTTTTTTTGTTGAATTTGCAATTGGACACCATCTTAGAATGCCTGCTATTTATTTGCTTACAATATTTAAAAACATTTATACAGGCTTTAAGTGAAAATAAAAAATTGTATAAATAAATGCTTACTTTTTTGTTGCGACAGCTTATTGCATCGTGAAGAATTTTTGACCAACTGAACTCGATAAAAATAGTTTCTCCAAAAATTTTCTTCATTGATCCTATAACAGAAATAGTTCAAACATTTTGGGCATTAGATGTTTTGACCGCAGTGTAAAGCATTTAAAATATACACTAATAATGACTAAATATATGCCAATAATCTAATTTATGGCATGAGTCTTTTAAAACAATGATAATAATCTTACTATTTTTAAAAAATTAATTTCTGAATGATCATGGAGAAATTAGTCAAACCTTGTTAATGTGAACTCGTAAGGAGACCTAAAAAATTTCCAGTTAACAACAGAATATTGTTGACTGGTCACATTTGTGAAAAGTTACAATAAAAAACGTATATTTCATAATTTGAGCAGAGTGACGTATTATAGTGGCGTAAATAATATTCAGAAGCCTTTTTAAAATTTAAAAGTTTATTTAAATATCACAAACAATCACCGGTTAACATGACTTTGCTTAACCAAAACAAACAACAGACAAAAACAGCGACTGCGTGGCAGTCAAGTAAGATCTGCTTACTGCATAGTCTAAAGAAAACAAACACCCAAAAAGGGATACCGGCGGTTAACCTCACATAATTATAGTCACTAAGAAGTGATCAAAAGAAGAGAGCGGGTTTGAAAAACCGGCTGCTTATATACTGAAAGAATTTGCATAAGTTAGACGATGCAGTTAAGCAGACACTAACTTACATAATATTAAGAGAAAAACACAAGTTGGAATTAGTTCAAATATATTATTTAAAGTTACATAAGCTACTTATAAAACCCTTAGATTAATTTAACAATTCTAAAATAAATAGAGAGAACAGCCAATATGTTTGTGACTGGGGAAATTAACATAAAGCCAACCAAACACTCAAAAACTTGAACTGAAACGAGTGATTTGGTTGTTTGTAAACATTCCCGGAACTTTCCGTGGCAAGTTTAAGTAGCTTGTCTAAGTTTCGACTTGGCAAAACTAAAACCGGGAAAAGTAAGTCCATTTTTAACAAACTAGTTTTTCCTAACAAAAAATATCACTAATTAATATAAAAATCAAGTTTAAAAATGTTTATTTGTCAAACAATTGAAAATATTTAATTTTTCTGTTTAGTTCCGATTTCTAGCAAAAAAATTAAAAAATTTGAAACATTTACAATTTTATTAAATAACGCATAATTGGAAGGTTTCTATCTTTCTATTTTCTTAATATTTTTAATTTAGCCACTTGAACTCTCAAATTATTCATAAGAGAATAAATTCATTAGTTTACATTATGCAGGATTTCGTATTGACTGATGTTACAAAGGAATATTTTAGGGCTAGTCCAAAGCAAAATGGAAATATACATACTGTTAGTTTAGTTTAAGTGGGCTTTGCATTACCAAGATTCAACTGTAATAATAAACATTTAAGGGGGGAAACTCATAATTTTAAAATATTTTTTTATATAGGTATATAGTAAAATATAGTAAATTAAGTACAATGAATTAAATTTTTAAGAAAATCTATAAATTTAGACACAATGAATTTTTTACTTATATATATTACATCGCTCCCCAAAAAGTAAATTTTGCAAATTGCCACATACACCAGCTAATAATGTGAGAAAATGAAAGAAATGCCAAAAAATAATTTACATTTTAATCATATTAACAGCCAGATAAAGAGGTTTAATAATTCACTGCATTTTTGAAGATCTTTTTCCAGTCAAACTCCTCATCCAGTTAAATTTACAACTTATTAAATTGAAACAGTGCAGATGAACTATAGACTAACTGGATAGATATTTGAAGTCTTGTACAAACAATGGTCAATAAAATTACATGCGATTATGAGAACAAGTATACAAGTACGAGGAAATATTGGTTGTGTTAAAGATCTGTTTCTCAGAGGCTAGAATTGGCAGGAGAATTTATTAAACTAAACATAATCATTTTAACATCATTAATAATAATCCTATTTTTATTTTGACCATAAATTTTGTAACAGTCGGAAGTCGAAAAATTGTAATTGTTTGGTTTGTAATATGATGTCTGTTTGGAAAATGACTCTTCCAGGACTTGTCGCACTCAAATAGTATTCCACTATCCAAACAACCCATTAAAAAAAAAAAAGCATTATTCAATTCTAATGAGCTGTCTGCTAATATGATTCAATTAAAAATAATTTTTGGCAGACACTCTTTTTGACATATTGTCATAACATGACAAAGTGTGCATATGAAACTCCAAAATTATTTTTTAACATAAAATTTTGGAAAGTCTGGTCTGGACAGTTTGGATACATGCACACATTACAATTAAAAAAAAAAAAACGTTCACTTTGTTGTGTTACTACTTACAACTTGGGAACAATTTCAAATCTCATTTTTTCCAGAGCAGGGTCTTCTTTCAGCATGACTTTAGCAACAGGAGACATATTATCAAAATTAAAATCAAACATTACACCAGTTGGAGGACTCCGAAGGAAATTTCTTTTATCCTAAGAAAAAAAGAATTTATTGATAAAAAAAGGACAAGATTTAGTTTTTTATTTAAACAAATTCAAACCATAAATGGTTCTTGATACATACAGTTAGTCCACACTCACTATACTAAACAATACTGCAGCAAAACTTCTCGCTGTACAGTTAAGGTCTTAGATTATATCAAACCATGCACAGAAAAGGAACGTATCAGCAAAAATCTAGTTTTTCAGAAAAATTTTCCCATCGCATTTCATTATAGAAAATAAAAGAATCTGCTAACTATATACACAACTATTCTATCAATCGATTTTAAGATTTGCTTTAATCGCTAGAAATTAAAATTTCGAATATTATAGAATTTTCAACTGTAAATCCTATTTATGTACTTTATAAATCCATAATAAGACCAGTTGCTACATATGGCTCTGAAACCTGGAAACTTACCAAATCCTAAATAAATCAGCTTGGTATTTTTGAACAAAAAGTATTCAGGAATATTTTTGGTGCAGTCAATATTGATGGACTATGGAGACATAGATACAACAATGAACTATATAAATTATATAAGGAAATTGACATTGTAAAGTTTTTGAAAATTCAATGAATGATATTTGCAGGATATATCTGCAGAACACAGCCCTTCGTCCTAACTTATACAATTTTTAATTACAAGGTAAGAGGTACCAGAGCAAGGGACAGACCCAAATTAAGATGGACAGACTGCATCACTAAAGACTTTCAAATTTCGAAGATAAGGAATTGGCAAACCATCGCTGAAAAGATAGCAGAATGGGAGCAATTTTTTTAGAAGGCCCTGGCCCACACTGGGCTGTTGTGCCAATAGAAGAAGAAATATTATTTATTCGATACGTCACATTTCTGTGTACAGTGTGATATGTCGTCTACCAACTAGAGTATTTGATGTAAGTGCAACAGAAGGTTTGAGATTAACTGTGAGGAAAAGTTTGTGAGTCAGGAAAAGGTGCAAAAAGAGTATCTTATACCCTTTTTAATTCACTATTATTCGTCTTTACTTATGTAAATCACCATAACTGTAATAACATAGTTTTGGTAAGTTGAACAGGGTTTTAAATTATGATTCACTGCTCTTGGTCATTCTTCCAAAACCATTGCCAGGGTACATGAACACTGTAGAACAAAGTTGCTAAAAACGAACCCTTCTTTTAGATATCAGACTTTAATTCATAGAGACCGGTAGAACTAGATGCACGATGAAAGAAACAACCTCACTCAACGATGACAAGCTATTTAATTTTCACTTAAACATTAGCAGCAAAGGTAATGAAACATAGAAACTAGTATTCTGCTGTTCTTATTTGAATCTAAAAACAAAACAAAAGTTATTTTTACAATTCTTAACAAAACAGGTTCAAAGTTGAGATGTTTTTCTGCTACTAAATCCAACATCCTCCCCTCTTTTGAGTCAGCTATGACTCAAAAAAGAATGATATGTTCAACAAGTCGAGTCTTTGGGGTGGGTTCACCTTCCGTCCGCACCTCGGCGATCTGCCAGTGTCCAAAGGAGAATTCGGTGCAGTTGATTCCGGTCCAGATGGTTGCCCCTGATCGGTTGGCCGATCTTCAGAAGTGGTTGATGACTCTGGAACGTCTTTAACCCTAGCAGATGAAATCGGAAGCTCTTTGGGCTGAATTTCCAAAGAAAATACTCGTTGAATCGGACAAAGTATTACAGAATTACCACATTTCAGCTTCAAAGTCCTAACATTACCGTCTTTACCAGGCAAAACTTCCACAACTCTAGCTAAAGGCCAATATAACCTTTTTTGTTAGGATTCTCTATCAGAACAATTTCACCAACCTTGATTTCGTGAGGCCTTGACCTTGAACGATCTTGAGCCAATAGACCTGAATATTCCTTTCGGAATCTGCCCTTTAGATCGGTAAACAACTTGGCTCGAAATCTCTCACCTAGTTGCATTTTGGCAAAATCATTAAGATCAAGGTCTGTAACATTGGTAGAGTAATTGGTCATAAGAAACATTTCTGGAGTAATGGGCACTAAAACTTCAGAATCCTCTGACAGGTAAGTTAATGGACGTGAGTTTATAATTCCCTCACATTCACAGCAGACAGTTAGCAGTTCTTCGTAGGAGATAATCGCTTTTCCCAATGTGCGTTTCAAGAGGTCCTTGACAACACGGACAAGTCTCTCCCACCATCCATCCTACCACGCAGCTGTGGGAGGGATGAACTTCCACTTTAGACCTTGCAGCCGTCTTCTGTTCGATTTTATTCCAATCCAGATTTTGGAATTCAGAGACGGCTCCTCTAAAGTTAGTCCCATTGTCGGTGTAGATTGTTTCGGGTCTACCCCTGCGAGCGATGAAACGACGCAAAGACAGCAAAAAACTTGCTGTAGACAAGGATGGCACAAGCTCAAGATGGATGGCTTTAAAAACTGCACAAGTGCATAACACTATCCATATTTTTTCGCCGTTAAGAAGGAAGAGGGGCCCCGCAAGATCAATACCCATTGTTTGGAACACATTGGAATCATTAACTCTATCTTTAGGTAAAGCGACTGGCACACCGACAGCTGCATTTGCACTGTATCACCGGCACACTACACACCTTCTAACTATTTTCCCTAACTGTCTTTTCAGATTTCAGAATCCAGTATTTCTCCCTTAATATGAGTACCTGCATGACAATTTGTTTTGTGTGTGTACTCAATAAGCCTTTCGGTTAATGTACAATTTGCTGGCAGGAGTATAGGTGCTAAAAAACAGGGATCATCATTGCGCTCTGTAATTCGAGTTTTTACACGCATTAAACCCTCATTATCCCTAATGACACTATTTAAAGGTATCCCATTTTCATCAGGAAAAAATTCGTTTTGGATCGCTCTAATAAGATATATTTCCGCATTTAAAATTTCAGACCTGGAGATATCCCCAACCCCCAACTTCTCTGTCATTAGACCCTTTACAGCAATTGGCGATGAACCTTTTTACCCAGGCCACTAATCTGATATTTGTTTTATAACTTGAAAACTTATATGCATACCAAGGAGCGCTTTCGTTAATAGTATTAACATTACACAAACTAACCATCCTCCTCTCAGCATTTACTTCCTTAACCTCACAGTCAAGTTTTGTTATAGGCTACTCTTCTGGCTCCTGTCTTAGCCAGGTGGGACCCTCATACCATTTTAAATCCTATAGTTGTTTTGGCGAACAACGCCGTGAAAGGACATCTGCCGGGTTTATTTTTCCCAGCACATGCCTCCAATTTTTGGCGGAAGTCCTCATTGATCTTTTACTCGATTAGAGACAAATACTGACCACTCCCCTATATTTCTGATCCACCACAGGGCCACCATAGAATCTGTCCAAAATGTTGCCTTCAGGTGTGGGAGGTCTAGTGCAGTCTGAACTGAACGAGCCAGCCTTGCCCCGATACCACAAGCTAGTAACTCTAATCGAGCTATGAACACTGATTGATGCCACCCTGGTTTCTGCTCTTATTAAATATACCTGAACACCATTCTCTGCTACAGATCAGACAAAAATACATGCTGCATAAGCGTCCTTTGACACATCTACAAACACATGCAGCTCTGATGCCCCCTTAACATTGACATACCTTGGAATTTCTATATTGTTTAAACTTGTAAGCTCTTGAAGCCATTTGGCAAATCTTTTACACATTTCAGGGGGTAGGGGGGTCATCCCAAGCCATTTTGCCCTTCCACGCTTCTTGGAGCCAAAGTTTAGGCATTAAAGTGTCAGCTGATAATATTCCAATGGGGTCGAAAAACTGTTGTACGAATGACAACATTGTTCTTTTTGTCATGTCTGCCTCAGATTGAGGAAATTCTTGTGCTGCAGAGCACCTAAGGGGTATCTTTATCAAGATTCCATGTAATGCCCAATAAATTTGTATCTCCAGTACTTTTTGATACACCTGGGCCAGGTACATTGCATTCCCGATCCCTCAAATTGAAACACCCCTCAGCTAAAATAGGCTTGGCACTAGAAATAAAACTCAATTTCCTGCTCATCAAAAACTCCACTCACACAATTATCGACATAGAAAGAGTGCTTGAGCCTAGAAACAATTTCTGGACATTTAGAGGAAGTTTGTTCAAACAAATGGTTTAACGATGCTCCTAGCAAGAAAGGACTTGAACAAACTCCAAACACCACACGACAATGCCGATAAACTATTTCTCTTTTATCTCCCACAGGGTGAAAAAAAAGTAAATAATCCCTATGCTGGGGGGCCATGCTTAGTTGGAGAAACGCTTTTTCGATATCTGCTGATAGACCTATTGGGAATAAACGAAACCTGTCTAGTATGTCTGGTATAAGCTCAACTAAACTAGGTCCTTTATCAAGCACGTGATTAAGTGACGGTTTATCTCTCTCTAGCTGTAGCGTCGAAAACAGGGCGTATCTTAGTGGTTTTAGCAGGTGTTAAAACGGGTCTATGAGGCAAGTAATACCCATCATTGTCTATTTCCCCTCCTGGTACCCTCTCAATTATTTCTAGCCTTTCCCACTCTTTGAAAACTGCTACATAGTCCTCATAACAACCTTTCTCTATAATCCCTTGACACATCTTTGTGTGTCGTTTCCAAGTTAAAAGTTTTTTACTAGACAAGTTGTTTTCAGTTTTAAAAGGCAATGATACTTGGTACCTACCACTAGGAAGAATATCTAACTCATTTTCAAATCTTGTCATAGATTCAGAATTAAGCTCTTTCTGTTTGAAAACTTCTATTGGATCTCGTATCCCTATGGTTTCCAAGCTCCATAACTCTTTAGCATCAAGAGACAGTATATATCTGACTGGAGAACATATTTATTGCACACTTAGGATTGTCGGATTTGTTCGTTACAGTTAAAGACTTTACCTCATTAGTTTCTGTACATTTTCCCATTATTGTGAAACCCAAACGTGTCCCTACTGCTGTCAACCCACAATCTAATTTAATATGCTTTCCTGTGTATATCAAACCCAGATTATATGCTCCTAACAAAATATCAATATCTGAAACAGGGCAACCCGCATCGGGAACATCAATTTTCCTTTTTTCTAATTCACATATTACATTTCTTTCTGTAATTTTGGGCACAATACCACAGATTTTTTCCTTGGATAAAAACTCTAACTGACAGGAAAAATTGCCCTTAAGGTTTTTAACCTTTACTTTATATTTATTGTGTTGTTTAGGATCAGTCTGCCTCCCCCCCAAACAAACCGTGAATTAAGGTTTGTTTACCACAAGGCTTTAAACTTAAATTTGAAATTGCTCTCTCAGAAATATATGAATTTTCCGAGCCACAATCTACCAATCCTCGCAAAACCAGCCATTGGTTGCCATTGAACACCTTTAGAGGAATTGTTTGTAAATAAACTCTAGTATTATCTTGAGTCTGGTTAGAAAGAGTGTTGCTAGTTGGTTGCTTGCATCAACACCTTCCTTGATACACTAAAGTATTTTTTAAAGCTAATAGTTTATATTAAGAAGTGAATACTATAGCTATATGCCAAAAAAAAATTTACAACATTCCAATATTCATTTAAAAAACTTTTATGATAAGGTTTGTGGTAATTAATTTTTGAAATTATTGTGAAACATCCTGACTAGAAAATTGTTAGCAACCATGCTTATTTTTTTAAAGCATTCCTAATTAAACTTGAATAACAATTAAATTAAACAGATATAAAAAAGTTTTATGTTTGGAATAAAAGATTTATATAAAAAGATCTAAACAAATACTTTCAATGCAAAAAAAATCTGACGAAATAAATATAAGTATTAATTTAATATTAAAAAAATCTTATAATAAACTAGGTAAAAATAATGCATACTTCCGACAAGGAAATAATCTGTTGCTTCACACTTTCTTCATCCTCTGCTCCTTCCCACGGAAATGCACATTCATTTTTAGTATCGGCATTTTTACTGGTAACAAAAGCCTCTTGTTCTTTGTTGAAGTCTCCTAAAATGCTCTTAAATAAACAAACATATCAATTTATTAGGTAACCTTAAGTATAGCATACTAAATAGAGTTTTGTTATCAATTTATAATAAACAAATAAAAGATTATATACTTTTACATGAAACATATTATGCTTACATTTTCTTCAACAGTAGTTTTCAATTGCTTTGCTGTTTCAGTTAGTGTTCGACTAGTTTTGTTGGCAAATCCGTACAGATAACCTATAATAAGAAAAATTTCATTATCGAAACTACATACATAGTTTTTACTAATAATACTATTTTAAAACATATTTAGATTGAGTTTCTGTTAAAGTTACGTCAAATTTTGCCCTGGCCTCTGAGGTTCATCCTCCAGTGCCCATCTCCATTATGTTTAGCTTGAGATAATTACCAGGTATTGCCAATGCAGAGTAGATTGTTTAAGGGGGGCGATACATGTAACCACCTGAATTTTGATCGTTTTTCGGAGACGTTATTAATAGGGAAGAAATACATGAATAGTTAAAAAAATTCAGTATTTTTTATACATTATGCATTAAAATACAAAAAAAAATTGTTTTAGTTTTTTCAAAATGGCCGCCGTAGTAACTCATCCCTTAAGACCCTCGCGGATAAAAATATCAATCGCAGGAATTCTAGCTACTCCAAAATTGATCTGAAATCAAAATTTTTTATTTTAAAATGTTCATAAAACTTACATCTTCTAGTTAAACCAATAAAATATCAAAATTTAAAATTTTTTAAATCGGCAAGCCTCAGAATAAAAAAGTGATTTTTTACCCTTTTTTCAAAGATTTTTGGGTAAAAAAAAAACAATATTTAATTTTTTTTGGCATTTTTGAAGTTCAACTAGAAGATAATACTATAGAGAAGACGTATACCAAATTTTATAAGGATCGATTGAGAACTTTTTAAGTTATCTTGCCCGCCAATTAAAAAAAGTAGTTTTGGGATAAACATGCTTAAAGTTTTGACAAAGCCCTCAAGCGGCGAGTTGAGGTGTAGCATTTAAATGAGTTTTTAATCAATAAATAATGCGAATTTCATTCTAAAAATTTGCAGGCATATTTTTGAGATGTTATTTTAACTATTTTTTAAAAAATAAAAAAAATCAATTTTTACATGCATCGCCCCCCTTAACAGTGGACCTAGTACTCATCTATTGACCCACAAGACATGACAGGCCGAGTTGGCCTATGACCAACAATTTAACTTAATTCGAAACCTGGGTTGACAGTACGGGAGTCAGGCACAATAACCACCCCACCACTGCATTAACGGTCGTATCCACCAGCCACGGGATCAACCTCGGATAGCATAATCTAGCTTTAGTGCTCGAACTGCTTGATCGTGGCTTAAATCATCGTCCCTATCCACCAGCGCAGGATTAAGTTATCCGCCAGATTATCTTCCGGAAGTCTTCTCTGATTGTCCAACTGCAATTTCGGGCTTTATTTGATTGGTTGGTATGATATACATGTATTTTCCGTCTTTCTTTATTTGATAAACTTTGAATACAGATTGTAAGAAACAAAGTGAAATAAATGTTTATTTTTTTACTTTTTTGCGTTTTGAATATGGGTTTTTTAGTTGCTTCGTGTGAAGCGGACCTGCTTTTGCTTTCTGATCACCATTGAATAAGATGATTAAGAACACTTTTTTTAAACATGTTCGACTCAAAAAAATTAGTCAATTTTGGTAATAAAAAAAGAGCTAATATTACTGTTAAGATCCAACCTGGTAGACACTTTTTTCATAAAAAGGATTGTATAGAAAACAGTACGCAAAATATCCTATAGATGGGGCTAGTGCATGTGAAATTCGTTACAGGTTCAACGTTCTGATGCCTCGTTATTTATTGTTTATAAAAAGTTTATACTATAAAAAAACATTTTGGTAAGCTTAAATAAATTTGGTGTAAGTAGAAGCTTAAAAGTATAAATAACACAAATTATGGTAACACTGGATAATTTCGGCTCAAGCAGAGCAACGATGTGCTGTACAGTCTCTTTTCGAAAGCAATACCGATAAAAAAAATCTGTTATCTAACACATCCAAATCCTCGTTCATTTCCACCTCAATTATATTTCGCCTTCCAATGTATTCTAAATTTTCTATATATCGTTTAAATCTTCCTTATCATCGGACTCGTAGTAATCGGCCATCTTTTCTGTTTACAAAACTGCTCGAACGCTGTTGGTTGATGGAAGATAATCCAAGCTTAAACCACCCTAGAAGGTGGTTTATTCCCGAGCACCTGATCCTGACTTAAACGCGCGATTAAGGGTTCATGGATACCGTTTTGCTGCTAATCCCAAACCAAAACCAGTTCCGAGAATAAGCCAAACTTAAATCGTAGTTGGTGGATATGACCGTAAAGGTATCACTGCAAACGGTTAAGTATATAACTATATATTGATTGTGCCCCTTTCTCCCATGAAGTTAAAATTTGCTTTTATCCAGTTTTGCATTTATTGCCAAAGGGGTTTAGATATTTTCATAGAGAATTTATTAAGAAGTAAAGATATAACCTAACATTTAATAAAATTTCACAAAGCTACAGTGTTAGAAAATAAAGAAAACTAAGAAGCAGCTTCTTGCAGTAACTGAAAGAAAATACCTAATGAAGGTTTCTAAGAAGAAAATAAAGGATATCTAATTATTCAATTTCAGCTTGTAACAATTTAAATGAAAAGTTACTCTGGCATATTTTAAGTTACTCACTTCCAAATGACTTAGCTGATTCCACTGCTTTATGCGAAACATCTTTCAAGTCCCCAGCTGATATGCCCATTTTAATGCTACTTTTTTCGGACTCTTCTCCACCTTCGGCAGTGTTTTCGGGCTCCTTTGATGAGGGACTAGCAGCACCAAGTTCCGATTCGACACCTTCGCTTTCAGATGAGACTTCTCGGTCTGAATTTCCTTGCTGAGTTTCGAGGCTTAGAGATGAAGCAGGCTTTTCATTTCTAAGTCCAGCAGCAAAACTAGATGACTCTCCTTTGGACTCGTCTTCAGTTGCAGTAGTTTCGTCTTTTTGTAACGACAGCAGATCTTTCGCTTTTGAACTTACTTTCCAAAGGTAATCCATTTTGACACTAGTTTGAGAATAAAGGTTTTTACTAATAAAAACAAAAGTCTTTCTTACGATAAATAAAGCATTAGAAGCAAGAAATTGCTCATGGGTACTGAGGACCCGCTTAATTCTGGTCTTTTGACATTTTTGCAAGAATACCGATGTTTGTGTTATTACCACTGCGGAATGACGAATTAGAACTTTCGATTATTAAATTTATTATGGTGTGTTTGTACTACATCAACATTTGAGATGACAACACTCTCGCAAAGCAATGCAACACGCCCGGTTTTTTCGCCAACCCGTAGGTTTTTTTTTCAAACGCATACGTCTGGATATTTACACTCATACCGCTGTTGTGCTAGGAACGTGGAATGGGAAGAGGCATGCGATGCTTTTGGTACGCATGCGTTACATATTTTGGCACAGAGTCTTTTTGTTATCAGTCTAAACGTACCATTTTAGAGAGAGTGAGTATCGATTTCTTTGGCCGTGTCCTGACTGCGACATCAAATGCCACAAATGCAACAAAACTTGGCGACTTGGCAGATTCAGCCACATGCTATTGCATCGCTTGGCGCTCTTGGCGGTTGCCAAGTTTTGTTGCATTTGTGGCATTTGATGTTGTAGTCAGGACACAGTCGATCACATCGATTGTATAAAGAAATATCGATTATATATATAGAGACTCGTATGAGTGAATCCGATATACTGGATATACAATTTGGCAAAAATATCGAAATAATCTGAGCTTCTTGTCCTAGATGGAGCTAGAAAATGTTACAAAATGAGTTGGAGAGTTTCACGTGACGTCACATCTTTCTCCATTCATAGAGCTGTACCATATGACGTTTCCCTCCAGGAAGCGGTGCATTCTGGGTCATATTCAGAATCAAAACAAATTGTATTTTTTCAATACATTACGATGGTTCGACATTATTACATGATATTACGACATTATTACGACATACATTACAAGGATGGTTCGACTTTGTGGTAATTATATTATGTGATTGTCAGGGCCGGATTTCTAAATAGGCTAAGTAGGCTGTAGCCTAGAGCGGAGAATTTTTTGGGGCGGCAAATTTACGACCAAATTGGTCGTAAAATTTGCCGCCCCAAAAAATTGGTCGGACCAATTAAAGCAGCATTCGGCATCATAAAAATATTATTATAAAGATACGAATATTTTTAAGAAAGAAAACAAATAATTTATATCAATGCGTAAACCGTAGTAAACGTATATATAATACTAATATTTCGTAGCAAACATGGTCGCTGCGAGTGCAATTGCACCCCTCCTCCCGGATTTCGAAGTTGAAAGAAAAATAGTCGAACAGTTTTTTTAAAAAAATCGCCTATTTCACTTTCGATTTAGCGTGTAAATGTACATAGATGATTCTGATATGTGTATCTATTTTAAACAGCACATACCACCCTATTTTGCAGCTACCTTTCCCCGAAGTGGGAGAATATTGTGACAGGGGCGGCAAATCAATCGTAGCCTACAAGCGGCAAATCTTTAAATCCGTCCCTGGTGATTGTAATATAAATTGTAGTAAAAAATTAACTGGAGGAGAGTGATTATCGTTTTTTGTTATCCTTTGGATTTAATAAATCAAAATCATTCGGAAAAAAGTAAATAAACGGCTACATCTCCCCATGTCAGTTCCGGAAGACATTCCACATGCAACTTTAAAGTCTTCCGATCCACAGTATATGAATCCACACCGTTTAACTACCTCATAAACCGGGAAATACGTGTATCAACCTATCTACCTACACCGTTTAACTGTAAAATTTCATTCATGTACCATTCTTCAATACAAATCAAGCTGAGACATCTTAAAAACCCTAAATATAGGCCGAAAAGTATAAAATAAACAAAACCCAAGCGTAACGCTATACATCTATAAGAATTGTTGCTGAAGCCCTAAGGGGGAAATTCCGAGGTGTGGTAAAGCTGTTTCAGGTCTTGAGTGACAACAGAAATGCTGATTGAAAACAAATCTTCGTATCTTCTAGACCAGAGACATTTCGTCATCAAATGACCTTAAATTGACGTCATCCTTTTTTGGTCTAATGTCCATTTTCTCGACGTCATTTTCGACGTTGCAAAATGACGTGAATTTATGACATTTTCTGTGACCACATAACGTGCACATTTCGTCAGTAAAAAACGTAATCTAATGACGTGATTTTCACGTGATCAAATGACGTAAATTTTGCGTGACCAAATGGCGCGATTTTTTGGTAATTTCTATGAAATCTCAATCATGGTATGAAATACAAATTTGTTTAAAATATCATACAATTTCTGAATTACAGAAAATTTAATCAACTTCAAAATACAGTCCTTTAAAAGAAATGTATAAATTAATGACAATGTTAAACACACTATTCATATTACTAAACTAAACTTCTCGGCGCAACAGCCCGTTAGTGGGCCAAGGCCAGCCGTGCCCATTCCAGCTTACTTGACCAAGGGCTCTGATGGGGTGCTAGGCATATGTCCCGGTAAGGTGGTCAGCCCCACGTGGACCCCCCAGTGTTTAGTTCCCAAAATGCCTGGTCCGCATTTTACCGACCCAGTTAAGGGAGGAAAGGATGAATCAACCTCGCCCGATCCGGGACTCGATCCTCGGACCTGTGAGGTGGCAATGCGAAGCACTACCACTAAACCACTCTCTCATCTCTTCTCTCTTCATATTAAGTCAAGTAAAAAAAATCTTTTAAAGGACTACATGTTTTGAAAAAAAGATTATATTTTCATAAATTCAGAAAATTGTATAATATTTTAAACAAATTTGTATTTCACACCATGATTAAGATTGTATAGAAATTAGATGAGACAAAGTTTAAACTTAAAAATATATTAAGTACATAATAAAGAATTAATTTTCTATCTCAAAACTGAGATCAAAGCATACTATACAGGTTGACAATTTTAAAAGAGGCCTTACATCGCAATCTGTTCTGGAACTCTTAAATTTGCCACCCTGTAGGCTAGCCAATCTTGATATTTTAAATAAATACAAAATCATTTACAATAAGCAAAACATTTGTATTTTTTATTTAAAAAAATTAACAAAACATCTTAATGTCGAACTCTATAACTATAGCGGCTCTTTAACCAGACTTCTGACCAGACTTCAGACCGAGAAATAAATGTAAATCTATATATATATAAAAGGCAAAGTCCTGACTCACTCACTCACTCACTGATCTATTCACGTATCAACGCCCAGCCCAAACTACTGGAGGTAGAGCTTTTTTCCAAATTTTAGGAAAATATTCTTTTTATATCGTAAGCGTCATTTAAGAAGCGATTTTCCGAAATTCGAACCCAAACGGGTGTAGGAGTGCAAAACGTGAGCCGAAATCTCCATAGGAATAGCATTATGCATTGTGTTTTTATTCAATTTTTCTATTTTTAATTAAATCTATATATATATAAGGCAAAGTCCTGACTCACTCACTCACTCACTCACTGACTGATCTATTCACGTATCAACTCGCAGCCCAAACTACTTTAGGTAGAGCTACCAAATTTTAGGAAAATATTCTTTTTATATCGTAGGCGTCATTTAAGAAGCGATTTTCCGAAATTCGAACCCAAACGGGTGTAGGAGTGCAAAACGTGAGCCGAATTCTCCATAAGAATAGCATTATGCATTGTGTTTTTATTCAATTTTTCTATTTTTAATTTGAAAAAAGAAATTCACCGCGAGGAAAATTAAGTGAAAGAAATGAAGAGTACAGGGGAAGAACCACTTTATTTTTTAGGAGGGGTTCCGTAATTGTATCTGCTTGGCGGACATTGGCGACAGAAAACCGGTTTTTCTCTCTTTCGTTTCCTCAGCTTTGGTGCAAGGCGTGAAGGTGAGATGGAATGAGTGAGTGAAATGATGAAAATGAGTGAGTGAGTAAAATGAGTGAGTGAAATGAATGAGTTAGTAAAATGAGTGAGTGAGTAAAATGAGTGAGTGAGTGAAATGAATGAGTGAGTAAAATGAGTGAGTGAGTGAAATGAGTGAGTGAGTGAAATGAGTGAGTGAGTGAAATGAGTGAGTGAGTGAAATGAGTGAAGTGAGTGAGTGATAATTATGAGTCACTGAATTAGTCAAGTACTAGTCACTCCCCATTTCCTCACTCACTCTCATTTCCTCACTCCTCTTCACTCATTCACTCTTTCCCTCACTCACTCACTCATTTCCTCACTCACTCATTTCACTCACTCACTCCTTTCACTCACTCACTCATTTCACTCACTCCCTCACTCATTCACTCATTTCACTCACTTCACTCACTCACTCACTCATTTCACTCACTCACTCATTTCACTCACTTCACTCACTCACTCATTTCGTATTTACTGTTAGTAAGGGTCTACCCGTGCAACGCCGGGTTTATAAAGCTAGTAAGTGTATATATTATAAAAACTGGAAACGTAAGTTCCCAGCATTAAAAATTGTTATTAAATTTTAAAAATATATAAACTTTCCCATTCTTTCGTTTAACATTTCTACAATTAAAAGCTAATCCATATCCAAGGGTTTATTATCGTCATCACAAAATAACGATTATGCAAAATAAATAAAAATACGACACATTAAATCTGTTTGCAAAATTTACTATTTAACTTTTTAATTACTTTTCAACAAATATTCAAGGAATTGAATTGGGAATGTTCATTACTGTTATGCCTTTCATTTTCGACTTGAGCAGCAACAAAGTTCTCCTTCGACCATTTACATTGACATTTGGCTAATTTCAAAGTGTGCAATTAGCATTTATGTAAATGATGAACAATCGCATATTTTTAGATGGCCAGGGCCTGATTTCCGGCAGGGCAAACGGGGCACGTGCCCAGGGCCCCCCACTTCAAGGGGGCCCCCAAATTTTCTTCATGAACATTTATGCTCAATACAACTGCCCCAAACTTTTTAATATAAAGTATGCAAAAAAAATAAATTCATGAACAAAAGTTGACTATGAAATTGTGTTTAAAATCTGAATTAATCAATTCACAAAAATTAGTTACTTTGGAGAGATTGAGCATGCTTTCCAAGCTAATTACTTCAGCTATTTTTTTTGGTAAACACTGTAAGGAAAATACACGCAAATATTTTATCGAGGTATGTTTTGGGGCCCCCAAATTTGCTCGTGCCCTGGGCCCCTAAAGTTGTAAGTCGGGCCCTGTAGATGGCCATGGCAAGGGCGTACCCAGTATCTGGTCTAGGGAAGGGAAGGTCAAATTTGGGGCCCGTTTTTTTTTTCTGGATTTTTATGTGACTCTTTTTTTTCTTGTGTGTGTGTGGGGGGGGGGGGGGATTTCATAAAAGAACTCCTTCACCTTCTTTGTCATTTTACAGCGCTTACTTAACCAATAAAAAAATTCTCAATGCCATATTAATTCCTATTAATGTGTAATTTGTCAATTTGTTTATACCAAATAGCGAATTAATAGCCTTCGTTTATCTCTAGTGGGACGATAATTTAGTAGCAAATTTTACAGCTTTAAAATAAGTTATAATATTTTCAACAATTTTGTTGTTATTTAACAAACAGTTCAAAGTGAAACAACTTAATTCTGGAAATATAATCTTTAAATTTCATTTTTTTAGATTTAAGCAAGATTCAGAAGCGTCTTGTGAGTATTTAAGTAATAATTAGGAAAGTAGGCTATTTTAGTTCTTTTGAACTTCTTGTTTACAATGTATCTGTTTCTATATAATTATAGCTAAATTTTCTCGTTCTTTTATGAAAGTCAAATGAATTTTATTTATTCGAAATAGATAGTTTAGTACGTTGGTTAACATATATAAAAGTTCTGCTTTTGTTTTTAAAAGTTATAAACCTGAAAGGACATTGTAGCTTAAATTGCATTTTTTACAAGGGTTACATTTTTATGGTGGGATTTAGTTTGTCATGCAGATATGCTTAGTTATCCACGCTTCATATACTAACATGATCTCACAGCCTCTTTACAAAACTGAAACATTTACGGCATAAAGAAAAATGAAATTGATAAAATACATAATGTTCTTAATAAATTATTGTGCGCAATCTAATATGTTTTTACTATTTAATAAAATTGAAATAATAAGTGCCGTGTTTTATTTTCTCATTTTTAATAAAATATTTAATTTATGTGTTTGTTTGCAATGTACATATTTAAACATTGTTTGAAAGAAACCACAAAAAAAATAATGTAGAAATATATATAACTTTTTCTTGATACGTGCATTTAAATTGCGTTCTTATATTCTTTTTTCTTATACTTAAATAATACTCAATTTTTTAACAATAATTTAATGAACTAATATATAAGTACCAATGACGAATTTTTTTTTAATTGTTAGACAAGGAGGTATAGAATAGAAGGGATATAGTTACCGGTTGTAAATTGGTAGCCAATAATGTTCTTTGATTGCCATTATAAACAACATGATAAAAAAAAGCATTTCCCTGTTGATATAATTTTGAAAAATAAAAAAAAAATACAATTTAAGCTCAGATCATCCAATTTACTGATTTAAACATTTACATAGAATTTTTTTTAGAATATAAGAACTTTCAAGAACGCAGGTTTTTTTCCACCTTGAGATATAATATTTGTAATCTTTTTTAAAGTACAGTCGCTCTCTGCTCCTGTACCCTTAAGAAATGGTACTTTATATGGGAAGATATTTAGGCAAACAGATTTAGGTAAAATGAGACTAAAATAACAATAAACTTTTGACTTACAACAGCTTGTCAGATTCTTTTTACTTACCGTTCAATAAAATAAAGTTTGATTAATAAAATTAAACAAAAATTCTTAATTAATTCAAAACAAATTATAGAAAATAAAGAAAATTATAACTAGAATTCGTAATGAATTGAAACTTTTTCAATAAACCGCAGCAGGGGCACTATTTTCGTTTCCCCCCGCACCCTACTTTGGTTTGGAGAGCAATGCGATTAATCTCACAGCAAAGCCTCAAACAAGGTAGGTTTAGAACAGCGACGCTCACTCAAGCCGTAAAACATGTCCATTTTAATTATTTTTTTATGTGTTTAATTTAATTTTTTCATTAGATATCGACAAGAAAGAAAAACTAGAGGTGTCAACACAAATTTCAATTACCACTTAATAAATCAATACAAATTATACAATCAATACAATTCATAAGATAAGCACAAAAACGCAACATTTGATATTTATTATTATAGATGAGTGAGAGGGAGTATTAGTATCATTTTAAAAAGAGCAATAAATAGTTTTAACTAATGTGAAAAAAATTACAATTTCTTTAATCAAACTACGGCAATGCGAGTAATTTATGTATTACCATTTATATAAAGCGCACATTTGTTATATGTAAATTTAATTAAATTATGTTTCTATTTTTAATTTTTTATAGAAGAAATATACAAAATATTAATATTTATTTCAAAATATAAAAATTAAGTGAGTGAAAACCTTCACGAAGGCTATTCTTCTTTGTAATACTATACTATTTACCAGGGATTGGAAAATTACTTTTAAAAAGTAACTCTGTTACTGTTACATTTACTTAATTAAAAAAGTAACTCTGTTACAGTTACTTCATATGAAAAGTAACGCGTTACAGTTACTTTTAAAAAAAGTAACGAATCACAGTTACTTTTCGAAATTTCAAGTTATAAGAAAAATTGAAATTTAGCCATCTTACCATTTTTCAAAGCGAACCACGATAAACGAAACATAAGCTCAAACAAAACACTGAAATAAAATTAATAAACATTTTTTTATATTTAATTTTAATCCTTTACCCTGATACGAGTCCATCTGTAAACACTCGGGTAGGTACTGACAGAAATAAGGGTATCTCAAGAATGAATGTGAAATCCCTGTCTCCTCCCTCCCCACCCCTCTTCGAGAGGAAGGACTTGGTCATTATTGTAAAACCCATTCAGGCAGGGGGGCACAAAGGGACACCATTTTTCAAAGCGAACCACGATAAACGAAACATAAGCTCAAACAAAACACTGAAATAAAATTAATAAACATTTTTTTATATTTAATTTTAATCCTTTACCCTCATACGAGTCCATCTGTAAACACTCGGGTAGGTACTGACAGAAATAGGGGTATCTCAAGAATGAATGTGAAATCTGTCTCCTCCCTCCCCCCCCCCCTCTTCGAGAGGAAGGACTTGGTCATTGTTGTAGAACCCATTCAGGCAGGGGGACACAAAGGGGTTTGGACTGAGGGATCCAACCTGCTTGGCAGTTAGCGTGATTTATTTGAAAACCCTTCTTTTCCGTAGATGCCTGTAATTGTGCGAGGCTTATAATGTGATACTTAGAAAGGTAAACCGACAAGGAAAAACATTCGTACTGCTACAATTCTGTCTGAAAGCCGCCGTTACGCCTTTAGCAGCCAAAGTGGATAATTCTATTATATTCTTTACTTTTACCATCCCAAGAAAAGCTCTTATTTCGGGAATGCGAAATGTTTCATTCTCTCTCTCTCTTAGGAGTGGAATTTTAAAATTGGCATCAGACAGCCTTCGTAAAGTAACGGAAAAGTAACGACATTTTTCGTTACTTCGTTACCGCTAAAAGTAACTAAGTTACAGTTACAGTTACTTTCTGAAAAATGTAACGGCGTTACACGGCGTTACCCCAAAAAAGTAACTGTTACAAGAAACGGCGTTACAAGTAACGCGTTACTCCAATCCCTGCTATTTACGAAGGAAATAAGATAATTTTCCTAAAATGACAGTTAGTAACAAAAACTGATATAGAATTTTATGAAGAGTCGTTCTATAAATACACATACATAGTTTCAGAAAGTTATTAATTGTTGACTTAAAGATTGTATTTCGTACATTAAAAAGAAAATAAAAATGACACCCACACAATTGTCCTTTCTAGTAGTAAAATAAATTTAGTGAAGTAATAAAAACATACCGAAAACATAACACGAACTGTATGAAGTAAAACTTCATATTCAGATGACTTTTTATACTTTACGGATTGATGGAGTTTTCAAGAAATCACTTCGAGTTACAAAAAGCATCTACTGTTAATTGCGGAAACGTGTTTAATTCACGGAGATTTTCTAATGGGCAGAATGTAAAGAATAAATGTGCCATATGGCACAAAACTGGCAATAATTATTTTAGAAAACAATAAAACTAAATGACAAAAGCAAGACAAATAAGACATGAAAGCAGAAAATACATATAAATCTGATATACGCGTAGAAGTTGCATAATATGTACTTTAATGCGTCACAAATTTTCTTTCAAGTTTCTAACAAAAAGCAACGACCTTCCTTTTTGTTTACTCTAATTTATTAACACTATAAACTATTTTTTTTATTTTTGTGTGCTCTCTCGCACTTTAGTTTTAAAATTATTTTATTCAATACACTTCCTCAATTTTTTAACCCATTTAGTTTGATCTTGTAACACTTTAAACGTTTTTTTTTTATTATTTTATGTATCACTTTGCAATTTATGAATACGTTCTTTCCAAAAATATTTTGTAAGGAAAATTAAATTCGAAAATTATTACTTCCTCTTCCCGGATTATTTAAAAAAAGCCCCTTTTTGAGATACTGCATGTGGATCTTTTATGACAAAAGATACTTACATAAGTATTTTTCGCCTGACCAAGGACGCCCTTAGCAGTTGTGAGAATTTACCGCAAGTACACTGTTGAAAATGGGTTCTCAATTTTGAGAATAATGTTCTCATTTTAAAAAAAAAACATCATTGGTTTATAATACCCCCGAATACATTGTTCTCAAATTTGAGAGCATGTAAATTCTTATTTTTGAGAATGACTGAGAAAAAAAGTAACTCTCCAACGTGGATTCGAACCCATGATGTGAGGATCCACGCTAAGAGGCTATAGTTCTTTTAAAATAAAGCATAAGGTGAGGGCCAGAATATATAAAATTACGTGATATTTGGCGAGATTGGTTTTGGAACCGTAAAAAGTAGCCAACGCTTGGACTCTTCGCATAATTATGTCCTTTTTTAGTAGTAGTGGCTTGGTTGACGTCGCACCAGACTAGAACTACTCTGAAACCCACTAATAATTACTTAAAATCAATTAAAATGTATAACTAATAATTATTTCAAGACATTTTTTTAAAAAAATATATTTTATATTTCGCTTTATTCGTATTTCAAACATGTCACTTCAATTTCTTTTAGTCATTTTGTTAGGAATGTGAAGTAAGGGTTTGAAATATATTAATTGTTCGGAAGTAACTTGGCAACTCCCAAGGAATTAAAAAGCCAATTTAGATAAAACAGTGTAAATGTAGAGTGTTGTTTGAGGGCGTGGTAGTCCAGTTGGTATAGCGTTGGACACGCTATCAGCTCAGATCGGATCGCAAACGTTTGGCGCGGGCTAGAGCCCGGTTGCAGTCACTACTTATGTAAATATAGACGGAAATATGCAGCCAAAATCTAATTGAAATACGCGAGTATACTGGGATAAACATGCTCTTTAAATCTGTAGAGTCCAAAGATCCGACAGCTTTTGCGTATGATGTCGCTCGAAGTTCCATTGGGTGCCCGCTCAGGTGTCGACCTCGTCACTTGACTTCTAAATTACGAGGCTTAATTGACTGCGTTAAAGCTCCTGAAAAGGAAGGCTAGAAATAGGCAGCCGGAAACGATTAAATTACCCTCGAACCTATAGAGATGTTTGGCGATAGTCCGGCAACTTGTTTGTTATGACCGGACGTCCGGTTGTCTCGATTGGACTACAGTACCGTGATCGTTACCCAACTGTGCCATCCAATCGCAGGTAGCGAGTGGGTGTTTAGTTAACTGCTATTTGAAGTTGTTGAATTTTAAGAACATATGTATGATCTAATTTTTCAGATTTTAAAGGTTTTTTTTAGAATATTGTTTTTAAAAATTACGTGTGTGAGATGTGAGTTACATTAAAAATGAGAACATCCTATTACTCATTTTTGAGAGTTTAATTTTTAACAGTGTACCCTTCACTAGAGGCAAAATACTTTTAAAAATCGACATAAAACAACCTTGACAGTCGACAATGACTAAAAAACGACTCTTTTATAATGCAAATTAAATGTGACGTTACTTTAAATAGTTAAAAGGAATTCGAGTTGAAATAAATGTAATAAATTTACTTAATTGAATATGATATGTATTACAACAAGTTTAATTGTATGATATTATCTAAAAACAATTTTTACAACCTATAAAAAAATGTTGCAAAATTGTTAGTTTCTCTACTTTCTAGGTAAGCACAAGGAAGTGTGGAAAGGCACCTTTGGCACACCCCTACCGGCGGTCCAGGATTTAGATCTGTTTCGTATAGCACTTGTTAAGTAAAATAAAATTTTATTTGAAATAATTTAGTTACTTAAAGTTACAAGATATGTGTGTAAGGTGTAGATATCCCTCTGAGGGATACAGACGTATATAAACCCGTCACCTGACAGTCTGGTTTTCCAGCAACACACGTAATTTTTAAAAATATATAAATTTTAAAATTTCAGTGAATTTTAAAATTTAAATTATGGAAGAGTTATTTGTAATTATCTGCTACAGAAATACAATTTTAAAAAAAATTAAAGAAATTAAATTTTCAGTTAAAAATTTACATTTTAATCTTATGCAATGAAAACAAGTTTTCACTTCAGCTAATTTGCGTATCCCTCAGAGGGATATTTTAACTTTAGTATGGTTTCAATATAATTGCATTAAAAGTATTACTTTGTAACTATTAACTCACAATAAAATTTAAGAGGGACAACATTTGCACTTAAATATCCCCAGATGGCGTCATATCTTTTCTATACATTATTAATCAAATATTTGAAATATATTGAGCAAGCTCAAAAGATTAATTATCTTCCCATCCACGCGTATCATAACTTCCCATTCGAACTACAATTCGATTATAAAACGTTCACAAAACGCCGATTCTTCAGTACAAGAAAGCAACAAACAATAGCCAAACGTACCGCCAATTGGGAAAAAGTGTGGCGACAGAAGTTATCGCGCCAATGTTGCAGGAGCTATTGAGACACTGAGATAAACTCATCATTGGAACTTCGTTTACCTTCAAAGACGGTAAGACTCTTTTTTTTTACGATTATTAAATTTCCTCGTGCTTTTTTATTTTTTTTGGTTATTTCGTCGCAGGGTTTGTGATTGTTGTTATTGAGGTACTATCGAGACGTATAAATTTAACTAACTAGTTAATTCACTAAACGGTATGACGGTTTGACTTAAATGCCTCTAACCATTTTAAATAAATGTTTCTATCAATTTGAAATAACTGCTTTTACCTATTTTATTTAACTATAGCTATATATTTTAAGGAATTTATTCTTTGAAATTTTAAATAATATATATATATATATATATATATATATATATATATATATATATATATATATATATATATATATATATATATATATATATATATATATATATATATATATATATATATATATATATATATATATATATATATATATATATATATATATATATATATATATATATATATATATTTATATATATACACATATATATATATTTATATATATACACATATATATATACAACATATATATATGATTGATGTTGATTTAAATTTAATTGCTATACTATTTAGCCATTTTCTTTTTTTTATACAAACCATAACAACAAGATCTAGGATTTGAAATAAAAAACAAAGCTGTTTTAATTATTTTGGATTTATCCAACACATTTTCAATTTTTCACTATACAATTCCATTTTTTATTTATTATAGTACCATTTTTTATTTATTATAGTAACATTTTTTATTACAATATTTAAATTTAGGACGTTCTCTCAACAGAAAAATAATACAAATCGTTGATATTTTCAACGATACATTCAAATATCTTGTTTGTAAATTCGAATTTAAAAAAAAAAAACTTGCACTATTACTATCGCGATCTGTATGCAGAAAAGTAAAGCAACTTAGAAAACAGACCAAAGATCTATCAACTAGTCCAATCCTTTTAACGATCGATGGTGAAACCGCTCAGCTGTAAGTAGCAGAACCATCATTTTTTCACGCTTCATGATATTAATACAAGAAAAACGAAAAACGCCAAACAAGTTTCCTGGAAAATTGCCTTTTTCCAGATTTTCCATTTTTGCTTTAAAGGTTACATGAAAACTATTTCATAATAATACAAATTTAAAACTCTATTATAAGAGGAATACTTACAGTTTGCAAATTTTGGTTCGAAACTACGGTGCATAAATGAATACTCATATCGATAACGAGAATTAAAACTTACAAATTTTATAATTTATATCGTGATTATTTTCCTATTCTAAAGTAATTTTTCAACCATCACTGAGTAATAATTATGTACAAATAATATGCACACTTACTTCTTTGATTTTATGTTTTTTCTGTAACAGAAAAAAAATATTCAAGCAAAATAATTGGTTCCTAGAGTATGTTGATTTTAAATAATAGGAGACATATAGAATATTAGTAATTTGAAAACGTATGATCCGGGGAGGGGAGGAGGTGGATAGAACACCCTTAAATACGTACTAAAGTTTATAATTTAATTCTTATTAAGTTTTTTACAAATTGCAAAACGCGAAAGCACGTTTTCTTTAATGCTAAAACAAAACAAAAATGCTACCATAAAATCGTTGTGTTTACTATCAAGTCAGACACAACTATTGCCGTTAATATCGATAAATAAACTAATTTCAATGAAGAAGTGTATGAACAGATGAAACGTATCGTTTATTAAACTTCAGCTGAGCTCACAATTTTGTGAACATCTGCAGATAAATTATGAAGATCGTGATCAAGGAATAGTTTTAACAGCTCTAAAGAAATACGATGATAGTTTATGGCTTGAATATGAATAATGACCTGAGTATCATATAACAATTGCAAGCGTCGTAGTGTGATATAAATTGTCGAAAGCGTATAAAACACAAATTAATTTCATTTTAAATCTTTTCGGGATCGATCCCCTCCCTTTTCGCAGAAAAATCTGGTCGTTAAAGAGAGGAGGGCACTTACAAAACCATTGTCAACAAATTGATTGCTTAAACTATTGAAAAAATGGAAACTATTATTCATAAAGAGAAAAAAAACATTTTTTAATAGTACATTGTACGTAATATTACTTTTCGAAAAATATGCATATTCTTTACCATTTGAGAGTACCAAGCATGCTTGGGAACTAACACTGGGGTTCCGCGTGAGGCTGACCACCTTACCAGGACATATACCTAGCACCCCAGAGCCCTTGGTCACGTAAGCTGGAATGGGCATCGGCAGGCTTTGGCCCACTAACGGGCTGTTGCTCCGAGGAGTTAAGTTTTTATTTTACCATTTGAGAGCCCTCGTTGCGTTCTAGTGCGACTTTGATTCAAACATAACCAAACAACTTTTTTATTTCCAATTCATTAAATTTTTTTAAAAAAAGCATTAGCATTCGAGTCTGAAAAGGATAATTAAGATTATTCTTATTTCGATTTCGAACACAATTATTTTATTATTTAACTTAATTTTTAATTTTAAATTGAATCATAAAAATGATAGAAACTTTGATGACACATTGTATGCAAATATAAATAACCGTCTCTCTCCACATTGTTAAACGAAAACTTTTTTCGTTTCAAAATTTAATTTGATCTATAATTGCTATTTGGAATCGGACTTAGACTAAAATGACATCCCGAATAGTCGATATTTATGTCAGAAAATTTTAAAACTAAAACCGTAAATTAACACTATGGTGAGTTTTTTTAGATCCATTCATTGAGAATTCCTATAACACATAACTTTTTGAGTAGTCAACACCATCACTTTTGTATTTTTTTAGTTAATCGCTTATAGAATTATTTTAATATGCTCTTTGGGCAAGCAAAATATAGAAGATATAACTGAAAGCAAAAACAGAAATATAACTGAAAGCGTGATATAGAACACGGCATTAAATACTAGCAGAAAAGCACTACCACTATATACTAGCCGAAAATACCCGTTCTTTGTACGGGTTGGAAAAAGAGTGTTAAAATTATACTCCTGTACCATTTTGTCTGGCATATGATAAACGTTTTTCTATTCTTCTCGTCATTTACCGTTACTTTAAATTTCCAAAATCACGCTTCTCCTCCGGTTTTCCCATCGATATGTAATTCTGATTATGACGTAAGTGGAATTTGGAGATTTAACAAAAAAATAAATTTTAAGTCACGGTTCTTCAGATTTATCTACCTTTCTTAAAATATTTATCTCCCGAATTCACATGCTCAAATGAGCATCTAAATGTAAAAAGTATTCAAGTCCACCAGAAAGTAGAAAGATTTTCATGTGCGCTTCTTCTTTCTCTAAAATGTTGAAAGGAAGAAACGTAGTGAAAAATGATGTGATGGGCTTGAACTCTTTTTACAATTGGCTATTCAAAAATTATCATCTTTATGTTCCAAACTTAATTTTTATCACTAAAATTGTAAAATGCTTTAGTGTAAAGGTCAGGTCATTTTTCCTTCCCTTATAAGGGATAAATGTATTTCAAAACGTTTAATTATATAACTTTTTTTTAAACATGTGTGTGCTGCTAGATCATTCAAATTATAAATAATGTATTGTTATAATTTATGAAGGTAACTCAACGTCAAAAACTTTCTATTATTCTCCTGTTGTCTTTAATTATTGCTAGTCAAAAATCATTATTTTCTCAATGCAAAATCGGGTCCTTAACTATAAAATCCCACATGTTTTTTTTTAAATTAATTAAAGTTACATCTTGAAGAGCTTTCATACTGGCTAACAATGTGATGCAGTTAATTTCTAACTTTTAAAATCCCAATTCAAGAAATGCATTTACTTTGTAAACCTCTATTACAATAATAACCAATAAAATCTAAAAAACCTAATTAAATTTTTAAAAATCTTATTTTTTTTAATTACTTTAACTACATTTCCTTTTAACACTAGAATAAAAAGTTGGATTTAAGAAACATCTACACTGACATATTTGCAAAGATTATAATAAATATTTATGAAGGGGATACTTAATGCGGGCAGTGCTCGTAAAAATGCCAACGGTGAATTCTGTATTTCCTAGGTAATGTTTATGTGTGAATGCGCTATTGAGATGCGAACGCAGTGCAAACTTTTCGAACACAATGCTGGAATTGATGAAACAAAGAATCGTCGTTATAGTGATTTTATGGGGATAAAATGTATATGCATGTTTCTGACTATAAGTGCCTAAAATTCAATGTTGCTATCATTACATTCAATATAGCTATACTTATAACTAGAAAAATGACGGATGCTTAATTTTATAATAAAGGATATCAAAATTATTTCTACTAAGGTATAATTACCTTCATTTTCCGATTTCATAAAATTTTTTATAAGAATATTTTTGAGCTCTCGTTTTTTGTTCCACGATGGTTCACTTTTTTTTTAAAGCAATAGTGAAATGTGAGCCCATTTACTAATGTAAATTACTTCTTATTATAAAAATTTTAAGACAAACACATTGTTGTTACAGAAAACGAGACGCCAGGTTGTTTGTGTATATTTCTTAATCACCGAGGAACTTTTTTTTTTATTTTCTACTAATACTATTTTACCACCTGCAATAATAAGTTGTGAATGAGTTTTAGAATTTTCTGTTATTCTGTCTAAATTTCTCTAAAGACAACATCAACAACTTATTTCCTATTTTTAGGCAATTTCTTATTTTAAATTTATGTATTAATATTTTAAATTTATATATTAATATTTTAAATTATATAAATTTTTAAATAATTAATTTTTTAAATTTTGCTTAAATGAAAGTAAGTGAAGAAAATAACAATGAAGCTAATATATAAAAATTAGTTCCAAAAATTATTTTCATGCTTCTGTATATAAATATCAAGCAAAAGGCAATTGAAATTGAGTTGAAATGTAAGTATCTCTTACATTTACATACTCCTTTGAAACAATATCATCTAACCCGATCATACGCTTAGAGAGAGGAAAGCTTGCTGTGTAAAGTAGATTTCTGAAAGTCGCACACTCATACAGCAATTTATAAATTTTATATGAAACATTAAAATGTGTCAAGGACTATTGATCCACTATTCCTTTATCTAGATGTATCTTACCATGTCATAATTGTTTCATGTTTAAAAAGAAAACAAAAATGGCTTATATGTAAATGGGTCATTCCTCACAAAACGTATATTTCATACCAAAAATTTTTTTAAAAAAGATACTGAGTGAAAATTTCGAAACTTCGGGTATAATTACACTTACATACTACATTAAACTATAACATCTATCCAGATCATACAGCTGAAATTCGCATTAAAATTTTAAAAGTTTGGCAGTCTACGGACATGATTAGTTTGCGATGGTCTATGGTACGCAATATTGAATATGGGGAATATTTATGTCAAATAAATGAAATATATCTATAGTAAGTATAGTAGTTTTTGGTAGTGTTGTTAGTATAATTTGAAAATTGAAACAAGTCAGTAACATTTGAATAAATTAACTAGTGAATTGGTATATTTTGAAGACAAATTTGCATTTAATGCTCAATTTATTTCGCAAATTTGCTTTTGACATACTTCCGAACCAAATTTAACTAAATATCAAAATAATTTTTTAAATCTTGGGTGTAACAAAATAAAAAAATCGTTATAAATGCAGCGAAAATTAATAAAGGGTAAAATAAATGAAGGACAAATTTTTTTAATTTTAAATGGTTCAAATTAATTTTTTAAAAGTTGTTTCTCATTTAAAGAGAATTAATTATATTAATAGCAAAATATTTTGATATTATAAACACTTTTTAATCTCAATATTTTGGATATATATATATATATATAATATAATATATATATATATATATATATATATATATATATATATATATATATATATATATATATATATTATATATATATATATATATATATATATATATATATATATATATATATATATATATATATATTATATATATATATATATATATATAATATATATATATATATATATATATATATATATATATATATATATTTGATTCTAATCACATTTTCAGTACATTTGATAATAGAAAATATTTACTAATTTTATTAACGTTAACAACATTTTGATACAATATGAATGGATATATCTTATCAGTCGATGCGTGTGACCACTTTCATGACTAAATACTAAATAAAGACTCACAGAAACAAAACTTTATAGTTAAAAGCAAATTAAGCATGCATTAACTGAGCTTGGGTACTTAATTGTTTCTTTCTAACATGCAAAAAGGTTAATTAAATATTTAAATAACTATTAAATTTTCCGAACACATATATTGTGGTATGATTTGGTAATTTTAGAGTTCTCACATTTAACTGCATATAACTTTCATCGTATGCCGAAGAAACGCAAAGCTTTTAACACATAATAGGCAGAACTAAATACTCTCAAAATCAAAACAGAACACTGTTGAATTTTCTTGGTTTTTTTCTTGATATATTCGCAACATTCTTTAGTCTTCTAACGCACCATTAATAGAAATATTTTATTTTTTGTAAAAACATTTACAAAAATTTTAATCTTTAATGCATGCAAAGACATAACATATTTATATATAGGAACTTGGCAGAATAGTTAAAACAAAAGTTGCCGACTCTGTAGTTGTGTCTGCTGTATATTTGACAAAAAAAATCAGTACACGTTCAAACCGATTAACGTGTTGTCGAGTGTTATAATTCTGTTTAAAGTACTTTTTTTAAATGATAATACTTTATAAAATTTGCCGGAATATTGAACTTAAATTTTTTTACACGTTTAATATTTCAGTAGTTAGAGTTTAAGCAGGAAATAAGCATTAAAATATCAACATACAACAGCAAATATCAAATTCAACAAAAATATGTTACTTTATGGTTGTTTAAAAGCTATCGAGTCTCTTCATATGAATAACAATTAAACAAGGTAGCTAACACGTGGTTGTTAAGTAAAATTTTTTACTTCAGTACGTAGTCGAAATTATTTAGAATACTCCAACAGCTGTTCCGATTGAAGGATACATCGAATTGTTTTGTTCGTAAAAAGTACCAAAAGCATATCTATTATCCTGAAACCAATAATTTCTTTTAGTAACTGTCGTAAAAAAAGACGTTGATGTTTTTATTACATGCTTTACACGTTTTATACTCTATAAAACTTTGAGAAGATGTTCTATAATATCAACTACGAAGCATGAATCCGTCAAATGAAAGGCAAATTTATAAATATCGAATCGTTACTTTGCAAAAACACGAATCTGCAGAATCATAGTTTTCAGGTAACCGCAATTCTGTTTTTATTGCTTTTGTTGTGGTTCTCGTTAAAAATATTTACACCCTCTGTTAATTTACTAGTAAATTCAATTAAATTATTACTAAAGCAAAACAATTAAATTTATACATGTTTCATTATCTATAACGTGTGCAAAGTGTTTCATTAATATTTTAAAACAATTACTTTTGTGCCGAAGTTTTGATTATTTGATGGAATGAATAGGCTAAAATAATCTTATCTCCATACAGCACTTCTTTAGATACTGTGATTTGAGCACTATATCCAACGAAACGAATAATAACACTCAAAAAGCTTCCAGATCAGCGCCCGAAGAAGGTGAATTCCAAGTGATCAGGTGAGAAATTTTATTTGATGTGAATGGTCATGAGAAAAATATACAGGTCACATTTGCTAATTATTTTGGGAATACCTAAGAAATTTTAAGATAACAAAGCAAATATTTAGAGCAACTTAAAAAAATATATTATTAAAAAGAGTGATTTCCAGTTGAAAATTTTATTTATATTGCATTTCAGGACAATTATGAATAGTTTTTGAAGTAAAGAAATGCAGGACAAATCTATAGGTTACTTTTGCTTCAAATCCGTGGGCAACCTACCCCACAAAGACAAATTACAAAAAATTAATTTCTTAACTAACGTCATTTCAAAATCTTTTACAAACTGTCCAAAAAATTATGCACGAAAATCATAGTTTATCAAATAGGTAAAGTTTTTTTCATTATTTTTAAATACTAGCAATTTAATACCCCTTCACATTGAACAACAGTATAGAGCATTGTAGTTAAGTACATGTATTTGACGTTAAAACATCAATTTTGAGCACGAAACAACATTTTTCTCCTTTGAAGGTTATTTGGCGACTTTAGCCAGTTAACGAAATATGTTCTAAAACCATAGAAGAGTTTTGTGAAATTTGTATCATAGTTTATACCATAATCATATTTTTTTACATAACACCCAGTCTAGCTAGTTTGCGCATAATAGTAAAATGCATTTTTTTAAATCAAAATCTTAGTTATATGCCAAAAAAATGCGTTTTGCTCATTGGGCCCGTTTTCGCTATTTTAGTGAGAATTATAACTGATTTGGCGTAAATAAGTTTCCTTCTGTAAGTTTCCAGAAATTCCATCTAAATTTCTACCGTCACCATAATCAATGTTCATGTATCCCAGTATAGCTAGTTGATACATAATTGTGAATAATAAGAAATCTAAATTATAAGGAAAAACACATTTGGCTAATTTATTTGGTAAATTAGGCAATAATTTGGTGCTATTATCTCTTGCAAAGGTTACTTTTAAAGAAAACTACAAAACGGTTTCCTACTGGCAGACTTTGTCAATAATAAACCAAAAGAAATTATTTTTATATCAAAATTTATAAAATAAAGAGCTTTCCATTTTGTTAAATTTTCTATGTAATTTCATTTTCAAAATAATGTTCTAAAAATCTGGCAACAATTGCATATTTTTTCACTTATCAACCCAGCCGTTTATTTTAACTAAAACAAACCAAAGAAATAAAATACAGTGATCTCTAAAGTATATACTGAATGGACGTTCAATATTTAAAAACTCGACAGAAGAAGAAGAAGGGTTATTTGGAACAACTATTTGTCTTCTTCTCCAACTTTGTCACTAGTGTTTTGCTCCTTTTAACAATTCTGAAATCCGCTAGTACTGGGAACAGTTCACCCAGTATATATTATATGTCGTTGATAAAAAGAACGAATTTAAAGATTTTATCGCTTAATATCATATAAATATTTACTGTAAGCCAGTATGCACTTATTTAAACCAATAGAAATCCAAGAATATGAATAAAGTTTATATGGTTGCTGCCAAAGAGAGTTTTTAGAGTTAAGAATTTTGAAAACAATGCTTTTTAAAGAAAAAAAAATCAAATGAAACATTCTAAATTGTTGTATAGTGATTTCAAAACGCAAATCTAGCTTTGTGCAAGCTTTTATGAACCTCTGTTGAGTAGCTTACAAGTCTATTCGTTACAAAAAAAAACAAGTTGGTTTGCAACAGAATCTGTCACTTAAACAGCTTCCACACATTATTTGTGCTCACCAGGGAACACACTATTTATATACCTTAGAAATTCGCCAAACAGGACCGTTAACAAGTTCTAATTTAAACTTTTGAACGCCAAAACTAGAAGAGGTTGAGTTAAGAATAATTGTGTATTTTTTTTGCTGCAAAAGGGGAAGCGGAACTATTATCATATCATTTAACTTTACATAATTTTAAAAATTAAAAAGAGGACACGATTTTCATGCGAAAAAATAACATTCTCAGTCGTTTTCCTAATAAACAACTTTTAGTCGCCATAATTTCCCATTTTCATTAACTTTCTTTTTCGAAAAAATTCAATAAATAATATTTATCGTTTGTTAAATTAATTTGCATTTCGAAGAATAACTAATTAGTAAAATTGATGCTTTAAAAATAAAAGCGAAACTTTCCATATTTTTATGCACTCTCTATATGCATCTTTCGTCATATATAAATGATGAACCATCAAAAGAACTCTAATGTGATGTGACATCAATCCAAATTTAATAATATCACATAAATAAGTATTTTTTCAAGAGTTCTATTTTTATTTTAAATAAAGTTTCTCGTACGTTTCACGAAATGGCAACAGTGAAAATATTGAATAAAAATGGAATTTGCATGTTATTTCGATGTAGATTAAATTTTTAGTTATTTAAATTTTAAATAAACTTCTAATTAAAAATTTTTAATGAAATTTGGAATGTAGCCTAGCCTGATTTTTTGCTTCAAAATGATGCATCCGACTTGTTTGTGTGACTTGCTGTTCGTTTTGTGAAAGTGGGTGACGGACAGACAGACGGACGGACTGAACGACTATAAAACCTTCCACTTTTTACGTTATAAACGTAGTGTGGAAGCTAAAACTTCGCTTTACATATGTTAAAGATTTTATATGTAGGTTCATAGAATAGAGTGGTGTAAAATTTTAAGTGTGTATTAATAGTGATTGCTGTAGAAAGTAAATACAATATTAAGCAATCGTTTGATAATAATTGATGTAGTTATGGAATGATGAAGTGATGGATCGATGGTTTAGTCAATATACACCTATGTCAAGGCAAGGAGCATTATCTTTTCTCATACGATTCCATATTCGACATAGTCACCTTAGTTGACCAGTAGCGCGCTATCTTTCGGCTATTCTTTTGTTCACTTTATTACTCAGTCCAACTATTTCTCCATTATTTTACTGGCTCCCCATTAACTTTTTAAAGAAATTCCCATCTCTTCATGAAGTTTTTTTTTAAAAATTTGTCTGGTCAACAGTTGCATCTGTAGACAACTTTAAAACAGGCAAAAATACGTCTGTAACGTGTTCTTTAAAGGAATATTTTATGGATTACATTTGAGTAAAAAGGTAATGCATTTTAAAGATACATCGAATACGCAATTTAACTATGCGCTTCCATTACGTTTAATCAGATAGCTAAGCAGCTTCCAGAAATACTATGCACTTCGATCTGAGATAAACCGATATGAATTTATTGTTCTATCACAGTTTTCAGTTCAATATAATGAGTACAAAATGTTTCATTAGCAAGTCTGACTTATGTCAAAAATGCAATCTATTTTCATATTTTTGTATAAATATCTTTAATGTTTCTGAATAATTAGAGAGAGTGATTTTTTATATAAAAATACTTAAATAACGAATATTTATTTTATTATTATAATCAATGTAAATCTCAATGTAATGTTACTCCAGCTTTATGGAGTAACATTCAATAAATAATAAGTTTACTCCGTAAAATCGGTGGCAGCAAGCGCTGCCTCCAGTTTTACGGTGGGAGCTAGGCTTCTACCAGTTTTATGAAGTAAAGTTTCCCAGCACACTTTATCAGTGATATAATATAATATAGTGGCTTTTAATTCTATAGCTTCACTAATTATTAAACTGATACGTCAAAACAGCAATTTTCAACATAAAATTAAATAACTTTTATTTCAAAACTATTAAACGTGAGGGTATAAAATTTTCAACATTAGCACCTATCATTATAAGATATTATAAATTTTATATATAATATTGCTTATTTTTTAAAACTTTTGTTCAATTTTAATGTCATAAAATGTTGCGTTAGGAAAATTTCGAGTGACTGATGGCATTCTATATTCTTTACCGAGCATGTGAATTTTTAAAGAATTTATATTCCAAGTTATTTTTCTAAAATAAATGTTTCAATTAAATATATAGTTCAATTCAAAAATTATCAGCATGTAACAATAACATAACACATCCAAAATTAAGAAATATTTTTTACAAAATAAAATATTTGTGCTCAAATATTTTTTACAAAATAAAATATTTGTGCTTAAATATTTTTTTCAAAATAAAATATTTGTGCTCAAATATTTTTATCAAAATAAAATATTTGTGCTCAAATATTTTTTACAAAATACAATATTTGTGCTCAAATATTTTTTTTTATTTTTTGAAAAGAAATCAATAATCATAGGTTCAAAAACTATACGCTTTTCATATAGTCAAAATTGCAAATAAAATTATCTGATATTTTTTATGGAATTTTATATGTTTCTCTTTCATACTTTTATAAGTTCGTTAAATATGCCAATCTCAAAACAATTAAGTAAATATTCTATTTAATGCGGCATCTCATTTACTTACGAAATAATCAAATCAAAAATTAAATATTGAAAATATGAATTTAATTGACCTACTAGAAACTTTAAACGCGTGCCAATACATCTATTAATACTTTCATATGCGTAACCTGGTATAATATAGCGTTGTCATTTCCAACTAAATGACAAAATACCACGCATAAAGCAATAAAACGAGTCATTGAATGATTAAATCTCTTATAAAAGTTTATCAAAGAGGTTATCACGAAACGATTTTTATTATCAAAGGTACTTACTTTGATTTCATTTTCCAGTAGTAAACTTAGGTATAATACAAAACCTACTTTAAATTTTAAGATAAGTTTCCGGATACAAATTTGAAGTGTTTGCAAAATAAATAATAGTATTATAATTTTTTAGACACTGTCAAAAGCTTTTGTGTGCTTTGGAAAGAAATTATTAAAAGATCCTTAAAATATTTTTTAATTAAAAGTACGAAACGTAATACTCCTTTATTTGAAGAAAATGAAGCTTTCAGAATATCAACTATTTTACACATGAATTAATCCTAGTAGTAAATCTAGATTTTTGTAATCAAATATTTAACTATGATCGATTTTTCTAGTAGTAAACTCAAGTACCATAGAGCATCTAGTATAAATATTTTAAGATAAGTCTTCCGGGTGAACTTTTGAAGTGTTTGCTACATAATAGATTACAAATGTTTGAGAAAATATCTTTCGATTTGGAAAAAAAATAGGTTGGAAAAAAATAGGTGACAATGTCAAGGCTTTTCAATTGAACTACTCAAAATTGTATTTACCTTATTTACGAAAATAATTGAGAATTAAAAAAGGATAACCAACTAACTATCACTTTTTTTATTAATTCGCACCTTTAAACTATATATTGATTTCAAAACTTAACTTAACATGAAATGTTTATAAACAATATAAATTTCGATGTTAAGTTAGGTAACACACACACAAAATTAGCCAGAAAATATTAACGAGTTGCTGAAATTCGGCTCTCGATAACGTTGCTTGACTATGCTATCGTTTGACAACGCTATTAACACACACACACACACACACACACAAACGTTCAAACTCTTAAAGTTTTTGGCAGGTTTCCAAAACTATTCGAAATGTTCTGGCAGAGTGTCAAAAAAATCGACAGTTCTCGCTAGGCAAAATCCTTTTGAACACTTCGAATAGTTCAATAGTATTGGTCCTGTTAATACTATCGACTTTTTACTTCGAAGTACTCGCACCGTTACAACTATCGAGTGTTTCGTGAAGCTATTGATAGTCTATCGATGTTTAAGGAGCACCACTATATTGGAATGCTTTTGTTGAACAGTTTAAAAAATATATAATACGTATAATACCTACCACAATTTTACGCAATATAGATTATTAAAGAGTAAAATATATAAGTAATCTATATAACAAAAAATATTTAATAACATACACATAGTAAAGATTGAGTAGTCTACGACATTCCATGTCATTGTTGAAAATGTGGTAATTAACCTATCTAGGGCAGATCCCAATGCATCAGTACTAAAAACCAAGAATCCAACTAGTTTTTTCGTACATATTACGAGACTTGTTTCAAGTCCCAAAAATAAGTAACTATGTACTCTTAACATATTTATAAATTTCACTTTCTTTGTAACATGGTTTTCATTTCTTGTATTATATTTCAATGCTAAGTACTTTTTGTTTCATTCATTAATGTTACCAAGATTTAAAAACAACTACTTAATAAAATACCAACAATCGAGTTTTTCTTTTACATTAATGAGTTTTATAGTGCAATATATAAACTCAAAAACGATAAATTTACTTTTGTCATTTCGACATGTAAACCAAACTCAATAACTTTCGTTTGCTCGTCTTCTATACAGATTATCATTATGTATATAATTTTGTTTGATTTAATACTTAATATAGCATAGCAGATTATCAACGTTTATTTTTATACTTTCCCCAGCTATTGTTCTCATAGATTTATCGATGGAACTGCCTAACTTCAATGTTTTGTTAATGTTTATGGGGAAAATAAATTCGAGTAAAACATCTTTTTGTTTTTTGAGTAAATGTCAATTATCTGGATATCAAAATACTGAGAACATCCATTCGTCATTCAACAGTTAAAGTAATTAATTAAAAAAATTATAAATCAACAACCGAAGTTAATTTTAACCCATATAATTGTTATTGATTGTGTGAATTTATAAAAAAATTGCATCGACGAAACTATCTTATTTAAAAAACAAACTTCATAATGAAAATATTATTTATCATATGTTCTACACAATTGATACCAGTAAGCAAACTCTATTACTACTTGTAGCACTGTTGGTGTCACGGTATATAAAATAGATGCGATTTTGAATTTCGCCGTTTTTCCGTATTAACAGTTTGTAATGTTGAAATATTTTTTAACAACACGAGTGGATTTTCCAAAACGTATGTATTGCATCTAAAAATTGATAATTTAAATGCATTTATATAAATCTATTTGTTTTAGGATGTAATCAAGAGATTTGAAAACATCATAATCACCGGAACTATATGCAAATAATTTTTACGTTTTCAGTAAGTTGATCTATTTTTAATTCATTTGTTACATACAGTTAATTTCTTTAACAATTATTGTATTGTTTATTACATAAAAGCTGACACAAATTAAAAATTCGTGATTTAAAATTTAAGGGATGGAAAAAAGTAATGTTTAAAGAATTTGCTAAAGAAACTTTTTTCATACATGTCATAATAATCTCTTTAATTGCAAAATATTACAACAATAGCTACAACAAAAAAGAATCTTCACTATAATTTTTAAAAAAAGTTTTTACTTAAAGCTTAGCTTTATAAAGATTAATCGTATTTTATAAATCAAACCGAAATAAATCGTGCAAATTTTTTTTAAAAAAACTTACACTTATAAAACGAATATTTTTTTTACTTAAAAACTCGATAAAATATTTTTTAAACAATTAAAGATTTCTTATATTTCTGATTTTCATTCAGAATAAATATATTAGCATTCAACGCATTAAGCACAACCATTTCGATTTGTTTTGTAATTTTTTTAATTATATGTACTCTTCTTTAACTTCTGTTTAATAAAAATAAGCAGGCCGCAATTCATATAATTTTTCACAAATTTCGTTACACTTATTAGTTTCTATATTAAAAACGAAACACTTAGCAAGTACGCATAACAAGAAAGCAGTTTGTATTAAGCATTTTGTTTATATCACATTAACACGATGTTTTAAGACAGTATGGTGAACTTCGATTTTCCATTTATGATAAAAATTCATTGTTCTAAAGTTTAAAAATTCATAATATTTCAGGATTGAGTGTTTCATGCTAGCAAAAACCATTTTCGTTATGTGTGAGCCTTATTATTCTTCAACACATTTCAGTTTTTTTTACCGTATTTGTTTGATTAAATTCTTGTAGAGGTGTTGAATATCTCAAACTGTTTCAAAATATTTATTTCTGCCTTCCGCACAATAACCTTATCAATATTAAAAAAAAACGGAAGAAAAGCCCGGAAGTATAACTTCATCACAATTTAGCATGCTTTTTCATATTTGCTCTGCCAAAGCTCATTGGCTGACACTTTTTAGTATGATATAAAGTGTTTTTCCCTTGTAATCATGTTTCGTTTCAATACTAGATTAAACTAATTTGTATTTCTTAAATAAACATTACGCTAGTTAATGATGCTAAAGGGCTTGAATGCCTGTATTTCTTTTACATATTATAAATTAAAAAGTTTGCAAACTTATTCAGTTAAGTGAAAACTATCATATACAGTGATGCAAAAGTAAGTAGCTATTTTATTTTAATGTATTTGTTAAATTGTTCTTCGTTTGTACAATAAGTTTCTTTCTTTCAGAGGTTCTAGAAAACTTATTAGCTACATTCTTTTTTAAAATGGACATTTTCATTATGTATTTTCATGTGTGATATTATTAATTAAAAAAACTGCGTTATTTTTTGGATGATTTCGTAATAAAATATTCTTGATTAAACGTTTATAAACTGTCGCTATCACCGTTAAATTTCGTTTTTCGTTTATTTATAAATTAATATTTTAAACATTCATCAGTTTTATTAATTCAATCTGCATATCATGTAAATTTTTTTTAGTAAATAATAGTTAAGAATGAGTTTTTTTTTTCAGATAACAAGTCATAAAAAAAATTTGTGACCATGGATGAAAGCACTGAAGTAAGTTAAAATATTTTAGTTTATAACTAATTTTAATTTGTAGCTTTTTTAATGGTTTAATTATATTATATTATAACATTTTAATAGCATCAAAATAATAGTACAGTGCGGATCATAATTATAAGGAAAGTCGATTATTTTGGGATACCGAACTTTACTGTGTACAAGAAAAGGCAATACACACTAGTTGAATCTGTCATAAAAGCAAAATTTTATCCTTTATCAAATTATAAATATCAAAAATTAAGTTTAAAAGGGGTAAAATCACAATTTTCATAAAATTTTAGCGGTTCATGATTATAAGGACGTTAAAGATTTTGCTGCTTTAATTTACATATGATCAAAATATTACAGATATATATGGTTATTTTTAACTGCGGTCCTTATCTGAATCCATATATAAAGTTTGAAAACTTCAGAAACAAGCATCCAGTCAAAAAGGCCGCGTGGGAAAGAACTTGCTACTTCTGAAGTGAGAAAAGTGTGGTTTCTTCGCGGAAAAGGTATGTCTTTGCGGCGAATTGCCACTAAAATTAAAAGGTCTAAAACTGATGTTGAAAATTAAATCAATTGTGGATTAAATGATTCGGTATTAAAAAGATATGGTCCAAAACCACAACTGACTGAGCGAGATCGAAGAATCATCGTACGCCGTACTGTCATTCAAAAGATGTCTGCTTCTGAAATTGCGCGTCCTTTTGAAAAAGACACTTCAAAGTCAACAATTGTAAGAGTTTTGAAGAACTGCGATTTCATCAAGTACGTTCAAATTAATAGAAACCGGAGTTGAAGGTTGAACATAAAAAAAAGCGAATACAAGCTGTGCAGAAGTGGATTGCTGACGGTGTGAATTGGAGAAATGTTATATTTTCAGATGAAAAGCGTTTCAATCTTAATGGCTCCGATGGTTGGAATAGTTACTGGCGTGATTTGAGAAAGGAAAAAGCAGTCAGATTGAGCAGGCGTTTTAAAGGTGAATCGCGTATGTTTTGGGGAGCGGTTTCAGCTAACGGAAAAACATATGTTATACTTATGCCTAACAATATGAACACAGAGTTGCATTTGCGAATGTTAGAAGTACAACTACTTGCTTATTGTTCACTTTTAGGAGGTGACAATTTCGTTTTCCAACAAGACGGAGCTTCTTGCCACACCTCTTAAGCGGCAAAAGAGTGGTTTGATGAACGAAAGATCAATCTTTTAACATGGCCACCTAATTCCCCAGACCTGAACATTATGAAAAATGTTTGGTCTTGCATGGTGAGGCATGTTTATGCGCAAGGTCGGCAATACAATTTATTTAAAGAGCTAAAGACAAAATTTATGCAGAATGGGACAGTATCGATGCTGGATTTTTGAAGAACTTGCTAAAAGTTTAAGTTAAAAAAGGGAGCAGCAAAAAAGTATTAATTATATAAATAATGACAATAAATTGTACTGTCCTTATATTTCTGAACCTCCATTTATTCTCCATTACTTCTGTTTTTCACCTGTACTTTTAAATTATCGAGTTTCAAGCTTATAAATAGTGTTTATACATGATATAAAAAATAATCAAATATATACTTGTTGTAGTAAATAGCTTTCAGCGTTGCTGAAGCCAGAAAAACCTGCAGTCCTTATAATTATGTTCCGCACTGTATCAAGTACACAATTTCAGTTTTAAATAACTTTGAATTGAAACGATATCGCTCTAAGGTTGCGTTGGGTGTAAGCTCGGGCATCAACCTCGTCACTTGACCGCGGTTCCAAAATTACAAGGCCCGTCGCGAAAAGCCATCTTGTAGCTTTAGTGTGATGTTATTCAATTAAACCAAACTAAACTAAAACAAAAAAATATTAACTTTTTTTTAGAGCGATATAATCAGCCAATTCAAAACAGCTACAAACATCCATGTCATAAGTAGGAATTTAACCAAGGGACTCTTCATTTAGTTTAGTTTGAATTATCGTCGCACTAGAGCTACACGAGGGCTATTGGCGACGGGCGTCGTATTTTAGAACCACAGTCAAGTGACGAGACGACACCTGAGTAGGCACCCAACGCAACCGTTAAGGGCGACATTGTAAGCAGCGTTAGGACTTTGAAGGATATTTAACGTGCACTCCCTCTACACGGGCCAAGGGACTTCAGTATGTAATAAAAAAGAAAAACTTGTTTCAACTTGAATACTTTCACGCCTAACATTTACTAATAGCCCTTGTGTAGCTCTAGTGCGACGATAATTTAAACTAACCCTAACACCTAGCATTCACTATATATTATATTTATTTTATTTTAACTAAGTGTTTATTTTTAATTTTTTTATTGTTTTCAAATCATCAACTTTCATCTAATAGCGTAATATTATTAACACATAAATGCATTATAATATTTATGTCTTTTCAAATAAAAAGAATATCATGTAGATAAAAGTATTCTTTTAAATATATTTTATCCTATTTAAATATTTGAAAAAATCATTTTTGTATTCATTTATAAGCTTTATTGTTTGTTTTAAACTTGTTTAACTAAATTCTATTTTAGTGCATCGCCATTCACGACACAGCAGCAAAATGTGATTTTTATTTAAAGACTGAATCTTGCCATAGTTCACAGGGACTATTAGATTACATGTACTTTTTATTCTGCTACCTTCAACCAGGATACTCATGGGGTGGAGTAGTACTTTGTGTGAGTAATTTTTTTAAAATAATTTTTCATTTTTTTAAATTGACAACAATTTACATGTTTTTGTTATATCGGGTTTCTTTTGTACTCATACGATAACGAATTATACCACAGTATTTTTTTTTAATCAAGTATATCCATAATTTCAATTGACATTAAAAAAATCTACTTGTTTTTGTAAATTTCGTTGTTTTTTTTTCAACTCGTATTAAACTAAAGAATTTTGTCCAAGTAAGCAACTGACTAAAATGTGCAAATTTAATTCGTCTTTTTTTTATTTGAGTAGCATACAATACCATAATATCAACTTCGTTATCGTTCAATATCAGAAGTTGATCATTTGATATTTACGACATCATTTATTTCTTTTTGTGCTTCTGTGTTTCCATTTATTCCATTTCCATGTTTTCCACAAGGAAATAAAGACTAGAATTCCAAATGTGTTAATCTTAAAATTTAACGACGTTTTAATCTGTCCACTATTATGTGTTAAATCTATTTGTCTTTTTAAATTTTTCGTAAACCAATACATTAGTGTTTCTTAGTGCGTAACTATACCTAAAAATACTTAATAAGATTCTCGACAAATATATTACATTCAACAATTCAAGTACGGTAAAAGTCAAGTACGGAAAATCAAGTAAGTTTATAAGTACGCAAGTACGGCAATCATTAAACTGCGTTTTTTCTTTTGTCTGTGTTGAATTTGTTTGGAGTTTTATTTCTTATATTCGAGTATTGTTTATATTTTTTTCGTCTGCCGAATTTCAAGTGGATTCTTTCATTCATTATCCATTGAATAACTGATGAGATAGAAATTGCATTGTTTGAAAAATACCTTGACATTCACCTACGATAGAAAATATAGTATCCACCCTTTTTCATAATTTTTTTTTATGATTCCTTTTCAAAGTTTACTCTTTTTTTTTTAATTGGTTTTTTAATAAATTTATTTTTGTGCTTTTCTTTGGTACCCTACATTTTATTTCTGTAATTTTTATATAATCTCTAAGAATTCTTTAATTTTTAGACGCGTAGTTTAAATCTATTGTCAATTATTTTAATTGTTAGCTAACCAAACTGAACTTTCTAAATGTACACAAACGTACAGGACTTGGACGAAATTATTGACACACTTTGCATTTTTTACATTTCTTCACATTTCTCATAAACTATGAAATATATAAAATGTTTTAAAGACTTGTAACTCGTGTTACGAAATGAGTTTCAATTAATATATGATTTGATGCATGAGCATTGAGCATGCAAGCTATGTTTTTTAATAGAGTTCAACGAAAAATACTTTTACTTACTTTGTAAAATAAAAGAGGATTAAAATGTTACTTTTCCCCACCAAAAATCTTTTTACACATTTGCCTTGCCACATGCTTCTCATCCAAGACTTTAAAGGCAATTGGAGTTGGTTAAAAATGCCTAAATTTATACTTATACGTATCTTAATAGGTAAATGTCTAAAGTAAGTCGGAAGCAGTATTTCTCTGAAATTTTCTTTGTGTATCACTTTGCTTTTACTTAGCTTATGTTGACATGTGGCTAGGAATACCTTGCTATATTTTCTCCCCACATTGTCCATTTTGTAACTAAATTTTTAAGTATTTTTTTAAATACTATTTAAATTTGAAAAACATTCCAACATCTTCCGTATAAACAAAAAAGCAGGTCTATCTTTGCTTCCAATTATACATAATAGTTATTCAATAATTGTATTTGATCATTTTTAGAACCTACTCGAATCCGCATTATATTTCTTCGGAATTTATAAAATGCGGGTATACGAGTTTCCTCCGTGATTCCTATTTTTGAAAAAAAAATATAGGAATCTTTCATTTAAAAATCAAATATATCGATAAAAATCAATACCAAAAAAACTCTCTGAACAACTAATTTCATAATTCACCGTTAGAAAAATGTCTAAAATAACCTTATGCGAGTGTATCAAGAATAGTAATATTATTAAAGAAATAGACTATACTTGAAACCACAAGACATTAATAATAATACAATAGCAATAATATCGTAATTATAATATTAGGTATTGCTCATTGTCTCTCACGTTTTTAAAAATAACATGAAAAACCGAAATCCAAAAAAATATATTGTTAGCTAGTGAACCAAGCTGGTTTTCATTACCATAATTGAAAGCAATTTTCACCGAATGTGTTCTTTGTTTTCAGATTCTATGGCTACTCATTCTTTTCATTGGGTTAGGAGTGACAGCTGATGATTTGTAAGTATCTTAGATTTTCGTGACATATCGCCAGTACGATGCAAAGAAAATAGTTCCACTTAATAATGTGTATTGCATATGTTTTCACTTTATATGTGAAAGATTGAAAAATACAGTTTGGGTTTTACCATGTTATTTGATTTGCTTTTGTGAATTTTAAAATGCTTGTATGCTCAAAAATGCAATATGTTTTAGAAATTTTTATTAATGAATTCACTAAATTTTGTTGTTACAGTAAGAACTAATTGAAACAGTTCATTTATTGCACTTAATACCCTTATAATTTACTCAAAACGAACAATCGTATATAGTAGCACATACATTTGAACTCATCATTAAAAGCTAGTAACTTTTTAAACTATGTGTTGTTGAATTTTTAATTTTTGAAACATTATTTTCTCTTAAAAAATGAATTTTCGTTAAAAAACTTAACTTTTTTTATCAGTAATATACAGGGATTGGAAAGTTACTTTTAAAAAGTAACTGAGTTACAGTTACTTCATTAAAAAAGTAACTCTGTTACAGTTACAGTTACTTAATATAAAAAGGAACGTGTTACAGTTACTTTTTACAAAAAGTAACGAATCACAGTTACTTTTTGAAATTTCAAGTTATAAGAAAAATTGAAATTTAGCCTTATAAGCCATTATTCAAAGAGAATCAAGATAAACGAAACATAAGCACAAACAAAACACTGTAATTTTAATTAATAAACATTTTTTTAATTTTAATCCTTTACCCTGATAATCACCCGACAAAGAGTCCATCAGTAAACGCTTGGGAGGGTATTGACAGAAATAGGGGTAGCTCAAGAATGATCGTGCGCTCCCTGCCTCCCCATCCCCAACCCCACCCCTTTTTCAGGAGAAGGACTTGTTGTTGGTCATTTGTTCTCGAACGCATTCAGACAACACCCAAAGGGGTTTGCACTGAGGGATCCAACCTGCTTGGCAGTTAGCGTGATTTATTTCAAAGCCCTTCTTTTCGGTAAATTCTTGTAATTGCAGGGCTTATTATGTGATACTTGGAAAGGTAAACACTCACAAACAAGGAAAAAATTCGTACTTTGACAATTCTGGCTGAAAGCCGCCGTCACGCCTTTAGCAGCCATAGTGGACGATTCTATTATGCTTTACATTTTAACTCCCAAGAATACTCGTATTTCGGGAATGCGAAATGTTCCCTTTTTTTTTCAGGAGTGGAATTTCACATCAGACAGCCTTCGGAAAGTAACGGAAAAGTAACGAAATTTTTCGTTACTTCGTTACCGCTAAAAGTAACTGAGTTACAGTTAGAGTTACTTTCTGAGAAATGTAACGGCGTTATTCGGCATTACCTAAAAAAAGTAACTGTTACAAGTAACGGCGTTACAAGTAACGCGTTACTCCAATCCCTGAGTAATAATATTTTAATAGAACAAAACCTTATTTTTGCATTTATTTTCGTATCTATAAATTTCTAAAAATACGCTAGAAATTCTAATTTCTTTATACTAATACATAATGAGTATTAATTTTTTTATAAAATTAAATTAATTTAATTTCCTTAAATTATATTATTAAAACGTTATTTTTCGTCATAGTTTATGTCCTTCCCTAATCGTCATTACCAAGACTTTACGACTTTCACAGAATATTGCTGTATCCTTTTATTTAAAGATATACTATATACAGTTAAAGATTTCACAAAAAAATCAAAAACTAATTAAATTCATAAAGTTAATGATTATTGATGTGTGATACAACTAAAAAGCTAGAATTACCTTTTATTGATGATATTTTATCTAAAAATGTGAAGTGTACTATTGTCTTATCTTATTTCATTAAAATCTAGCTAAAAAGACACTATTGTTAAATATGGCAATTTATCTCTATAATACTTTTTGTGTTTCCAATCCGTAAATCAAGGTTCCAAAACGTTCGCTTTCTACGCTTGAAAGATTTAGAAATAAAAATTGTTTCGAAAAGAACTTATTGTGAAAGTTGTTTCGTTCTAACATTAGACCCTTAAAAATGAAAGGTCTTAACAAAGCACATTCAAATGACGGATGACGCTGGAAAATATTTTGGAAATATCTTTGTTAAAATGTACAAAATATTCATATTTTTAACACGAAAACAATTATTTTTATTACTGAAGAACTTTTTAACTGGTTATTTGACGAGGTGACAGATCTTGGTGACAGGATTAAAAATTTATGATATTTTTTTACTAGAAATGATGGAATTGGATAATGGAATTCATTATCTCATTATTTTATAAACTTTTTTCGTCCTTATAAATAAAAACCAACATTTATAATAAGCATCATAAAAAGAAAATATGACAATCAATATATATCGAACTACAACATTATATTGATATTTTTAGTAAAAAAAATGCAAAATGTATTTTTGAAATATTATATAATACATTTTTGTATTACTAAAATATAAATTTATAAAATATGTAGCATTAATAAACACTTAATATAGCATTTAAATAAAAATTTTAGCACTGATTTAAATTTATATTAAAATATTTAGGGTAATTAAATGAACATATGCACAAAACTTGACTATGTCTGAATGTTTTTTCACATTTTAGTTTTTTTCTTATTTTAGGGTTTTTTCTTATTTTAGGGTTTATCTTGGGTTTAGGCATTGTAATACGGAACTATATCTTCGCAGGTTCCTTCCTCGTCTTAACCATCCGATAAACGAATAGTACTGGACCAAAAAATACCGCCAATAAATTATGTCGGGGATAGTTACCTGGTGAATGTTACATTCTTTCGTTGTTCAAAGCCTTGCGATATCGCTTAAAAGGTTGTGTTTTTGTGTCAACTCAGTTGTCGACCTCGTCACTTGATCGCTTTACAAAAGTACGAGGGTATCGCCATTGGCTCTCGTGTAATTCTAGTGAGAAGTTAATGTAACCAAAACCAAAAACTGTTTTTTGTTCCCTTAACTTGCTATAGGGCGTTACATTTTTAGCCTTTGGCAATGGAGCTCCGGACATATTTTCTTCTGTAGCTGGCACTGAACAAAACAGGCCAGAGCTTGTGATTGGCACCTTGTTTGGTAAGTGATTTTCATTGTAAAGTTTTTATTATTCAAATGATCTTCCTAATCTTTAGGTAAAACTTGTGATTAATCAGTAAAAAAATTCTACTTTTTATAGATAAAAATCATTTGGATTTTAATGGTTATTCCCTACTCAAAAGAATTGTGAGTTTAAAACGTTCTCTGCGGATGGTGCTCTGGCATGTAGTCGAACTCATAACAATCACTCGAACCGTTAAAGGATTCACATTGCTATTTATGTATCGGACTGTTGAAATTGCATCGGAAACAACAATCCACAGCAGTGAACGTTTTATGTTTCAGCAGTCACTCTTCAATGCCCATATGAGAAGTCAATATACTATTATACATCAGTGATTAAGCTGTAGAAATAAGTTAATTAGTTCAGTATTACAAACAATGTAAGCAAAAAGTTTAGTTATCATAATAATGATGATTTAAAATTTATTCTTGCATTAACTAAAGGGCGAATGAGCCCAATACAAAGTGCATCTGTGCTAATCCCATGGAAAAAATATTTTCTAAGCCACATTTTCACCGGCTGTATTGAATATTTTTACAAACGTTGTTTTTTCATATGATAAATATGTCTTTATTTGTTTTTCAAATTTTGTGTTTTAGACGAAATAAGTACAGCGGCGTTATTTAGTCCATGCTTAGAAGCTTATTTTGGCAAAATATAATTATGACGACACATTTTTTCATAGTTTTGTGATGATGGGATAGACGTCATATTCTTACGTCATTCAGACTTTATCCAGTCTAAAAAAGACCAGTTTGTACAGCATGGTAATCAACACTAAAATGCAGTTTTACAAAATTATACTTTTTAACTTTTTTTAAAGTAAGATTTTTAAAAGTAACATTATATTGCGATTTCAGGTGCAGGAATTTTCGTCACATCAGTTGTTGCAGGATCAATCATTGTAAGCAGACCGTTTAAAGCAATGGAAAGACCTTTTCTTAGAGACATCATATTCTACGTATGTGCTGCTTTTTGGACATATTTAAGATTTTACTACGGAGAAGTTACATTATGGCATTCAATAGGTAAAATACTTTATTGAGGTAGATAGTTTCCATTATAAAGTACTTGATATGTTTATTTCCGGAACTTAACAAATGGTTTGCTTTTCTCAGGTTTCGTCTCTCTCTACGTCCTGTATATCCTTGTGGTTATAATAAGTCGTATCATTTACAATAGATATAAAAGTAAAAACGCACCACCACTTCCAGGTATGTAGAATAAATTATGTGTTACAAATTAAATAGTAAGTGTTGATTCCGTATTATCAATCTAAAAGCCAGTAAATTAGCATTAATTACGCTTTTATAAGCATAAATAATGTTTTGTTAGTATTTAGAATTAAACTAAACTAAACTCCTCAGCGCGGCCAAGGCCTGCCGTGCCCATTTCAGCTTTCGTGACCAAGGGCTCTAGGGTGCTAGGCATATGTCTCGGTTAGGTGGTCAACCCCACGCGGAACCACCAGTGTTTAGTTCCCAAGCATGTTTGGTCCTCATTTTATCGACCCACTGAAGGGATGAAAGGATGAGTCAACCTCGCCCAATCCGGAATTCGATCCCTGGACCTGTGGCGCGGCAATGCGATGCACTACCACTAAGCCACTGGGCCTCGTATTTAGAATTAACTAATACAAAAATTGACTAACAACAACCGGTCGGAGACCCAGCAAGGTCAGTCCAAAAGTTTACTAATTTCTTACCAGTCTCTAATATCTAGCAAGATTCTTCCATGTAAAAGTGTAGGAATAACAACTGCAAAAAGTTCTACATTGATCTCAAGGCTTTAATAGAGCCCTTCCCTTTAAAATAGTTTTGTGAAGATTGTCTTGTGTAAATTTTTCAATCATTGTTTTTCTTATTATCGTTTGTAACTCAAGTTCGACGTTCCTATTTCAAATGTTTTTTTTACTTAAAAACAAACGTGTGAGGATTGCATTTCTAATCCTATATCACTATGTAATCCCTCTTCATTGTTTAAACCGTTAGTCATAAGCTTGCATATACCTAAAAATTAAGCTATGCATTTAGAAATCTTTCGACTTTAATCTTTCAAATTAATATTTTTCCCTAGAGATTGAGATTGAAGCGCCGTGTGACACAGAAGTAGTACCCAAACCAGAAGAGGGAGCTGAACCGAAACAAAATGTTAAGAAAAAAGTGTCTGTCACATTTGAACCGACCGGTGACGATAACCCTGAAGCAGCAGGTGTGGTATTGAGAAGTAAGAAACAGATTTTACTCATTATCGTAATTAAATAACACTTAATTGTGTGTCACAACAATTTATAACTTGTATAAGGACAACGGACAAGCTATTCCCTTAGCTTACTTTGTACAATAAATATCTCAAACATTGAAGTTTTTTAAGATACTTATGCGTCAAGTTAACCTTAAACTTTCATGTTTAATTAAAATATAAATGTTTTTTGTTTGATAGAACTACGGAATTTTTACATTATTTAGTTATCTTTTATAATCTGTTTTAATAGAAACTTAACACTTTGAATGGAAATTATGCTTTTTTATAGATAATCTGCTAGGTTTGCTTCTTAACTTAATACAAAAATAATTTTATACTCACTGTAACTCAAATAATTTCAAGTTAGGGTATACTAGTACAGATTTACATGCTTTTTAAATAATTGTATTTTTACTATTATTGAATGTCTATATTTCAAAAGTTTTCAGTGTAAATTAGTCGTTAAGATACAAAATGCACAAGTTCATTTTCGTTTCAATTTTTTGTTTCTATATTTTAACTTTAAAATCATTATGTCAAATTCATATAAAACGAGTCTAATTTATTGACCTAAAATTTTATTTAAAAAAACAATGACACTGATAATCACAACTAATAAAATAATCTAAATAATCCCGATTTTGCCTTATTGGATTCTAAATGGTAATTTATAACAATGTTTTTCTCCTTTTCTCATCATAAAATAAACCAGGAATCTTTTCTCACGAGAAAAAATAAATCAAAGCCCTGGCAGCAAACATTGGTCCTGGTAACATTGAAGATCTACCTGCATTAAAAATTCAGGTTTCAGATTTACAGGCTATGTAAATCTACCACCCATCGTTTTCGCTTTATGTATGACTAAGCTAATAAACTATTTCTTAATACATAACACAGAAAGATAAATACCTAAAAAAATACAATATAACAGAAAAAAACCTTAACGTGGTCACCTGTTGAGATATTTTGAAATCCCCATAAATAGAAGTAAAATTTACTCAAACGCAAGAAAACAAAAAAAAAGTTACATTCGTTGCTTTATGCTCTCCTATATCACTTTAAACTGGCATGGAATATTAAATTAATTATTCTGAATCGACATTTTGTGATGTCCAGGCTACAGTATAAATATTATAGCAATTGTATAGATGTGTCACTGTACGAAACCTGCCCTTCTGTCTACCCTATTCAAATTTATATAAAATCAATCATCAATAGAGTTTTAGTAAAATGGCATTCACTTGATTGCTAAATTAATTTTTTATGTCCAGGATTCAGCTTCCGAGGTAGCATTTCCATCAATACTCACTCATCAGCTAAAAAACGTCACTCATCAGTTCACTCGCATCACGAGCACGTCATCAAAGCTCTGACACAGTCGGTAGCAAGCCACCATAATCCAGCATTTGCAAATGGTAAGAAGTATAAATGATTACTAATACAGTCGAACCCCGTTAACGTGAACTCGAAGGGAACACCGAAACATTTCGTGTTAACCGAAATGAATTTTTTTACATTGAACCCATGAATAGTTTTTTTTTAAAATTTCTAATAACATCTCAAAGTTAGTCTAATTTTATAATGAATACACTAATAATATATGCATACAATTAGTGATTCAATTAATAAAGTTCATTTGGAGTAGTATACACTATAGAAAAATTATGAGAATTTTTAAGGACACCAATTAAGAACAGCAATTGGATTAAAACCGACGAATCATGGGAAATCTCTTGATTTTCTCAGAAGTAGAAGACAATGTATTCTTATAAAGTTCGTTTGCCCCCTTTTTTAATGTTTTGTTTAATTTGTTTTTCAAATTACTAAGGAAAAAAAGTCAAATTTTGAATTTTTGTTCGAGTTAAGCAGGATTTCGTCGAAAGCGATTTCGCGTTAAGAGATATTTTAGCATTAGCTCAAAGCTTTATAGGCTGGAGAAATGCTTTCAGATCAAACTTAAGCGAAATTTCGTGTTAAGCAAGTTCGCGTTAACGGGTTTGACTGTAAAGCAAAATTTTAATTAGAAGAAAATGTATTATTATTGTAAATTTGCGTTCCTTTGTACTACCTTTACAATCATTCCTTTATAATTTGTTGTCACACAAAAGGCCATGTGAGACTGCGACATGAAATTCCATGAAATCGGTACCTGTTCACGAAAACTTTTTAAATATTTACTCTTAGGGCCTAATTCTCCTCTCGTGTCCAATCAAAAACTTTTTTTTTATCATCAATTCCTCTTATGTTATAATCAAATTATGTTATTAATTTGTTTATGACCCTTTTGCCATATTGTCATAAGTACCCGACAAAATTAGTTTTAAAGAATATTTTCCTTTTCGTCAAATGTGCACAAAACTTGATAGTACAAATAAAACCTACTGAAAAAAGCAATTATCAAAATTTAACTATGTATCTCTTTTTTGATCGCATTATGCTTTCTTTACAAGCTGTATAAAGTTTGCTAAAATTGTATGAAAACTAACTTTATAATTTATGTTATGTTTAAACTTTTAATTTCTTCAGGTCATCTACCAGCACCATTGGATACACAGACATCTAAAAACAGTCTTTCCAGTTTGTTATCTTCAACAGGCGAACTTTCACTGTTAAGAGAATTCATACTGCATATCTTTCCAATTGATACCGAATCTTGGCCAGACAAGAAACTTATATTCAAATTATTCGACATAATTAAGGTAGAGAATATATAACTATATACTTTGTTGTTTTTAATGTTATTGTATAAAAAATCTATGACCATAAACGCGATGTAGAAAATGTAATGATTTCATAATAACAGCAAGTGTCGTATAGTCTTACTATAACTAGAAGAAAATTGGTGTACGGCCTACTTAACTTATAAGGTCAGAAAAGCTCTCCCCTAAACGCGTGCGTGAACTGAAAGTTTGACGTTAGTGTTCCATGTGCCGAAGATGAAGAAACCTCTTAGGAATCACCCGGAACCCTAAAAATATAGTCAGCCGAGAACGAGGGGTTCCGAACAGGTTTCGAAATCAGGTGTCTTAATCTTTGGAACAACGATACTCGAAACAGTGACGTCAAAATTTCCGTCTACGCACGGGGTTGGGAAAGCTTCGCTGGCCTTGTAGGTCAGCTCCTTAAAAAAGTTGTGACATAATAAACTCGGGAGACGATTAGCGTGAATTTCAATGTTAGTTCGAGGAAAAGATCTGGCTGCTAACAACCTCGTTTAATAACACTGTATCAGTGCATTTTTCTAATGCAACAATAGTTTAAACAACTACTGTCGTACTTAGTTTTGCGGTAAAATGCTCTTGGATGCAAAAGGGGCTGCTTATCACAAAATGTCAACCTTTGTTAGTAATTTTTGCTTCCATTTACCTAAAATCGCAGAGGATGGGGAGCCCAGCTGGTACTTGCCTTGCATGAGAAAGGTCCAGTTTCGGGTTCGGGCATTGCCAAAATAACTGCCGACCTATAAACGCGTCTGTGCCGCCCAAATTCCCCGCGTAGAGGGAGTGCAGTTTTTCCTAAGTCCCGACGCCGCGTAAGGTGTCGGCCTTAAAGTTGCAACGGGTGCCTACTCAGGTGTCGGCTTGTCACTTATGTGGTTCTAAAATATGACGCCCGTCGCCAATAGCCCTCGTGTATCTCTAGTGCGACGATAATTCAAACTAAACTAAAATAGCACAATTGAACCATCCGCGATGTCACAAGTCTCATCTCGTTATAGAAGGACTACAACTACATTCACTACAGAGTATAAATCGACTAATTTTAGGGAAATATTGACATCATTTTCTCCATTCTTTTTATACAGGCACCAGTTTACTTTTTGCTCATAATAACAATTCCAGTCGTTGACTATGAAAATGATAAAAACAATTGGTGCAGGCCTTTAAACATAATTCACATATTCACTTCGCCAGCATTTGTATTGTTTGCTCTTGGCAGTAAGTAATAACTAATTAGTTATCTTTTTTAGAAGTGAAATAATATCTATATAGCATTTGTTTTCTTCTTCGTTACATAAATAATAAAAGTGTAAATAATGATAAAATATTAGAGTTAACACATTGTTATCCAAGTCACAAAATTGGTTTGTACAGGGATCAGATATTTTAAATGAAACTACAGTAGAACTCCAATTATCCAAAGTGATGCTGATTAACCGAATTTCAGAAATTCCCACCCGGCCAACCTGTGTCTGTTTGCTTTTATTGGATATCATGCCTAGTTACCTAATTTTTTTGTACTGAGAAAAAAAAACACTAGACATGACATCCCACATAGACAAACAGTAACAAATAGTCGGGTATAAAAGTCTATATATAGCGTATAAAATTTGGTTCGAACTATAATGCTTATATTTTATGTACTCATCTGTTATTTATGTAAATTATCTTTTGTATACATAGTGCCGTAAACTTTTTATGTCAATCATTCATCATAGCTTCTAAAAGAAACCTACACACATTCATACATAAGTTGAATATAAAAAACTAATACAAAAAGCTATATAACTCAAAGGAGGCTAGAAATAGACAGCCGGAAACGATTACCTTACCTTACCATATAACTCAAATTGCGTAACGACAGCTTACAGCTTGGATTTGGTTGGGTTAATAACGACCGAAACTAGAACTACATTATCTCACAGCCCAACAATACATTGAATAATAGATTAAAATATACCGTTCCTCTGATTAACTCCGATTATAGGAATTTCCGATTATACGAATATGATTAGGTCCCAATTGCTTCGGATAATTTGGAGTTCTACTGTAAATGTACTTGTAAATGATAAATGAACCATTATAAAATAATCTTATGATATATTTTCTCGAAAAAAGAATCGGCAGCAACTTTTTTGTTAAATCTTTAATTCGTTAAATTGCTAATCATCAATACTTTAAATACAGTCCACACTCTCTTATCCGACTAATCTGACTTCTTCGATACACCGACGACCTTGGTTGACATTATTTTATGAACTATAACGTATGATATAACTATGTTTCGTAGTTTGAGGCTATTGACGAGAAAACGAGTTACAACTTGGCAATATTCTTACTTGAAACTGCGCAAAAACGACTTTTAAATACTTTTTTAACATTTTAGTATTAATATTTTGACAAATATATATTTTAAATAATAAGACACTAATTTGGGGGGGGGAAAGGCAGTCTAAAATAAACCAAACATCCAGGAAAGACCCTGAGCCATCATCAATATCTCATCACGCACAGTAAAAGCAAAAAAGCCATGGCCATAGAACGAGTACGCTGTAGTGCGACCTATTTTAAAGCCAACCAAATACATTCTTTTTCGGCGCTTCGCCCAAATACCCATCGGCAATCCGACGGGTTTTCACCATCGAATCTCGAATGCACCGAATAAGCAACCGTGGGCTAAAAAAAATTTAGTGTTATTAATTTAGGTCAAAAATGATAATTTCGCAAGTTATACGAATTTTTTCGTTATACGAATACGAACTCTTTTTAATACATTTAAATTTATTTTAAAGTACATATATTAATTTCTTTTACTTTGGATTCATGTTTATTCTGCTTTTCTTTTTAGAATACGATAAGAATATTAATAATTTTCCCTTGTGGGGAATCATCTTGATAATCTCATTTGTGGTAGCTGTTATAGTATTTTTTACTTCAAAGAATAGTGATTCACCTGCTTATCATTGCTTTTACGGATACGTGGGTTTTGCAACATCAGTAGTATGGGTGTATCTGCTTGCAACAGAAATAGTTTCATTGTTACAGGTAAGAAATACATAAAATACCTCACCTGATGCAATTTAAAAAACTATTAAATTAGCTTTTTAAAACTGTGGTTATGCTTCTTTTCTTCAAATTTCGTTCATTATACAGTAAAAACTGGAATTTCTAAAAGCTACTAAATTTATAGAATCCCTGTTTTACCTTATTTCCCCCTAATTCATTGTTTAAATTGAAATTCTAGTAACACTATCCTGCGTGGGCTCTGTAGACTGAACTCCATGATGAATAATTCTTATGTAATTTTGGACTTGGTTTGGAAAAAATCTTTAAAAAATTCCATCACGTTTCAATTTTTCATAATAGAACTGATTTTGACTGGCAATTTTTTGAGATTTAACTGCTTTGTTATTAAATTTTTATTATTACTTTAATAATAGGCATTAGCCTAGCATACTAAGGTCCCAAAATTTCCATTTCAGGTTATCCAAACTCTCAAAACAATCGGTGTTTTTTCACATATTTTACATCATTTAAATTGAAGATATAATGGTTAAAAAATGGAGCAAATACTGGTGCCATTTATGCTCTAAATAAACAAAAATTGTTTAAACTACATATTAGGCTTAAGAAAATATAATTTTACATATAATTTTAGGGCTGAAATGGAATAAATTACTCCTCCGCGGTACTTTAACCTGGTATAACGCTTTAAACATGGGATTTCCAATTTTTTTTTAAAGACAGAAACTAGTTTTAAACTACACAATTTTGGTTAATTTTTGTCTAAAATAAGTGGAAATAATCTATTTTTAATGCGACATTGTAGAGAAGTAATTCCTTTTTCTGGAGAACTACTTTGATTCATTTCTTGTGGGTTATTCTATGCAGACTGTCCAAAAGTATCAATTACGGAAGCCTAAACACATATAAAGAGTGCATAAACATTTTTCTATCTCCAGATCTTGCACTTGAAACAACAGTCTCATTCAAATTGTTTGCTTAAAAATATAGCAACCACCACATGTTACCACTATCCTTAAATACATTTAAAATCAATTTTTAATTTTTCTTTTTTTGAAATATTGGTTTGAATTAAATTTATTCTATAAACATGGATTGTATTTTCAGACAATTGGCATCGTTTTTCGGTTAAGTGATACCATTCTTGGGCTAACAGTTCTAGCATGGGGAAACAGTATAGGAGGTAACTAAACCCATTGATTGTCACTTACTTTAATTTATTCACTTTAAATATCTAGATTTATTTAAGTTCTATGATCAATTGAAAAGTAATGCAAAATGAAAAAAAGTTGTTTGTTGTAATTGAGTTTATCATCATCAGTCTACTTATCATTATACATCATTATCATTATACATCATTATCATTATACATCATTATCATTATACATCATTATCATTATACATCATTATCATTATACATCATTATACATCATTATCATTATACATCATCAGATCATCAGTCTACTTATTATTTCAGATTTCATTTCAAATCTTTCTGTCGCTCGTCAAGGATACCCTAGAATGGGAATATCAGCATGCTATGGTGGACCTCTTTTGAGTATCCTTTTACATTTTTACAAAATAAATACTGCACTTTGAATTCACTCCAGTTACTAATTAGTTAATTAGTTTTTAATTCCAATTGTGTTTATAACTATGTTTAAATTAGATATGTTGAAAAATTTTGAAAACTTGAAACGCCAATTATTTAAAGTCAAAAACCAAAAATAATTTGAATAAAAAAACGCAACGTTATTTTATATAAAATAAAATGAAATATATATATACGTAAAATTCCAATCATGCGATTTTTACGAAACCACAAATAAATGAAACCAAAAATGTAAAGTCAGCTTTCTAGATCTCTGGCACTATAATTATCAGTTTATGCATTAGAAAGAAATCAGAAATAATCTCGAATTGTGTCAAATATTCTTTGAATAAAAGCACCTGTATTTTTCTTAACTCTCTAATAGACTTGTTACTTGGGATAGGTATACCATATACAGTTGTTATTGTCAAAAATGGGCGCCCTTTGAGAGTAAGTAAACTTTTTTATTACAATTGGTAGACGAAATCTGTTTTGAAAGATTAAAGCATTCGATGTTTAAATCATGTATGAAACCACGATTTTAATAAAATATGGTCCAGATAAAACTTTTCGTAATATCAGCGAAAGTGTAAATTTCGCAACACATTCCTTTGATTTGTGCACACTTTAAAAAACAAAAATAAGTATTGACCTTAGTTGTACTTTTTTTCCCTATATCATCATAATAGTTTAAAAGTTATATTTGAAATGTTATTTTTATATTACTTCAACTTATCAAAGCTACTATGTTATCGCTAGCTACTAGTTAAAGCTAGTTATCGTAACTCTTGTAGTACGTATTAGTACAAGTTGATAGTGAGTGAGTTTAGACCTGTGCCATTTTAATATTTATTTTATTATTTCTAGTTAAAATACGACAAGCTGATCACACTACTGTATGGGTCTTTGACCACCATTCTCCTGACAACGATTATCACTATGACCATTCTACGGTTCCAGGCAAAAAGAAATTTTGGAATCCTCCTCATCTGCATGTATCTCACCTTCTTAACATCTGCAATCATCTTAGAGACTGGTGTCATATGAGCTTTTGAAACAAACATGAGATTTATATACTAACTGTAAATTTTGTCGTATACGAGTTCGCTATGTACATATATTTATGATTGAAGGTTTTCAGTTTTTGAAAAGTTACTTATATATAACTCGAACAAATGCTACTAAGCGCGACTTAGCTGTAAAAACTGTGATTATGAAATGTATGCGAAGTATGTTCGAGCTTATAATAAAGGTGGTGAAGAAGGTAAATTAAAGTCAGCGTAAGTTTAATTCCAAATAATTAACGTACTGCACGGTGAAAAAGGGTTTTTCAGGTTGTATGGCATGTGTAGTGTACGGCACGTTCGTACATGAATCACTATTTAGTATTACACTATAATCCTGTATATAAATTCTACACGGTCACTCGATGACTTAAGAAGCAGTAGGGGGAACTAGGGACATTTGACCTCTAAGGATACATGACCCAATGCCTTTTTCTCAGCAATGGAAAAGTTTTGCGAGTAGAAAGTGGCATCACTTTTTTTTTTCCTTTCAGCCAGTTGATCACTTGGTGAAAAAACCGAGCTGAATCATTGAGTATTTGTTAAGTTATGCGAAAAAATACGTTTTCATGCACTGAAAGTAAATTTTTGAGGCCGTAAGGTTTTTCGGTCTACATTTTTTGGTTTAAAAGAAAGATTTTTTCAATTAGTTATTTGTTTAGTTCATGCTATTAGCTACAGTTACATGCATAATAGTGCTAATGTAATTATTCGCAAATGACTTTGTTTTGGGATTAAACAAAAAAAAGTGCAACTAGGGATAAGTGACCCAAACCAATCAGGGATATGTGACCCAAGTAAACAACACAAAAGTAAACGGAAGTGGAACAAGTAAATTTTTTTTAAAATCACGGGAGTCCCAAAAGTAAATGACTGGGTCCTTAATGAAGTATAAGGTTTGTTTGGAAGGTACAAGGGATTTTTTTTTAACGAGCTTACAATTCAATATGCAGAAAAAATCGACGGAAAATGTTTTAAATGTCCTAAAATGGATAATACATCCCAAAATGATATTGATAAAATAGTAGCGATTCTTCAACCACATGTTTTCTCTGAAAAATAAAAGAAGCCCCAGTTTTGTATTTCGAACAGAATTTACTTTTAAATTTGATTATTTCGTTAATATAAGCATAATTAATGAGATAAAAATAAAAAGTAATAATTTTGTCTGAAAATACTATAAAATCTATATAAACTTTATAATATGATATTAGTTTTGTTATTTGGTAAAAGTTTTTTGATTATTTTAAGTTATACTACCACATTTTGGGGTTGGGTCACGTATCCCTAATAGGTGGGTCATGTATCCCTGTGCATTGGGATACATGACCCAAAACTAAAGTTTTAAATAATTTATATTTTACCACTATTGCAGTTAATACTACAGAAAAATACTAATATATATTGTGTACTACTTTATGAAGTATAAATTATCTGCATTTACACATTCATAAATAGTGTGTTTTAAAAGTTACAAGCAAAAAACTTCGAGTGGGGTCATATGTCCCTGGTTCCCCCTACACTTGTTTTCACTGCAGAAGATTTAAATTTTTGTATTTTCGAAAGTTTTAATAGTTATAAAGTATCATATAATTATGTGTAATTTTGTTTAAATATTAGTGGCTTTATACCCGTTCAATTCATATGAAATTACTTTAGTTCTTAATTAAGATATGTAAAGCTAACTTATAGGGTTTTTTTTAAAATAATAATTAAGCAATTTAACGTTTTTTATTAAATAGCAGGGTCTTAATCATGAGGAGGGGATTAAGAGACTGCAGTACTGTATCAGAATATTTTTAAAAATATATTTTTATTCTAACCAAAAATTAGAAAAATGAGGAAATTTAACGGTTACAAATTTAAGACTATATATTAAAGAAGGATGTTTCATGTTGATTCTTACAAAAATGCCTCAGAAGGATGTAGCTAAGTATCCTGCAGAAAATTATGTAACCATTTATGTTATGTTTACTTTTAGATATCAAATAACTTCAGCGTAAGTAGTTTTTAATCACCTTCAACAAAATTCATTTTAGTTTTGTATACGCGAGTTTTTTTAATATTAAAAAAATGTATATTAGATCATGTCAGTGTAAATAATTGTTAGATAATGTCATATACTCTTTGATTGTGAAATGCAAATAAACTATTTTCCAAATAGTTTCTTATTTTTAAAAAAAATTTAGATGTTTTTTGTTTTATTTATGTTCTTTACACGCACAAAAGTGTTCACAAATTATTTTTTCATGAGTTCCATTGCCATCTTTACCGTGACACAACTTTCTTGTTTTTATTCCACGATTTTCTTGTTAGATGAGATTTCCTTCCACCGCTGTTGCTCGCTCCGTTGGTTTCGATTTTAGTGTGTTTCATGAAGGCAGATTTTTACGTTTGAAAGGTTATTTTTACAGTTTGAAAGTTTAAGCAATATGTTCTTACCATGGAAATCTAAAATACAGTTGTTGCATTTGAATTTCGATTTACATAGCGATTTTATTAAGAAAAAATAAGTGTAGAAAAATGCCGTAAATTTCTTTAAAACCCATTCTTCATTCAATTTTATTTAAAAATATAAAAACATCAAAGAATATGGACCTTATTTAACTTAACTATTCAAAATATTAGTATTTAACATATCACTAAAACTTATTCTGTTAAATGCATCGGTAGTAAATAAATACATTTAATTAAATGGTTATTAATAATCAATATCCTATTTATTTAAATTAAAAAACAATCTTGATTAGCAAAAGAAGTTTTATGCTTGAATTTTAAATAACGAGACGGAACATAAAGCATAAAAGTTTTAAAGCATAATTTTTTTTTTACCGTACCAAAATTTATTCCGTTGCTTTCTATTATACTTACATGAAAACTTGTACATTGTATTTGTTTGCCCTCTTTTTTGTTTTTACATTTTTTTCTTCAAAAAAATACAGTAAAACTTCTCTCAACAGAAATTTTGGTCAATCTCACGGTGGAAAAAAATGCATGTTTTGAAACCCCACGACTGCACATTTGTGTAAAAACGCTGGGTTGAGCTGGCTCATAACAAACTTTGGTAAACATCGCACGCTATAGGCCGACGTGACCGCGCATTTATATGGCATTATGCGGTTCGGGTTGAAAACATCGGGAAACGTTTAAAAAATTGGGATAATAATAAATCCTCGTAAAATAATGATTAATAGTAATTAATTATTATTAATTATATTAAATTTTAACATCTTCCCTTTTCTGCCCGTTTTCTGATGTTTTTGACCGGACTCCTAGATTGGTGCTATGACCCAAAGAAATGGCTGCATCAGGAGGCAATTGACTAAAGTCTATTTACTATGCGAGCCTCGAAAAGACTTTCTTCCTCCATCCCTTCGCTTGGTTTTCTAGGAAACAGGGGGAGCATCGCTTTTCTAAACTTAACGCGTTCGAGGTTCTGTTGTGTTGTGAGGTTAACAATCCGAACAGTTCAAACCCAAGTAGGGTGGGGAAAAAACATGCTTACGCCGTTTCGAAGAAAACCACATGCGGGGATGGGGGAGGAAAATGATTTCGAGGCTCGCATTCTAGATAGACAAATTATAGGGACGGCATTTTCGAGCATTCATTTACTTAGTGGTTTAATAAGTTTACTACAGTGGTTCTCTCCCAGTGGCGGATCCAGCGGGGGTTAAATGGGGTAATTACACCCCCCCCCCCAAGATTTTTTTAGTTTACCGAAAAAGAGTACTTCTCCAGCAATGCTTTTTAGAAAAAAAAAGTTTTCTTTTTAAAACAAATTGGAAAACAGAATACTCGCTCTTTAAAAAGGACAGATGGGTCCCAATTGTAGTTATATTTCCAGGAATTCGCTACGGAGTCTATAGAAGGAAAACCAGACAAAGAAACAAGAAATAACCATTGGGATACCGATACCACACGTGCTTAGGTTCGGTACAAACACATCTGGAACTCTGGTAGGTTTGTTTGACAAAAAATAGAACCAAACGCTGAAAGTTCACAATCCCCTTTCTTTCTCACAGAAAGGGTAAAACATCCTTTGGCACTGAACACCCCCCCCCCCCCGGCAACCATGGCCGAATTTAAAGATATGCCGCCTGTAGGCTACGATTTGCCGCCCCAGAAACAATATTCTCCCACTTCGGGGAAAGGTAGCTGGTTAGCTGCAAAATAGGTTGGTATGTGCTGTTTAAAATAAATACACATATTAGAATCATCTATGTATTGTGGAGTTATCTTCTTCCGAAGTATAGCTGTGGACAAAAAAAAGTAAACACTAGGATTATTTCGGCCGTTAGTCATCATAAGGAATCGGACCTTTTTGACTTTGTGAATAAATAACATTCTGAGTTAATTGCATGACACAAAATTTGCATAAGGGGCCGTCTTCATATTAAAAATGTTACGAACTTTAAAATTTCCAATAGCAACACCCAATTTTAATAACTTAGAAATGTTAAGCACCCTCGAAAACCCCTATGTCTAAGTTTTTGTTACATTTGGATGAATATTTGACGAGTTATTTAATCGAATCACTTCATGTCCTTTGGGGGACCATCTCTAAAATAGCAAGCGTAGTCTATAGGTTCGTCCGAGGAGAAAAGCGAAATATTGAGATATAAGGTAGAATATGTTGAGCAGCCCTGCAAGGGTTCAAAAGTTAATGGTGATTAAGTCTAATTATCCCCCCTTTTTGCAAGTTTATTTCAACTCTATAGGTAACATTTTAAGTTTATTTATTAAAGTTTAAATTTTTGTGTGTATGTCAAGGATTTCTATACTGGGCGCCATTGAGTAACGAGACAACAATATATATATATTTTTTATGAGAGCCACGATATGTTTTAAATTTAGGTATTTGTTTTGTTGGTAAACTTGTTTATAAAGATACAATTTTTTGTAATTTTTTTTATTTATTATTGAATATTAATCATTCGTTGGCATGCTGAAAGTTGTAGTTAAATTTTAGTTTATATATTTGAGAGAGACGGACGTGTGATTTAGTTTTTTTAAAGAATGTTTTCTGATCCATAATTTATTAAAAATTCAAACTTAATTTAATTCTAATCAAAAATAAAAATATTAATTTGAATTTTTGAATTAAGAATGACAGAATAAACTATAAATTATCTTTAAAAAAGTAAATAAATTATTATTGGTACGTATTTTTCAATTATTTTACTAGTTATTAACAGATTTTATTTTATGAATTGGATTCAAAGATATTTATATCTAACTAGTATTTTATAATATTTTCATGACGATGGAATATTTTTAAACACTTTTAGCGCGTTCAAAATAGACGAGCAGACGATAATAGTTTGAAATGCGAAAAATCGTTTGTTACTGTAAAATAAAAATTTCATTTTGTAATTAAAAAAAATAAAGCATGGAAATGCAACACAAGCCTATAGTTATGTTTTTAAAAATATTCTGAGCACTTACCATAGTTCATTATTATTTTTAAAAAAGCATTGCATCCGTATAATTATATTCAAGAGTTTGCCTCTTAAAGTTGGGTTAATTATAAAGATTCTTACCATAATCCTCCATTAAAAAATATTCGGTGATGAAGTTTAAAAATATATAAGTGATTTAAAAAAGAAAAAAAAAATAGCGCGTGCGCATATACGCGCTATTTAGAAAATATTAAATTTATTCCGAGTTCATTTTTAAGCAATCCTATGTGACGTTAAATAACTAATATACTTTCTTACTAAAAAATAAATAAAAATTATAAACATTTGTTTATATATACGAAGTAAATTGACTTTAACACAAGACACTGAAAAAATATTTTTAAAAAAATGGCTTTCAGTTCTGTGGAACATGCCGAGTCTGCAAAGGCTTGACCGCTAATATTGCAGCCCCATTGGAAAAAAAATTAATTGGAGATGCATGCATTGAAATTTAATAAAAAACATTTTAAAATATGAATAGAATATTTTTTTTCGGATATATAGGCTCAAATACATTAGTTCATGTGTGTATATGAAAATCTAATTTAAATACAAAACGAAAAATTTTAATATTTAATTTCGTAAAACTTGGATTCAATTTCCTAAAAGTTGTGTAGTAGATTTTTACTAAAAATACCGCGCATCGCTTCAATGTTTAAATAAAAGATGAATAAAGCAGAGCTAGATGAACAAATATTTTTATATTGAACATCAATTTTAAAACAATATTTACGAGTAAAGAGCAAAAAGAATAAATAAAAGCGAATAATAATAATAGATGAAATATTAGAAGGCCTACTACTATTAAAGTAATCAATTTAAACGTAGCTATTCTAGAGATGACTATGAAAGTGATAGACATTAAGCTTATAATTCGATAGTTTATATTTTGCTTAAAATATAATAAATACTTTGGTTAACGTTACTTATTCCAAATACAGATTTAACTTATGTTCACTCAGAGCTTTTCCGGCACTTCGACAGTTGTATATATATCAATATTTAATAGCCCTCGTGTAGCTCTAGTGGGACGTTATTTAAGCCAAAACCAAATGAACTATCATTAATCAACCTTAAAGGCGCCTGTTGTGTGATACATCAGAATTTTCAAGGTCGTTGTGTGGTTTAATGTTTTCTTCCTTTTGCAAGGCCGTATTTGTTTATCAAGTTCACATATTGTAATCTTATATATAGTCCCCTAAAGGGTAATTAAAAAGTATTTTGTGATTTACTCAGCAAATTATGGATAAAAAAATTTAAAAATTGGGATTTCGCTTAAACTTCATGTCTTAAATTCATTTCTGTAAAAATATTAAGGGGTTTCAATTCATAATTTTTTAAAAAATTAATATATTAATTATTAAAAAAGATAAAATTTGTTTTAAATACCCCAATAGTGTATGCATTTTGTTTGGGTTATTATAATTATTATTCGGTAAAAAATTCGTTTCATTATCTTAATTATTTATAGAGTGGGATAGTTTTTTATGTGCAATTCATTTAACATTACGGCCCCTAAACTTTGCACGTCTCTAACTCCACTAATAATGCTCAAAAACTAACAAAACTTGGTATTTCGTGTTAAAATATGTCATAAATTTGAAATATGGACTCAAAAAGGGGTGTTTCAATTCAAAATTTTGAAGTTGGTAACATTTTTAATATGAAGACGGCCCCTTATGTAAATTTTGTGTCATGAATTTAACTCAGAATGTTATATTTGTTCACAAAGTCAAAAAGGTCCGATTCCATAGGATGCCTAACGTCCGAAATAATCCTAGTGTTTACTTTTTTTGTCCACAGCTGTACAATAAATGAGGACACATTTTGAAGTGTAACATACAACAAATTTAGAGTATATAATTATTTTTCGACACACAAACACCTAAATTATGTTTTTAAGAACATTTTATTACCATTCAATTACGTAATATGAAATATAAGGTAGTGAAAGTAATTGCGATGAGATCGGAAATGGAGATTTTTTGTTTTCTACACCTTCGGAAGGGTGCTGATTCCGAAAAAGTGGTTTTTGAACATGGGTCCGTCTGTTAGTCAATCTGAAACCACTCAACAGCTCTAACTAAAAGAGCTACGAACGTGAAAGGTGGTTGCATGTTTTAACATAGTTGAACCTATATTTAAGACAACATTTAAATACAATAAATATTTTATTGAATAATATTTTCATGTACTTTTTATTTTAATAACTTTTCCCCGGAAATTATTATTAGTTATAGTATTAATGTAATAATCAGGGCCGGATTTAAAGATTTGCCGCTTGTAGGCTGTAGATTTGCCGCCCCTGTCACAATATTCTCCCCCTTCGGGAAAAGATAGCTGGTTAGCTGCAAAATAGGGTGGTATAATGTGCTATTTAAAATTATCACAACGAATATAAAAGAGGGAAAATAGGTTTATTTGAAATACAATATAATTAGATCATTTATAATATCCTCACTTACCCTGGTCTCATAAGGTGTAACTGATGTGGTAGGACAACCACACAGCGACGACAAGCTCAGCTAGCGGGTGCTATATATACGGTTTACGCATTAATGTAAATTATTTGTTTTCATTCTTAAAAATATTAGTATCTTAATAATATTTTTTTTTGAATGCCGCTTTAATTGGTCGTAAAATTTGCCGCCCCCAAAAATTCGCCGCTCTAGGCTACAGCCTACTTAGCCTATTTAGAAATTCGGCCCTGCCGGCAACACTTCTGATGACAGCCGAAAGTCACAGGTTCAATCACTCAATGAGGGGCAAGCCTAGTTCTTTATATCAACCATGACCCCTCAGTACAAAAGAGTCAGTGATGCGTGTATGGGGTCGTCTGTCGTTTTGAGAGAGAAAAGATAGGATTGCAAAGGAGAATAGTGTGCAAATGTAAACATGTGTCACTGTCCCCATTTACCCCTATAATTTGTGCCACTGCCATTATGCCGCTTAGAAAAAAAGATAAGCTTCGCCACTTTTGAGGATTTCACTATGTAATTATTTAAAAGTCACAAGTATGTTTCTCATAGAGTATTGAAGATAGAGGTGCTGCTGGACGAAAACCGGTTTGCCAAGTAAAGCCATCGATCGCTTTGTAGTAAGCGTTAACAAACTAAAATTTTGATGATTGGTCCAATGGTCGTCGGCCTAGTCATCCCTTACAAAAATACTATATATAGAGCGTGTAGCGACCTTTCATTACGAAGGTAAGAAAATTTTTATGAACTTCGAAATTCGACACTAAATTGTTAACCAAAAGTTTAATTTCTTCTCTACAGTCTTTAAGCTTAATATTTACTTTCTAAAGAGAATATTAAAAGAAAACATTGTAATTAGAATATTTTATTGTGTCTGAAAATGCCTTAACAAATTAAATTTCTTCAATATAAAAAGTACAAATTTTGTAAAGTTTGTAAAACTGTGTATATATTTGCAGATTAGATATAGAACTTAAATCAGATTATTTTTTATGGGGTTTTCTGTAAAATCAGAAATCAACTTAAGAAAAGGTCAATTTAAAAAAATCGACTTCTTTCATATTACTATATTGCAACTTTAGTTAAAAATTGTTCCTGTTTTCTTAGATTTTTCCATCTCGATACATTTTCCGTTAAATTGATAGATTTTATTTTACAAATTTTTATCTTCTCATAGCATTAACTAAACAAAAAATTAATTAACGTTTTGGTTATTTGGCATTAGGGTGTTTAAAAGTTTACATCTTGTGTGGAAGCTGTTTTAAGTGAATGGCAGCCGTAGTAACTAATCTTCTGATACCCTCGCGGCAAAAAGCACCAATCGGCGGGATTTTTAGCTTCTCCTACAGTGATCGGAAATCACAATTTTTGATTTGCATGTGTTTATAAAACATATTAAACCAATAAAAAATAATACAAATTAAAAATACACTTTGGAAGCCCTTGCCCAATGCGATGAAGATATTTTCCCTCTCATAAATCAAATATTAAAAATTCTAATTCCTGTTATAACTATTGCTTCAGCAGATAGAAGCTTTTCAACTTTAAGAAGGCTGAAGACTTGGCTAAGAAGCAATATGACCCAAGATCGTCTAAAAGGATTGGCACTTTTATATATACACATTACACAGAGATATCTTCCTTTGGGTGTCCAGAAAATTATTGATAGATTCAGCAAAATTAAACAAAGAAAATTAGATTTTTTACTTTAATTGCTGCATAAAATTTGTATATGTATACTTATGTAATATTTATAAAATATCATGTTATATATAAAATATCATGTATACTTATATGATATTATTTAAAATATATCATGTTACACTTCGACAAAATAAATGTAAATTTTCTACTTCAACATTGAAATGCTTTGTTTAGATTTCGAAAAATTAAACGTGTTTTGTGTTTTGCTTTTTGTGCCATTTTTATGCTATTATAAATATGAGCTTTTTTTAATCTATAATTGCGTTTTTGGTTTTTATACGATTAATAAACTAAAAAATCTAAATAAATAAACTTAAACATACTTTTATGAATAAACGCAATATCTGAGTATTTAAACGTACGTTAAAATAAATTCATATTGTTAAGTTTCAGATCTTCTTATGAAAATTAATAAAATTTTGCACATTGCATTTTTAAACATATGAGATTACTCTCTTAAGGGGCTTTAATATATTATATAAATTATTAAAACATTTTGTACACTTTTTTTTCATTTGTTTTAATATCAAATCATCTATAAAAGAAAGACGTCTTTAACAAATAATAGTTTCAAACAAGTATTTGAAAAGAGTTGCTAAGATTAATTATTTAATTAAAATTATGAATGATTAAAAATGATTTATTAAAAATTGAGAATTATTAAGAATTATAGGTATTAAAAAATCCCCCCCCCCCCCCAAGAAAAAAATCCGGATAACCCCTCCTATGGAGGAACTCTGGATCCGCGCCTGTTCTCTCCATTCGGATTTTTAGTGCCTTTTCTCTCTTATATATATATCATACAATCACATTTCATAAGAACAATAAGATTGACTGTCATAAGAGTAAGATGATTAGATTATTCATCTAATCAATAAAAAAGTTCTAATTTATAACGATTTCTGACATTGCCTCAATCATATTAAAAAATATATATAATGTGTCATAACTGCAAATTTTTTAATGATTAACATTTATGTCATTAAGATGTATTATTTAGAATTTCTATTAAGTTAAAATTTTAAAGTTGCTAAATAAACTATATTTGTAAAGGTGGTATTTTAAAAACTTGAATTATGTGAAAAAAAATTACCACACAAACCTGCTGCGGCGTAAATCCAAAGGGCGGCATTTTGCCTGATGAGACAAAATATTGATAAGTTTAATTTCTTCAGTTCCAGGTTACACTGCAAGGGTGGCATTTGGGTTGTTGAGATAAAAAATAAATTAAAATTGAATATCATATTATGAATTATGAATCGGATATTTAGCTGCAATACTTTTCTATAAAAACCTTAATTTCATAATGATTAGCAATATTTTGATGTAATAGTTTCAGTTTAGCATGCAACCATCCTAAATATATTTTTAAAGTGTTTTTGTCTCATGCATTTTTAATATCTCTATTTTTATCGTTTAAAACATAAAAAAAAAATTGAAGATATGAGTATGTTTGCAAAGAACGTGAGAGCTATTTTTTAAAATCACTTTTAGCTGTTTTTGTCTAAATGCTTAGCATAAATCTAGGAATTCGGTTTTCATTAAATTTTAATTGCTGTTTAATATTTAAATACATGTTTTATAAAAAATTATCTACTATTTTTATATAACGACATAAAAGAAAACAATATTTAACAAATAATTTAAAAATTTTGCAACTTAAATAAATGTTAAATTTATCTTTACAGTATTCTTTTTTTTATAATTAAATTTGAAATTAGGAGCTTACGCCGAATTTTGGTACAGCAAATTAGGTAATTTAAATTATCTAAGTTGTTAAATTTGCAATAAAAACATTCTCTAATAAATTTAATTTTTCATATTGATTACACTTCCATCATTTTCTTCATTTACTGCTAATCCATTGCATCTATTAAATAATACGTATATTAGTTATGTAATATAAAAACTAATTAACATTCGTCATTAAATTTCTGGTAAAAAAAACTTTATTTACCAAGGAAAATTAATTAAAGAAATATACTTATTTCAAAAAAAATTTAATTAAAAAAATTAACTAAAACTAATTTAAATCAAAAATAATTTAAATTTTAAAAAATGTATTCAAAATGATTTTTATTAAAAAGTAATTTTAATCAAAACTCTTTTTAATTGAAATATAATTTTTATCATACATAATTTCTATTGTGAATAATTTTAAATAAAAAAATTGAAAATAATTAAACAAATTAACCTGCCCCGTTTTAACAACATGCCCCGTTTGCCCTGCCGGAAATCAGGCCCTGAATAAGACATTTAAAAACCGAAGACATCATTTAAACTGAATTTTTCCAACGACATTGACATTTTGGTATTGCTTTGCATACTTGAAACTTAATCGAATTGAAACCGATAAAGTTTACTAAATAGCAAGTATAAAAGCAAGTTACACGGAAAGAACTCGGAAATAGACATTGAGCTAGAAAAAACGTGGAGTGAGGTGTGTGATTCATTGAACAGGGCAGCAAACGAGCCGATTCAATAACGAAACGCGGAGGAACACACGGCACTGCATCAGAAACGAACCGGGCAGAAAACTTAGAAACTTGCCTATTTCGCTATTGGGTTCGTCTTCGCTGGTTCTTAAGTGATCCACATGGTTATTTCTTTAAAAAGTTAAAATTTAATGTTAAAGAAAGTTAATTTCTTTCGAACTAAAAATGTTAAAATACATTTAGGAGCCCAAGTCAATATTATAGAGGGGTCTCATACAAGCATTGCATACAAGTGTAGGGAAAATAGTCCTTTTCTGCCCTGTTCGCTCAAAAGGGTGTGAGTGGGTTTTTCGGTTCGCTGACACCTCACCTCCAGTTTCCCTTCTAGCTCAATGGAAATAGAACTAAGCAGACGACAAAATCCGCGCAATGAGATTGAAACCGAAACAACCAATGAAATCGCATTACGTGGGAAAAATGAAAACAAAAGCAGTACATTTCTGAAACATTTCCATTGAAATCATATAGGTTGTAAAGAATAAAATTGCTAAAAGTTAGTCGGTCTAAACAATCTTACCTTTGAAATGTCAAAGATCTTTTTTTTAACCCTTTACATTTAACAACTGCTCAAAAATTATAAATCGAATATGGTTGTTTCACATCGTGAATGGCAACAGCTCCAGTGGTTTTCATTTCTTGTCTGGAATTACTTTTGTTTTGGTGTTCGAAAATGAGTTTTCTAAAAATATTTTACTTATTAATTTTTTTAAATTCCATCTTCTTGCTGTGCTATTGGTTGTTCAAATCGTTTGTTAAAGACAGCTTGTATAGAAAGAAAAGTTTATATTTATCCATGACGGTAATTTTGAGAGTGAAACCGAAACAATCAATTAAATCGCAGGATTTGGAAAAATGAAAACAAGAGCGTTACATCATCTGAACATTACCATTATGGCTAATCGTCTGAAATAACATCAAAATCTGCAAAGTTTAAAATGCAAACCCTAGTGACTTGGGGTAGATGAGAGTCACCATTCTGAGGGGGCATCCAAAAATTACGTGACATGTTTAGGGGGAGGAAAGGGGCTTCGTACGAAAAAGTGCAGTTAATTTCTAGTAAATTTATTTCTGGACTTAAATTTGCAAAATCTTAGATGATAATATTCATCGTGGCTTTCCGAACCATTCTTAAAAGTGTTAGGGGAAAAAACGGTTCATTCTTTTATATTGTGATATGCCAGCTGGAGGTTCGTTTCTTTTCTTTACAAGTTTCAATTCAGAATAAGGTATGTATTCAAGGTATTTTCACATTTCACAAAAAAAGCAGCCTACTTATGCATCGTATGAGATTTTTAAGAACTTTCCAACCAATATTAGATGATGCAGCTCCTGTTTAGACTACCCAAGTTTGGGGTTGGACGTCAATAGGTATCTGTTTCAAAGTTTTCCGGGAATCAAGCTTCCAAATCAAAACTTTAAAATAAAAATACAAATGTCACGTGAGATGTCACGTGAGATTACGGAGGAGGGGTGGGAGTTTAGCAAAATATCACGAAATATCACCATGGGGGAAGGGGGGGGGCGATAAAAAAATTGTGAAAATCACATGGCGTAATTTATAAGCTAAAGGCTACGATAAATACGCCCCCTTTATCACAGGGTTTTATGGGACTGAGAAAAAATGGAGAAGAAAACAGTGTGAGAAGTTTGATTCTCGTCGTTTTCATTTCTGAATGACTTTCTTATTTTCCCCTTTCTGGTATGCAGCAGCGCTGTTGTCGTTTTCGTATCTCATTGCTTAATCGATTAATTTTTAGGAATAGAAGTTATCGAACGACATGATTCAATAATCGTAATCGAATCTTTTCATAATTCTCCACCTCTGACAGCAAACAGAAACTTTACTTGTAAACTTGACAATTTTCAATCGGAGAAAAGCAAAACTAAGCATGGCTCACTGGTTTCACAGAAATCCTCTAAAAGCTACTACCAAAGTTAATTTCGAAATGAAATTAATTGTCAGTGATTCACAAGCGGTAGGAGTATGCAGGTTAGTTTATGATATAATGTTAACTACGCATGTTATATACAAGTGCAATCTCATTCTTTTGCATTTATTAGGGGACAGCTTGTAGCGTTACGTTATATTCTAATAACCGCATAATTTTTATGAACTTGTTTTTGGAAATGCGTTAATAATGTATATCTTATGATATCAATTGCTTTTCAACAGCTTTTGGGTAAAATCTTAGTCGCTAGCATGGCGACAATTTACAAAATTTGGCGAGATTTTAAAGAGCGATAAATTACTTTTTGTGGCAGCCATATGCACCAATAAACATAACAAAACATAAACAAAATAACATCGCACGCATCCAGAAGCTGATTAAACCAGTTTTATGTTTATTGGAAAAACAGCGTTCGGAAAACATAATTTTCGAGATGTCGCCAAACTCAAAAAGTCACTGGACCAGCCAATAGGATTAACCCAAGGGCTGGGGAGCTCAGTCGGTTAAGGCGTTTGGCCTTGCATGCGGAAGATCCCGGGGCTGGGCAACGTCTAAATAACTGCTGACCTATAAACGGCCCGTACAGCCAAAAATGTCCAACGAATAATGCCCCGTTTAGAGGAAGTGCATGTTAAATATGCTCCAATGATCTAGGATTTAACCAAAACTTAATTTAGTAAACCTTCCAGTTCCCCTCAATCCATGTTTACACCAAGCATGTTGGGTAAATTTTTATTCTACGGTGCTGCTTGGAGCGTTTTCAAAAACTCGCCAACTTGGCGACCTGTGTGTTTTTCCGTTGTCAGAATTCTTCATATCCATACATTAACCCTAGTTCCGCCGAATTGGTTATGAAAGCTATGCTATGGCTGCTATGACAAAACAACCAAACTTTCCACACAATGGGCTAGTAGTGGTGGTGGGGCAATGCCTTTTAGAATCCTAAACATTCATTTGGGGCACTGGACAATTTTGTTTGGATACAGACAATTTTATTTGGGTTCGGGTGACTTTTGTACAAAATAAGCTCGAGGCAATTTTGAAAACATCTAGGAAAAACTCTGAAATCAAATGCACCATTCATAAAAATAATGTTCAATAGCAAAACCTACACGTAAAAAAAATGACCAAAAAACATTTTAAAAAATACTCATGCGCACAACACCACGCCATCTACCCACAATGTATTTCCTACACGTAAAACAAAATGAAAATATACAAAATGACCAAAAAACATTTTAAAAAATACTCATGCGCACAACACCACGCCATCTACCCACAATGTATTTCGTCAGAAAATATCGTATGACACATCAAAAAGTATTTATCACCCTTTAAAAATCCGTTTGGCAACAGCAGCACAGTCTGATTATTTTTAACCATGTGTTGCCAATTCATGTGAACTAATTTGCTTTTTAGTTGGTTTTGTTAAAATTACATTCTATCTTTAACATGTTTTTAATGAGATAATGACATGGATATGAGATATTGCAGGTGTTTGAAATGCAAAAAAAATTTAATCTAGATTTAGATGATGAACACAACACATGAGGAAAGAACAAGTATAGTTCGATGTTACTATTTTTTAAAAAAAATTTGTATAAAGATTGTTTTGAAACCGCGGCAAGTATATTGTTATTGATGGTATCTCATTGCTTAATAGATTATTTTTTTGTTAAAAGAAGTTATCGAATGACATGAATTCAATAATCATATCAATGGTTATTGGTGGTTTGAATTTCATAAAACAATGTCGCACAATAGGATTATTGCAAATGGTTTGGTATTTACTAGCAAACTTGGGAAACCTTAAAATTCAAAAATCAAAAAGAAGCAATAAACAAGTAACAAGCTACAAATCCAAACAAACAAGTAACAAGCTAATATTCGTAATGCTTTCAACAAAATATTGATTAAAACTGATTAAAGGATTTCAAAAATATTTTTTCTAAAGTGAATTTAAGTATGCAGGTATGGAATAAATATAAATGTTTTGCAATATACTATTTCATTATACCAACTATAGCAATTTTGTACTTTTTCACAAACACTAAAAAGTCCCTGTATAATTTTACTGCCGTCATTTCCTTTTCTTCTCCTAATTGCCTGTGTCCGTTTTTCTCCTAACCATTTATTCAATCAACTGTAAAGAGACTGCCTGGATGGTTAATATAAATTTTTATTAATAATTTGTATCCTTCGAGAAAGACCCCAAAACTGTTTCATAATTTGTACCACAGTAAAGGAAAACAGGCTAACATATGAACTAGTACCAGATGCACCTACAGAAATGAAAAAGGGATTTAAAATTAAATCATCTGCTGAAAATTTGTTAAATTTTTCATTTATTTTCTTCAAATAAGTCAATAACTTTTTCAAAATTTTGAAAATAGGATAGGTTTGTTAAAATAAAAACTGATAGCAAAAGAGCTAGACCAAATCTGGACAATCTCAATAAAGGCTCAGTTCTAGGATTCGAGTACTAATTTAAAAATGTCCCAAACTTTCATGCATTTTTATATATGGTGAAGTACGCAAATGGCATAGAGATTAAAAAAAAACTAATTTTCTTCTTTATACTCATACAAATGGTATAAAACATCTAAACTTAAATTTAACTGGCTCAAGGTAACCTTTTTCTTTATTGTTTTATTTACTAAACAATAAATCAGCTTTAAGTTTTAATATGCTTTTCAGTGAACTACGTCAAAGTCGGAATAGACTCCTGGATCTTCTCACCGACCCCAACAATGATACTACTTCTTTGAATGCAGCCTTAGAAAAATATTTAACTTTCCTGCGTGCATTGATTGTATCACCAGATGAAAAGGGTGGAGAGAGTAAACTAAGATACTCTACACGTTTTCTTTGGACACAATCGCTACTTGGAAATACACCAATGTATGTATTTTAGTTTTAAGTAATTGTTTAAGAAATGTTTAAGAGCTCAGGCTTCCGAACTATTACTAAATAAATGATCTTCTGAGCTTTCTTAAACATTAATTTGAATGCCTTTTGAAGATATGCCATTTAACGTGATGTAGGGAGAAGACATACTAAATAGTTAACAAGACATAACTTTAATAACTAGCATAAACTAATAACTAAATCGACAAACAACTGCACTTAAAATGAGATATTACAGTTACAGAGAAAATACAGTACCTATAGTAAAAAAAAATTTATGTGTTAAATTTTATAAAATTGAATAATGTTGAAGAAAAAAAGCTTGAATAAGTTTTTTTAATTTGTGATTTTAAAGTAGTAGTTTGTTACTTCATTTATAAGTATATAATCAAAAAAAGTATTCAACTTGGACTAATAGAGCACAAGATACTTAATTTTATAGAATAGAATACAATATAACAGACGATGTCATCTTGAATTTAAGGCAGAGTGCAACTTGGATCGTCAAGGACTTTTATTTTATGTTTTAAGCACCATAATGGTGATATCTGCCAAGTTTCAAAACTATTGGAGTTTTGCCACTTTTTGTTTGACTGGTCTTTTATGTTATTAAATATTATTATCTAAAAATACTTAAATGATTAAATAACCACATGCCTAATGAACATGCAACTAAACCTCTATAATAACAAATATTACTAAAAATTGATTATATAATCGAAGAACAATATATAAAAATAGCACATGCCTGTTCATTCTTTTGATAAAAAGAGTTGAAAAATCTGTAAATTAAACAAAATACATATAATGGACAGAGTTTTTTACAATGTGTGTCTGTTTTGTTAATCGTGTGTGTTTTTTTTTAGTGTTAGATAGGTGTTTAATACTATTAATTTAAGGGTATTCGACAGTTTTGTAATTTTCCGCCTTTATGTTGTACTCCATTTGAGATAGAAATACTAAAACTCTTGTCAATATTGTAAAAAGTCTTGTTTTGGATCGTGCATATTCCTTTTACTATATCTTGACATTACTTGTGTAACTATATATGCCACTAATCTACAAAGTTTATTAAGAGTGGTAATTTTTTTTTTCAACATATTCACAAAAAATTAACCTTAAAACCTATATCAAAGAATGCTATTTATAAAAATGTATACTAAATTTAACTGTCTTCTAAAGTCAACCAAAAATTTAAAAAATAAATTAATACTTTAGAATAATATTCAAAAAACAAGGTTTGAGGTTTTTATATCGGTTTTAACAAAAGAAGAAAAATTACCTGATCAGAATACGTCTGCCCCAACAGTTTTTTGCATTGAACATCGAAATATCGAGAACTATGAAGTCGAGAACCGACTTCATAGTTTCAATATTTGTTATAGTTTACTTCACTACTATTAAATTTGAATTGGTGAAGATTGAATATATATTACTTTTACCCAAAATTTATATTATTTTTTAAAATACTTCATTCTATATTTAACAATAAAGTTATGTTTCCTTCTTTACAGAGCTCAGCTGGATGCTGTGTTTGAACTTGTTTCAATTTGTCAGAATGTTGCGATTTGGTTTATGAAGCATGCTGCTATGATAGCTGGAAAGGATGAGTATGTACAAAACAATGAGTCCACTCTGCATAATTTTAATATATATATACACTATTGCGAACCCTCAACAGGCTTACTCAGGAAATTGCTATAACCAAGGGATCGCTACATCCAAATTAAAAAAAAATCTAATTTACAAGCATGTTAAACATGTACGTTAAGCACTTACATTGCATGAAATTTGCATAAATTATGATAAATTCATTTTAATATAAGTAAGGTTCATTTACTCAAAAAAAAAATTCAACTTACTTACATTTATTTATCAATTATTCTAAAAATAGGAAGTTAGCTTAGGTTAAAAAGATTTTGATTTTAAATTCATTTCAACAATTTTCTTATGCATGATTTCAAATGAATCCATTATGCATTTATCTATGTTTTCTGTAGCAAAAAAGTTGTTTAAACTGTTAACAGCTGCCTTTATGTCAACAAAAATGTTGAGAACAGCACAGGACCGTTGTTTGTCCAGAACCATTTAAACAGCAACTTCAGAGCCTCCTACCTCTCATAAAGTGGCCTCCTTTCGTAGTATAGGCTATTTTTCGGCAATGGAATAGAAGTATGAAAGTGGTCGAGCATGTGTGCTTTTTCCAGTTGTCTATAAACTCTTATCGCATTAGACGTTAAGTTTCCCTTTTTGAGGTGGTTTCATATGTCCTATGTAAATAAAGGTTGTTCCAAAACTTTAACTAATTCTGATTTGAGACTTGTATTGAATGTCAAAATGGGCAAAAGTTCAAATTTTTTCAGTGCGATTCATGTAGACGTGTTTAATAGGTTAGAGGTTTTAGTAACATCGCCTTAAATCAAATGCACATAATGAAAACTCTCCGTAACAATGCTAATAAAGAATTTTCTCATTTAAAAGAATTTTTCTATTGCATTTATAAATGTCTACAAAAGTAAACGCTACTTGTGTTGTCACCTGTTTTGGACATACTGCTTCCTGCCTTTTTATCTCTGTATCTGTCACTGATTTTTTAAATATTTCAGCTTAGCACTAGATTGCCTAAGCCAGTTATTTTGACTGCTTTTCGATTTCAGTTAGAAAAACAAGTGTGTATATAATGACACAGCTTCTTAGAATTTTGTGACTTTTTCCAACATGTAAATGTGTTTATTGTAGTTACCTCCCCCCTTCTTTCATTTCCGGTATATATGTGTTATACCTGTATTGCTTAAAGCAGTCATTTTGACTATTTAGAAAATTTTAAATAATCAAATGACTTTTATTATTGATTGAGTAAATTTCTTATATGAAATCAGATCGGCTCCGATTTCGTAAAACAGTTTATATATATTTTTTATTACCATCACTTGTTCGTTACTTGTCATTCGAATCTTTATGCCAGGCCTGCCTGCGCACCTCATTCCCCTTGCATGTGTGATAACATAGTTCAGGAGGGAAGGAGGATCACTGTTTGTAGGATCAGTTACTATAATCAATACACTTTGCTAGAGTGGGTCAGTTTAATACTTATTAACTTGCTATATGACTGTAAATAGTATAAGAAATATTAAAAATTAATTTTAAACAAATTTCTTTACACATTATTCTTTCACAATGCAGTCATTTTGACTGCTTTGGGGCAATATAGGTATACACTATAAGTCTCCGTCTTTCTAGTGTTAATCTTGTTCTTATTTGTATTTTGGTTCCTATTTTCATCCGACGCCAGTGTTTATTGGTGTTGTTACTTCCACTAAAGTATATGGTCAGTATGTATTATAATTATCTTATATGTATTTTATTATTTTTTTGTATTTGTTATGTTTATTTTTTATTTTCTTCATTACTGTTTTAGGGTAATTGGGATTATCTTTTGGGGATTTTTATGTCCATTCCAATTTAGAAAAACAGTATTGTCCTATTAAAGTTATTGCTTGCTCCTTGATAACATACACAATCCACTATTCCTCCACCAATTTTCAATACATTTGCTTTTGCTTATATATATGTCAGGGCTGGGCTGTTACTTATTTAAATGTAACTTGTTACAATTACTTTTCGTAAAAAGTAACTAATTACCTGTAAAATTACTAATTTCCCAAAGTAACTATTACAATTACTTTTAAACAAATTGCAATTACTTTTAAACAAATTACAATTACTTTTACAACATCATGTTGCCAGCTAATAACTCGGATAGAAAACAAAAAATTAATTTATTTGTAATCCTAACTTTGTTCAAATTTAAAAAAAAAGTTTTTAAAATTTCTGGCCTTTTGGGTATGGAGACGAGCAGCCGTATTTGAAATGTATGGAAGAAAGAAAGTAGAAAAGTAAAGTGAAAATAACCAATGAGTACATGAAAGTTTTTTCTCGTTTTTTTTTCAAAGAACTTTTTTTGATTTGGACATTTATTAATTATAAATTTAATGATAAAAGTAATGAAGGTAACACGTTAATGTAACAAAGATTACTGTTTGGAAAATTATGTAACGAATTACCTGTAAAATTACTGGGTTCTCAAATGTAACGTATTACCTATAAGATTACTGTAAAAAGTAAATATTACAAGTAACGCCTTACTTGTAAGGCGTTACTGCCCAAGCCTGATATATGTGTATATATACAACATTAAAAAGCTTAATGCATCTTTAATATTATTTCTGTAATGACGCTTTTCCCATTAAGGTATCTCCCTACCTTGAAAATGGCAAATTTTGAAAATTTTCACCAATTTTGTTTGTTTTAAAAAGCCCTATTATTTACGTTTAAAAAACTGTTGAGATTTTAATTCTACGATAGTTTAATCAAAAGTTATGGCTATTTCAGTGAAGCATAGTATGTCAAATTTTGCCCTGACCAAACCGGAAGTGGAAGAACTTTATACTTTAAATGCGTTTTCTGAAGAACGGTATTTTCAACAACAATGTTTTTTTAAAACCTAATGTCTCAAAAAATACTTGATATAATGTAATAAAATTTTCATAGCATGTTTATTATAAGTTCATGTGTGTTTTGAATGTAAGATCTAAGTAAAATAACTGGTAGAATTTATTTTATGGACTTTTTAATATTAAAATTTTCTTGATTTTTGAAAAATTTCAAATAAACATGGCTTTGATAATAATTCCTAAAATATTAGAAGTTTTGCTTAAATCTCATTTCAAAACATGTAAGAAGGTCTAATGAATAACTCTGCCTAATATTTAAGGAACAAATGAATTATTTTTTACGTTTTGCGTAAAGCTTATATTGCAAATTTCCTCAAAATGTCCATTTATTTAAAAAAATAAAATTTTAATTTAATTTTTTTTGGTCAATTATTTCATTTAACATTATTATTTATCATTACCACTAAAAAATTAGTTAATTTTAAAGTATTAAAAAATTAAACCCCTCAAGGTAGGGAGCTACCTTAATGACTCATTTAATTTTCTCCTAATGAATGATTGGAAAAACTTGAGTTAAGTGTTTCTTAGTTCAATATAGAAACTTGTTAAAAGACTTGAATAATATTCTTATTATATACTTCCTTAGAATTAACATGGATGAAGCTAAAGAAGTTCACAAATGCTTAAGAAAAGCTGCCGGCCTATTCACTTCAATGCAGGTATGCTTATCTATAAAAGTACAGCGTCTTAAATCCAGACGTCCAAAATACGGAATGATCTAATATCTGAATATTTTGTCTTTTAGATTTTTTTTCTTCAAAATTTTAGAAATTGCAAACATGAATTTTTCTTTGCATTTTCTTTTTCAAAACACAAAAACAGCAAAATTACAATTCTTTTCATAATTGTTGAACGTTATACATTGGTTAACGGTATGCAATCATGAACCAATAAATAAAATATTTAATCCTATCTTCTTTAGACTAATTCATGCAGAACACCATTATCCTTAGGAACACATTAATTTTAAAAATATGCATAATATAATCTCAAATTTAGCTCGCAAAACGTTTACATTGTTTCATTTTATTTTTGTTGAAATAATATTTAGCTCTAATGGTTGGTTTAAGTTTACTCCGACCTTTCATATTGTATCCCACAGAAGCAAATCAGAAAAAAATGCCTCACAATTCTGAACAACTTTTGTCAATGTTTGCCTTGTAATTTTTAATGCCACACTTTTTGTGGCCTAGTATCTTTCACAGAATCTAGCAATGACTCCTTGTCTATGACACCCTCAAAACTCTTTATGGTGACATGGCATGAAAATGAACCTGAGAATTCCAAGAAATAAAGGGGTGAAGATACTCCCCCAACAAGCAACTCTGTAAAGTTTCACATTCAAAAAGAAGGGAAGGAGTATTAGCTACTAACAAACTTAACTTAAATAACAACCACCTCTGGATAATGCATATTAGGCAAACTATCGAAATGCTCTTCACTTAAATTCTAAATCAACAAATGCAACTAATTTAATCAGTTTAGTTCATCTATTTAGTTATTTATTATTGCACATGCTAGCACATACAACTCAATTGCATCTAAATCTAAATGCAAACGATTCGGAAAGTAAACAAAAGAAATGATTTAAGAGATTTACAGAGCTTGAACATTGCGTAGATGCAGTTTACTAAAAGTACTTTAAAGTTATTAATTTATATATTTCTAGGAATTAGAGATAATATAATAAGACTAATAAAGTTACCTCTAACAGGAACTTTTTCATGTGTCAAGCTATCTGGAAAGCTCACAAAGTACTTTGAAATAAAAAATGGTGTGAGACAGGATGATGGCCTTGTCTGTCTACTTTTCAATTTGGCCTTAGAATGGATGATTCCAAGGCAAGCTTTATGTGACGCATTTATTCCCTGTAAATGCTCAGCAGCTAAAATTCAATTGAATATAAATCAGGAAAAAAACCTATTACATGCCTATTACCAAAACACCAGTAAACATCAGATACCTTGAAGTTGAAAATTACCAATTTGATTTTGTTGATAACTTTACATACCTTAATCAACTATTAATACTCAAAATAACTTGGATTCAGAAATTAGAAGACACGTTACTGCTGTTAATCACTGTTTGAATGGCCTCAAAAAAATTTCTAAAATCAAAATTACTTAAAAATATAAAGACAATGTTATTGCTGTATAAAACCATAATAAGACCTGTCCTCATCTATGGCTCAGAAACCTGGACTGTAACTAAATCACAGATAAACCGGTAAAACACATTTGAAGAAAAGTACACAACAACAAGTAAAAGAAAAAATTCAAGAAAATTGGAGTACAAAAAAAAAAATGCATATCAATGTTTGCTTTGGCCACCATATGGTAATGGTTGGTTGTAATGTTTAAATGTAAAGTAACATATCTTATATTGTTTTGGAAGTGCTCTTTATACAGGGTGGTCCGAAAGTCCTAGTACTATAATTTTGACAAATCATTGTGCATGTTATATTTATTAATTTTTAAATTTTATGTTCTGTTATATATTTAATAATTTATCTATGATTATTTGGATGTTTTTAAGTGATTTTATTTTGCTGAGGAAAAAATACAACTATTTTGATCTTCCTTGCAAGATAATTTTTCCGCCAAAAATAACTGAGTAGATTAAGGTTTATTTTACATTAAATATCATTTTAATTACAAAGAATTCTAGTTTCTAATACAAAAATTTTTTTTTTTAATTATATTCCAACTTTGTGTCATAACTTTCCGGCCGTCATCTTCTATTTTCAAAATAAAGAATACCAAGACTTTTTGAATACCCTGTATTTGAATCGCTAAATGTAAAGGGGGTTTAAGACCGTTAGAGAATTTTCCACTATGCTCCTTCCAATCAACATTTCAGTTAAAGAAGAAGCTTATCCTGGTCTGAAGATACCTAGTTGGCTGACAACGATACATAGGGCCAAAGTTGCTGGAACTTATCATTTGTAGAAAGAAAGTTTCATTAAAAAGTTCATATTGAAAAGAAAAGTATTTTAAATGCTACCAAAATTCATTAATGAGGTTACGTGTAAGTTTTCAAATGTCAAGCTGTAATATTTATACTTTACGAAAGGACAATTACATTGCCAGATGCTCAATCAGATTTCATATTTTAACAATTACATGAACACAAATAATAAATCAATAGTTACTCAATGTTACTATTAAAAATGATAATTAAATGAATTTTAAATAAGTTAATAAAGTGGAAATTTAGATTCTATAAATTTTTGCAATAATTATATGAATATTTTATCCCCAAGCCACTAGACATATTGTTATTCAAATCCTGTAGCAGTAATCAGATATGCTGCCAACTATAATTAATTTTTAGAATTACTTTTTAGGAATTACGTTTCCAACAAGCTGCATAGCAATCTTTTTGTGTGGGCTTTTTCTACCTTTTTACATTTGGCTATTCATTTGAAGACTTCAAAAGAAAAGATCTGCCTTGGATTCTTATAATATATATTTTTCTACAAAAATTTCTTAAATTCTTCATGATTTATGGTTTTTTTAGGAAAAATATATTGGCAGCTTATTGCAGAAGACAGAGCGGGGTTCAGATTTAGACTCTGCAGTAGTGAATGCATATATAAGCCAATGTACTGCTGAAGCCCAAGAGGGTAATACATGTCAGTTTTTAGTACCAAGTAGAAAAGCATATTAAATGTACACCTATTCTAAAATGCTTAAAGTTTTTTTTTTGATTCTTTATAGTTTTTATCATGCATTACTATTAAATTTGATTTCTTGCCACAAAATTCTGATCAGTGACATATATAAGGATGTTAACATATAAATGTTGTACTCTGTACAGTGACTATATATATTTTAGAAAATACACTTCCCCCAAAGGGTGGTTTTAGCTATCAATATCTACAGCAATAAAAGTTAAGGGGGGTCAGATGGGTGTTTGGGTAAAAAATGTCGATTTTCTGTTTTTTCTTTTTTTATTCTGCTTATCTTTAGCTTTAATTTAAGACCAAGATAATCAATTTCTGTTTAGTGGTTTTCTTTTTATAAGCATTTTCAGAAACTCTGTATATCAGTTCTTACCTATACCTTAATTTTCTTTTGCGATTCCTGAAATATAAGGTTTTTCATCAGTTAGAAACTTTTTTCTCAGAAACTATAAAAGATATCAACATTTTTTTTTGTTATTTCTTCCCGAATAATAGCTCTTTGATTTAAACTGAGGAATATTAAATATCTCTGCTCAAAAAAAAATTATATAACTTTAAATCTGATTTTTTTTTTAGTTTTTCAATACATATTTTTAATATTTTGAAATATCCTCAGTTTAAATCAGAGCTATATGTAAGGAACAAAATATATAAAAGTTTATAATGATCTCTCATATAGTTCCTGTGAAAAATGTTCCTAAAGTTAGGTAAATTAACATGGGCGAGATAGAACCATCTGACTCCCCTTAAAGGTTAAGCAACTAGTTGTAGTGAGTGGGTGATCTTGATACTTGTAGCATACAGTGGTCACCACATTCAGTTTTTTGTTGCTCACTTTTTTTAATAATTTTTAACGACACGAGGGATACAGTTGTATTAACCCATTTAGGAACTGGGTTTTTTCCCCCAGCAACCCATATGAATTTCTTTTTAATTTATCAATTTCATATTTTTATTAAATTGTTATATTTAAAGTATATTGGTATCTTTTATATAATATAAAATTTAAAATACAAAAAAGTTAAATGAACAAGTAGAAAAATGAAATTTAAATCTTAGGCAGTGAAAACAATTTCACTTTGGTTAACTTATCTCAACGAGGGTAGGGTTAAGACTCATTTTATTCTACCTTGTACCAATCACAAATCCTTAATTCATTTCTGGACACTGGCCTTTTTGGCTTAGAGCCCTCAATCCCTAAACCCAAAGGTTTGTAAGAGGTATGACAAAGGAGCAAAAAAAACATCTAAACAGGGTTGCCAAAGAGAAACTGGTTAGGCGTGCATGAGTTTTGTTCAAATCATGGCTATTTTTCGCTCTTGCTAAAGTAAAATTTTAGTCAGAACCTGTTTTGTAATTGGCTAAGTACCCGATTAACCTCGATCCCTAAGCAAAGCGTGCCAAAAAAGAAGAAATTCTAAAAAAAAGTAGCTGATAACAAAACCTTTCTTTATTATTTAAAAATATGTTTTATTGAAAATAATGGTTTGATTGTGTATACTTCACATATTTTAAATACAAAATATAGGATTTTCACATTTCTCAAGGTTTCATAGGTTAATTTTTCTTTCCATACATACTCTGAGGGAGAAAATCGCCTTACCCTAAGGCGGTTGGTTTTGAGGCTGGGTTTTTCTTAAGCCTGTAGCCAGTTTGTCAGCTTTTTCTTTACTATACAACACTCTACTTCAGCTGCCTTATAATTATCTTAATTTTGATTTCCTGATAAAGGAGAAATTTTGATGAAAGAATATAAGCATGAAAACTTATATTTTTTTTGGTACCAATTATTTAAAAATAGTTACGTAATGGGTTTTTTTTAAAAAAATAATATAATGATGTAATTGTTTTTTACTGTATCTACAAATCTTGTTTTGATAACTTTTTTACTGTTAATTTGAAAATGTATTTTATTTTGTTGCATTATACAAATTTATCAATTTGTGTAATAATCCATGTAAATTTTTTAACCAACATATGAACATTTCTCTAAACATTTTATTAGTTACCATTGCCCGAGCTGTTGAATTGAAACATGCACCAAGTTTGATTTCTGCCTTAGCCAATGAAACCTCAAGACTGTATGCTACTGGAGGTATGTTATACTGATAGGTATTAAGTATTACATTATTATGTAACACACACAAATACATGCTTTTACATTACATGTTCATTTTAATAAACCTTTAATTTATAACAACTTTTATTCTAAAATCTAGCAATGGATTTTCTCAAATTTTACCTTATTCTCCAGAGGCTAATAAATGTTAAACACTTCTCGAGGGCACCATCACTTTCTTTTATAGGAACTTCCTGTTACAGGCCAAGGCAAAGTTTTAGTTTCATTTTAACTAGTGTAAAACTGGGTGAATTGGAATGGTTTTCAGCTTTGAACATTAAAAAAAATTACCAGATAACTTTTTCTTACTAGAATCTAAAGTATTGTTTTTTCTTGCAATTTTAAGGAAATAAACAAACATTTTAGGCAGATTTTATGCATTTCATATACCGTTTTATCCGTTATTAGAGAGTATTGCCTTTTTTTTCAGTTATTAAATGAACACTTAACTTATTTAAAAAATTAAAAATAAAACTCAATGTTGAAATATACATTTCGTATATGATATTATAGTTTAAAGCAATTAGTCTGATTTTAAGTCGCATAATAATGTTAAAGTACTGTTTTTAGATAAGAAGTTAATTTGTTTAAACTAATCCATTGGAAGAGTTTTTATTATTTTTACCTTGAAGCTTTGCTCATCGATATAAGTAGTTGAAACAGTACCTTTATACAACAAGAGTAAAATTAGTTTTCACTAATTATAACTATCCATCTTGCCATAATAATAGCATAAAGAAATTATAAACACACTTTAAAAGGTATATGGGTCATTTTCAAAAAATGTTACAAATTGTGTCCCCTAGGTTTCTTTACTTGTAGTATTTTTAATTTTATTGTTACGGAACTTTCACTTAAACTGCATAAAAGAACTTTTACTTCGCACTTTTTTAAGAACTTCGCACTTTTAAGTTACTGTACCAATATTTTAAAAATAATGAAACAAAAGTTAGAGATTTCATTTAAAAAAAGCATAGTTGGTAAAATTCATGTGTCTCATGACAAAAAAATTAAGAACAAGAGAAGATAATTGTAACTTAATGTAAATATTTCATAATTAATGATTCGTATATTGATTGACAAGTATCTTGGCTATCAAATAAGCTTTTAACTATCACTTAATTAAAAAAGCGTTTTCTTTTGTGGCTTAATATATTTTGTCCCACAGGAAATGCAGAAATTTTTTTGGTCCACTCTGTTACCAAAATTTCTCTACAAAAAAATTCAAAAATGAAGTTGTTTGCTGAAATAAGTACCACCAAAGACACTTATTTATGAAATGGCAGACAATTTTAGCTTATGGGGGAAAAGGCTAAAGTTTGAAAAATTAAGGTGACTGGAATTATTCCATGTCCACTCTGTTACCATTTCTTTTTTGTTAACTGTTAGTTTTTAAGATTAAAGTCCAAAGTGCTGTTTGAAGCCCTTGGGAAATCTGATTACGATGTCCCAAAAAAATCTTCAATTAAAAAACTTCATGGCAAAACACGATAATGTGTACTTAGTCGACTCTGTTACCATAGATAAAGTTAAAGGACCGCCAATTCTTTGATGAGCATAGCGCACCTGATTCTTAACTACGAACTTATATAACATAAAAGTTTTTATTGTTTGCTTGACATATTCGAAATTTCAGATGACATGGCTAGTGCATGGCACTATGAACAATTGGGAGTCGCATATTCATTGAATATTTAATTAAATAGAATTTTTATCACATCAAAAAAAATTTAACCTTATCGCTGTCTACAATTACAACATTCTTTTTATAGTTTTTTATCATCGGTCTGATCAATGTATGTGGCCCAGAAGGCTAATTATAGTTTTTACAGAATTTTTTTTTATCAAGAAAATAATCCCTGAACTATAAAAGAGCTTATAGAATAATTTACTCTATTAAAAGTGTAGGTTATGAAGATTAAAATTTTGATAAATATGTATCTAAACAATCTGACCTGCAAAGTATCGCAGATCCCTTTTTAATTCCTGTTTACATTTTATAAACTGAACAAAAATTAAGCATCTAACAGAGATAAATCTAATGGAAGCAAATATTTCTAATTGAAAATACAAAAGCAAAACGCTAAAATTATCGTCTGCAAAAATATTAAAAACGTAGTTCAAACTGAAGAATCAGGAGCGTTGCTGCCTTTGAAAATATTTATAATGTAGAAAATTTGTAATTGAGTGATTCAAGTGTGGTGTCTGTACGTATATTTTATCAATGTCCCTTAAATAACTCTTGGTATAATGGCATTGTGTTGAGTGCAAAAATTTGAATTGAGGCATAAATAATTTTTTAAAAATTACAGATTTTGTAGATTTTCATTAGAAAAAAGTTCGTTATGCAATAGTAGCAAATATTTCAAATAAAACCCAACTTTTTTTAACCATTTGAAAGTTGGAATTGTAACAGTTTTTGAGAATGACCCATATCTCTATTTAACTGCAACAGCAGGATCAGTAGTTTTTCTTTAAACAATTTACCTTTTTCATTCTGATGAGTGTTTCAGTAATACAAAAACAAATCGGGTTAGACTTTTAAACTGTAGTGTTTTGTATGAAAATATTCCAGAAACAGGTTTGAACACAAAATTGTAGATCTTTAAAAACTGAAATCAGTGACAGCCCCTGGTACTTTTGCAAGTGGTCACGAGACCCTTTCAAGCTAAGTTACTGGCTGCTATGAACGCACCTTTGAAACCGTTTTCCAGGATGATTTTTAAAGGATTTTTGCCTAAGTTGCCTAAGATTACTTTCCATTATTAGGAGTGGCCACTAATTTGAGGGAATGCATAGAATAGCCTATATCTAGGGGCAGGGATTAGGAAAAAAGTTTGCTGTTTAGAGGTGTCTGTTAATCAACATTTTACAGTTTTACTTTATTAGTGGTGTTCGACAGAAATTGATGAATCGGAACTCATTAAAATCTTTATTTCTTTTGATTCAGACATTAAGAAGGTTAAAAAATCATAAGGATCAGAACAATAGAAACAGGTAGTAGTTACCATCAAATAATCTTTTATTTTTTCATACATGTAAGTATATGATTTTTGAAAATTAAAAAACAACTTGGAACTCAAGAATTAAAAAATTCTAAGGATATTATTTGAATTGAGAAAGATAAAGATATAATACTTATCCACTTACCTCATTTTGTTTTAATTACCCTGTCCTTAAAACAAGCAGATGTCAGGTTGTCATTTGATACCTTCTTGAAAAGAACGTTGCCTCCTCCATTTTTAGAAATCTCCAGGTTTAGTTAGACTGACTCATTTGTAAAATCTTCCCCTCTTATCCGTTGGCTTCTGGGTACAAAACTGATTACATAGTTTGTATGACTTTTTCCATTGAACCTAAACAATAAGAAGTCTCCTAGAGCAAATAAATTCGGAAGATTATTCGAGAGGAGGTCATTTGGGGGTTCCACTTGCAGACTTTTTCCTATAAGCCAGTAGTGTGACCAAAATGGTTAAGTTACCGACTCCTACCCTTCCTTAAAAAACATTGTAATTTGTAAAGTATTATAACGTATATTTATGGGAATCTTTTTTTTTTTTGTCTAACAAGGAAGATTTATTCCAATTCGACCCGTTTTACAGTATTCTAGGAGATGGATTTTTTTTGTAAACAAACGTTTGTTTTAGTCTTGCATGAGTGCTGAGTATAAATCGATATTCAATGATTGATCATTTCTCAGAATCAAGTAAAGTGTTTTGAATTTGTTTAAGTCTTAAAGATGCATCTAAATTTTTAATAAGGCTCAGCTTCACTCATAAATAAGTCAATTATATGTACAGGGTGGTCCAAAAGTGAGGATACGCGCTCTATGGGTATCCCTCAAAGTCGGTGATATCATTTCTTCTAGATCACCCTGTATCTGTCTTTTGTACCCAATAATACTGCCTTAAAAATTAATAACTGGAATGCTTTAAAGCAGTGGTTCCCAACCAGTGGGCCGCAGCCCACAACTGAGCCGCTGACATCTCGGTACTGGACTGTGGAACTTTGGGATTAGTCTTTCTTTTATTTTTGATGTTTGATGATTCATTATGAGATCTGGCCCCACGCCACTGTTGTAGTTAATATTGTTAAGTGCAAACGTAAACAAATTCTTACTTTTTCACTGATTCTATTTGTCAGTCGTCTAGTTCTATAGTCTTCTTTCTCATACTTTTTTACAACCCTTCTCCCACTTCCCGACCACATATCACTTTTTTTTGTCTTGTCAATGTGGGTGTGATTTTCTGCTGATGTAGCATACATTCTTGTGACTGCAGTGAATTGCTATCGCGTCAATATGGATACTTGATTTCAGACGGGGTCATGCTGAAAGACGAAACTTCCAAATGATAAAGGGACACATCCGATTGTGCAAGTCTTAAGTATGCTAATAAATCGATTTCCAGTTCAAGTTGTGTAAAAATAATTATTAAAACTAAAACATTTTCGAAAATATAACCCCCCAATTTCTTAAAAGTTGATTTTATGTTTTCTGGTTCGGAGGAAATGCCATTGCTTTAATGTATGATTTGTCTTGAAACGCTATCAAACCAATGCATCTTTCGATTTCTTTTAAATCCAGAAAATAACTTTTTTTAAGACAAAATCCACTATGGGAAAAATCTTCTGAACACTCTGACGACACGAATTTCTTATGAGCTATCTTTGTTGTTTGCAAAGAAGGGTTCAGCTCACACCGTGGGAGAAGAACTAATAATACAGGCAGCAAAAATCCTAAGCAATGCTTTGTTTGATGAAAAATGTACCAAAAAGATTAGTGAAATTCTGCCGTAATGAAGTGTATCAAATACTACCGTAAAGAGAATTGATGAAATGTCAGAAAAAGTGAAAAAAAAATGTCAATATGTTTTTGAAACTAAGTGAATATTTTTCATTACAACTTGATGAGAGTACAGAAGTTGCTGGTCAAGCTAATTTATTAGCTTTTGGTCGTTTTTGAGTTGAATGGCAATATTGAAAAAGAAATGTTGTTTTGGTTTAGACAGTCTTTACCAACCACAACAACTGTCGAAAAGATTTTCAAAGTCCTTGACAATTTTATAAAAGAAAGTGAAATTGATTGGTCAAAGTATGTAGGTTTGACAACTCATGGGGTATGTGCCATGTCTGGAATTCATAACGATTTTGTAACTGATTTTCAGTAATGGTTTTTTATTGGATCTGTGTTTTTTTCCAATATAATATATTTGCTATAGAAAAATATCTCTAGTTTTTGTACAATATCTTTGTTTATTAAAAAAAGTTGTTAGTGGTTCTCATAGTTTGTGTTTACAAAATTAGTGGGCCGCACAATTAAAAAGATTGGGAACCGCTGCTTTAAAGTTACAAAGCTGGCACAAAAATCTACCAATAGATACATCATGGCATTGCTATTAGATACCAAAGTGTTCCTGGTAAAAAAAAAAATTAAAAGTTATTCTTATAGTGTGTTAAATATAAGTTAGTCATCTATACATTTGTATATTTACAGCTAACTATTTAAACAACCTACCTGCCAAAGCTGGAAAATGGAAAAAATATTTGGAGCTCAAAAGCACTTTTTATCTTGCTTATGTAAGTCAACTTCTTCATACTTAAGAAATTTAATATATGTTAAGTTATTTTGAATAATTTTTGTATTAATAAATAGATTTTTTTTTTATTTCCTTGAAACTTTCCTCAAAAATTGTTCTTCCTAGAATAACCTTCTGTAAGGGTTTTAATGGTAGTACAGTAGATCATCTGAAATCCTGATCCACGGGAACAAGACAATTGTGGATGGCATATTTTTTTTAAATTTGAGGTCAGGTAAAAAGTTAACAAAAAGTCTAATGTAATTTGTGTTCACTGTATTGAATCTTAACTACTCTATATACTTATGTATAAGCCAAAAAAGTTGTGTTAAAATTAAAGCAAAATATTTGGTTAAAAATTGGGGTTAAAAACTTCAGCTCATTCATCCAACTCAAGCTCATTTGAATTTTTTTTACAAAAAATTTAGGGATGGCAGTTTTTAAAAAAAAAACGGTTTCAAAGAAACCGGTTTAAACTGGCCTTATGAAAATAACTAATTTTCAATGAAACCAAAGTCACAAACAAACCGGTTAGTCTTAAAACAGGTTTCGTTTTTTTATCCCTAGATCATTGTGACGGTTAGGAACGGAAGGTAAAAAACGGACGGTGAGGAAATTCATGATGTTTTCCGGTCTTTTTTGTGTTGAAACTAACGCCAGTTTAATAAAAATGGATTTTTTACTCCTTATACTCCACTTAAACATATTTATAGAAAAAAATTCCAATTATTAAGCAAAAATAAACCTTAACCATGGAGGATTGTAAGGAAAGTAATAAAGCCATGCAGCTCATTTTATTGGGGTTTTTAACTTTTGGGATTATTGGTGAAGTATAGCAAAAAAAATGCGGCTACTTACTGAAATGTGAGATTTCTGCAATACAGTTTTCATGATTGAAGAATTCACTGTAGCTCTCCATCCAGTACCTCTCTTCGACACTTTAGTAATGATCGCAGTGAATATACCAAAACCCAGGGACAAAGTTAGGAGAAGAGAAATACACACATAAATATGAAAAGCCAAAATTTTATGGAAGGAATTTGTTAAGATATAGTATTAGTTCAATTTGAAATCCATATGAATGTAATTTTTATTAAGAAAAATTGAAAAGAAATATTAATTTTTTTAAATTATGCCCAAGGGACATAAAATTTAAAATTATGGTAGAATTGAGTTATGGTATGGAATATCATGACACAAAATGTCAAAAAGTCCCAAAAATCGCTTTTTTTTTTCGACAGTCACACTAGTATGCCCTTTAAGGGTCTTGTATGGAAACAGATCTCTATATAATTACAATGGGGAAACTTTGGCCCCTGTTTTTAAATAAAGTATATGACATGTACTTACGAAAACTTTCTTCCAAAATATACAAAAGAAAGTTATTTTGCCATTAAAATAATTAATAAGTATAGGTATTAATTACACTGCTCAAAACAATTTTGGGGGGCACTTTTGCGTACTTTTGTTAACCCTTTCAGTTCCAACTTTTATTTTTCATTCTAAAAATCTAAAACTTGTGAAATAGATTCATTATGCATCCAGAATGAAATGGTAAAAAACAGAGGAAAAAATCTTAATTTTAAACTAAAATTTAAGGGCGAAAAAATTGGAGTCATAACTTTTCAATAAATTATAACTATTTTTTCAAAACTTTATTTGTTAAAAAAAATGTAAAATTTTTTTTTAAACATCTAAAAATGTAAGCATGAAGAATTTAGGGCAATTTATTTCATAAAATTTGTTGGGAGTGAATTTTATTTTACCCTGTTTTTCATATTTTCATTTAATTAAAACAAGCATTATTTTAATCTTCAAAAGACATGATTCTTCCATAGCTCAACTTAGTGAGAGAAAAAATCGCAAGCTGATGATTCCAAATGAAATCATTGGAGTTGAAAGTGTTTAAACCATGTGCTCCCCTCATCGTTTTGAGCAGTGTAGTTATAATTAAAATAAAATTTTAGTAATTCACAAACTACAGAAGGCAGCACTAACGGCATGTAAATATATAAACAAAAAATTTTGTTTTAATTATAACTAATTCATATCTTTAAAATGTTATTAATGATTGTAATAGCAAAATAACTTCTGTATTTTTTGGTAAGTTTTCGTAAGTACATGTCGTATACTTTATTTAAAATCAGAGGCCAAAGTTTTCACATTCAAATTGTATAGAGATCTGTTACCATACAAGGCCCTTAACAAAGCAACTAGTATATTACGGACACACTGGGGATTGTTGGAATCCCATACGAGTGAAGAGTAAATATGCAAGATATACTTAATATTGTTTTTTAATAATGGGTAAGATAGGTATGATATTGATATAAGGCCAATTAATTGAGGCAAGCCAGTTAATAAAGGCGCCTTTGCCATTTAAAAATAGAATTTCCAAAACTTTTCATTTAGTCATCTAGGTTTGACTATTTCTCTTTTTTTTACATAACTTAGGATTTAAGAAGAGAGTTGCTGCATTTTTTATAAAAGTGTAGATGTTGGACTCAAAGCATGTCTAATAATTTGTAAGCTTTGATTGTTATACTGTGATTATTATAGTTAAGAATTGTTTTAATTGTATTTTGACGATGTTTGGCTTTACAAATGTTATATTTGTAGTCCCCGCTCCAAATGTACAAACTGTGATAGATTTGGGGATGAACCCATGCATAGTAGAGTTGCTTAAGAAATTATTTATTATATAGATTCTTTAAATGATAAAAATTATATAGGAAAAAAATAGTATTAGATCATTTATATGAGATTTCCATTTAAGATTTGAATCTGTGAAGTCCAAGCTATTTAATAGTATCGACACATTCCGGTTCTTACAAACACAGGAGATATTATGATTACAGTTCTCATTACAATGAATTATTTGAAATTATTTTTCTTTTTAATTCGGTTAAAATTTATATATTTTATTTCATTATCATTGATATGTAAGTCATTAAAATCAAACCAAGATTTCAGTTTGTGTATGGCTTCTTGGATTAAACTATTAGGACCGCCTTAATTGTTTCTGAAGATTTCCAAAAATAAATTCCCTATCCTTAAACTACAGTCGAACCTCGCTATATTAAACCTGGGATATAATGGACCCTTGCTTGTAGTGAACCTTTTTAATTGACCCCATCGAATTCCTATTTAACTTATGTTATTTAAAATGGATATAATGAACTGCTTAGAAAATGGTAGTTCATTTATAGTGCACCCAATTTTCCTTCCTCAATATTTTTTTCTTCAGATCTCCCGGTTTTAAATTTAAAAAGTGGCAATTGGAGGCAAGATGACAATCTTTAACAGTATGTCAAATTTCAACCTGTCCGTCCGATCTTGTTGCACTGAAACTAAACCTGTATCATAGTAAACAAGTAACATACCTATTCTACCCCTCTGGGTTCCAAGAACCAACCTTTCTTTTCAACCCATTCGTCTCCCCTCCCACACACATGCACATTTCCTTATTCCTAGAATACATCTCTCACCGTACGCGGAAAAGAGACCTATCGCGAAAAAGACCATTCTTCAAGAGAGCCGTTTGAAGTTTTAGTAAAATTTCAAATTATCACAAAATCGTTCCAAATGAACCTAGATCAAAAATATTTTGGCATGGATATCAGTTTTATGAGTATCAAAAGGTATGCATAGTCATTTTTTTATTTAAATTTGCCTTTGCTGAGATATTTTCAAATAGGTCTTTCTTTCGCGTACAAATTTGAACGATTTTGTTCGCGAAAGAAAGACCTATCTGAAAATATCTCAGCAAAGGCAAATTTAAAGTAAAAAATGACAATGCATACCTTTTGATACTCATAAAACAGATATCCATGCCAAATATTTTTGATCTAGGTTCATTTGGAACGATATTGTGATAATTCGAATTTTTACCAAAACTTTTAACGGCTATTATGAAGACCGGTCCTAAAACGTTTGCTGCTAAATTCATTCTAAATATTTAGGAAACATACTTATGAAGAATACTCATTTACTTAATGCATTTTTATAATCTAATAATATATTGATCAACAATAAGAATATATTTTATTAAATTTAACAAAAAGCTTGTTTAACCAATTTAATGAAGTTTATGTAATAAGGTTTATCTCTTATCACATGTAATTACGATATTATTTTAAAAGTCATGTTTATTTTTATAATTTAATATATTCAATGATTGAAATCATAATAGTTTGTTTACATAAAAAAATAGGTGTTATGAAACGAATAACTTTTACAAAATCAGGAATTACAAGATATAAGAAATGATATCCACATTTTTCTACAAAAACCTTTCAATCTAAATTTTTACTATGTATCATGTTTAAAATTAAAACAAAAATAAATTTTGAAGCATTATTAAAACTTTAAAATCATTTTAAAACTCATGAAAATATAAAAAAAAAGTTTTAAATTTTAAAAGTAAATTGTAAGGATACTTCATACCTTAAGTATACAGTTGAATTCACACTGACTTTATATCGCAAACTGTCAAGTTGAGTCAATCAGTTGAGTTTGTCAATTGAGTTTAGATTTATAGTAAAATACCGACGTTGAAAACGATTTAAAACTATTTATCGTTTGCTAAAATATTAACTTGAGAAAAAATATATATTAGACATCCTTTTACAATCTATGCATATTACATGAATTTTTTTGTATATATTTATTGTACTAAATACCACAAAACAGAGCTTTTGAAATGTTTTTTTTAAATGAGAGTATTTCAAATAAAGAAACAAATAAATTAATTTCCGACTTCAACCTTTCCATTTAAGCACTTCAATCTTAACTTCATTGCCGTAGCAGGTGCAAACACATAGCGAAAAATCGCCAGGGGCGATATGTCTTTCACGCTCATTTTCATTCAAAAACGAATTCGGAAAAAAGACCTATCTATTAATTGCAGACGAACTAATTTTTGGATCGCTATGCCGATTGCACCAATCGATAGATATCGGAATTTTGCATCCTATAGAAGTGTTAACTCAAAAAGTCAATTTTGGCCGATAGGTCACTTTTCCGCGTATGGTGCGATCTCTGGTCAAAAACTCCTGTTGTAACCTACCCTACGCCCTCTGGAGTTCAATGAAATATTCCGGTCCCCAACTGAACCTATTCTTTACAACTACCCTTTGAAAACTGGGTAAAAGTGGAACTATCCAATTGTTCGTTAGTTAACCTATAATCCTCTGTCACTCTTTCATTTCCTTATGAAAGATTTTAGGCACATTTTGAATAGGAGAAAACCTTTTTGAAAAAAATCCTCTAATGTAAAGAGAAAAGCCTTCACTATTAAAAAATAACCAGTCAATCAAGGATATATAAAGATTTGTCTTTTATCCAAGTTCACAGTTTCTAACAAATGGAAAAATCTGCTTTCGACAATTGTTATTAATTTTTTATATAATTTCAAAAATTAATGAATAGTATTTTTACATTACGAAAATTAATTAATAATTTTCAAACTAATTTTTCAAATAGATTGTTTCAATTAATTTAAGATATGCCAAACCATTATCATATTTTTTAAGCCTTATTCGTATAAAATTTTATTCCAACAAAATTGGATATAGTGAACCAGGGGGTATAGTGAACCTAGAGTTGGTTCCGTGGAGGGTTCACTATAGTGGGGTTTGACTGTATAACTAAATTTCAATAAGACATAAGTTTTATATGTAATCAGTTAAAAATAACGACTCAAAAGCAGCTACATTCTGAAGATTTATAATGATAACTGGTTCACAGCATCCACCAAATGAAGCCTAATATTTATTATCTTCATGTTTGGCAGAGTGTAGCTTTTGTACAGCTCCAGTCAATAAGTCTTCTTCAATTTCACAAAGAAAACAATGCCAATCTGTCATCTTAGCATAGCCCTATCGTATGGGTGTGTGGCAATTGGGATTCCCCAGTAAGGTCATCAAATAATGCTGAATATGTCAAGGACGCTTAGCCAAAACCTGTTTTATTTTTTCACTTTTGGTTTTTTTAAGAAAAGTTTGCAGTCTGGCGTGAACTTATTTCCTCTTATTTTCATCAGAAGGCTCTAGGAGCTATCTTTTGCTGCATTATTTCCTACCTCAACTAATGCACAGGTTTACGTTTTTGGAAGGAAATGATTTGTTTGAAATTGGGGGTCTTATTATGTACAAGTATATATACACAGTCCCTGGACAAATTATTAGACGCACTGCAAGATTTCGTGTATCAATCAATGATGAACAAAATACCTTTCGAAGGACATTTGTGTTCCTAAACTTAAGCTATTGAATAGAAAATACTATCTGCTATACTTAATACATATATCGACGTCTTTTTTAATGATACGGCATTCTTTGGTATGTTTTCATCATTACTAAAAAAAATACAGTGTGTCTAATAATTTGTCCAGGGACTGTAGTATGTAACTAAAAAATTTTTTTAAAGCAAAATTGATTTTTTGCCACAGAAAGAAGTGAATATCTCTGATTTTCAGATTGCATGATCTACTGTCTAATATATGACTGAATGCAAATTTCAATATCTTTGGATCCAAAGATATTTGAATATTTCTCTTTAAAATTATATTTAATTTATGCCTATCACAGGGCCCCATCAAATCACTCTTCTCACTAAAGTCACTTTTTTTTCCTTTAGTCACTATAAGCTACTATTGGCCAAAACTAGTCACTAAAGTCACTATTTTTTTTATTCTACACCATTTAACCTTCCATTCATAAATTCTATGCATATTAAGAAATATTTAGATTTTTTTTAATATAAATAGAAAAAAATTCTATGTTTCAGTTAATATAGTTTGAAATGTGTGAAATGTATGTGAATTACTGTCAAACATAGATGATGTTTCAAATCAGTAAAATTAAATGTTTGACAAGTGTTACACAAATTGGTTAGAATATTTTTTCAAATTTTCAATAAATAATTTTACAATGAAACATTCAAACCATTTTCAAAAAGTGAAATTTTATAGGTCCGTAAGACAGCTAAAATTATCATATAAAAAAACTTTTGTAAAAAATATTCAATACAGCTAGAGTAATTTTCAGTTGAAAATGTTTGTTGGATTAACACAGACTAAAAGTACCCACTTTTTCAACCAGTTGATCAACTTAATATTTAGCCACTTTTTATTGCATGCTTATTTAAATTGAATTTATCCAGCAACAGGATTGTTTTCGCAAATATAGATAATTTTAATCAAAGCTTAAATAAAAACCAAAAAAACAAAATTGCTACTTTAATTTTCTGTGGAAACTAGACACTACGATTTCCATATTAAGTCTTTTAGATTGATTAAAACAATCAAAATTTGAAGCCAAAATTTAAAAACTGGTTACATTTTCCATGTGACTTTTAGAAAGACTTCTGGCATTAATTGCAAAGCTCTATATCTAGTAGTTAGGGATTTTTAGGGGTCATATTTACAAATTTTGAGTTTCAGATATTAGTATATAGATTCAGTATTTTGCCGATGAGTTCTGTATTTTGGTCACTTATTTTTTCAAATGATCACCATTCTTACTTTTTTTACCTCTGTTTCTTGGTGGGAACCCTGCTATCATTTCTAGCAACCTATATCTCAATATACATAGAAGATATAAAAAAAAGAATTTCTTGTTTGAACAAAATTCATTCTTTTTTTTTCTACCTATTATACCCTTGGAGAGGACTTTCTTAGTGTGCTTAAGCAAAAGCAAACAGATTCCACTAGCTTAAACTGCTACTAGCTGCAATTCTGAAGCGAAGTACAAAATTATCTCTCCATATAGAAAGTTTTTTAGAAACCTCTGTAGATTATTCAATAGATATAAAAGAAACTGCCAGCATTCTGGTCAATTAAATTTAAATAATTTAACACTATTCTTAAAATGAAACCACTTTGGGACTTTTAAAGTGCTTGTTGTATTGTGAATCAATAATTCAAAGTTCTAAAGTAATAGCTTTTGTAGTACAAAATTTTACATTTAGTGCCTGAGTTATTCATTATATAAATGTTATATGTATATGTTTGTTACATTTTTAGGCTTACTGTTATTCTGGTGAAAACTTATTAAGTCAAGAGAAATGTGGCGATGCAATACGAGCACTACAAGAAAGTGAAAAATGTAAATAAAAACTATAACTGAAATATCTTTTTACTTGTATATGCTTGTCTTTTTCCTAGTATTATTCATATGTAATTATTTAACCACTTTACATAGGTTACACATTAGCAAGTAAACAATCCAAAGAATATACTGGTCTTAAAGGGCCAGGCATAAGTGCAAAACCCGAAAATCATCTTTTCTTTAGAAAACTTGGACCAGTTATTAAGCGAATTCTTGAAAAATGTGAAAGAGAAAATGGATTTATGTAAGTTTTTAGTTACCATTTCTTTTAAGAAACAGTCTGTATTAGAGAACAGTATATACTCGTATATAAGACAAGATTGTTTAGGCAAAATAGCACAATAAAATTTGGGGGTATAACCTCTTTGCTCCAGAGGTACACATACATGGACCTTTTGTAGAATTCACTTCATAACTTCAGTTTTTAATTTTTCTGAGTGCTAACTTTTAACTAGAAGCTGATTTATTTTATAAAGAAAATTACAAACAAACAGGGTCAAACAGATTTCGGAGGTCTTGCAAACAACTTATTTTAGTGGTTCATTTATAAGACATTTTGGATGAAAAAAAACAAAAGTTAGAATGAACTATTAATCACAAAAAACTGATAGAGCTTGTTTATTCATAGCATCAAAAATGGTAACTTTAGTCCTGGAGGATAACTTGGCCCAAACTTTTCAAGCTAATAACTTCCCATTAAATACCCTCTTTAAAAATATGCTTGCCTTTTTCAATTAGTAGCAACTCTGCCTTGACCTTTGAGTAAAAAGATATTCGAGAAGAAAGTCTTTACTAGGGTTTTATGCTGGGGTCAAAGTAATCCCATTCAAAAAATAATTTTACGATGCACATACAAATTAGTTTGATTTATTACATGAGACTTCTTTTAGGGAGCAATATTTTGTGTTGCTATAGAGAAAATTTAAAATCTCAATTCCTGATAACCTTATTGGAAATAGCATCACAGTAACCAGGGCTATAAACATGACAGAAACTTAAGTAATTGTAAGTGTTTGCAAACAAATGCTTGTTTTAACAAAGCATTTGTTACTGCATAGTTAAAATGTCCTTTTCCAGTGTTTTTATATGCACAATTACTAGCTTTACCTAGATTTTTCTAACTCCCTAGTGACATTTCAAACCCCCAAGTATGAATTTTGTTTAATTCTTTTTTATACAGGTTTTATAAAATAAAAAAATATGAAATTTTGCTTTTCTTATTAACTCAAATATTTTATAGATTCCATCAAAAAGTTCCTGCAGAACCTGTACCATTAGAAATTAAAGCTACTTATGGATTAGTCAGCCCTGAGGAATTTGATCTGCCACAAATAAACAGTCTTTGGACACCAGTTGCTTATGCTGCATTTGATTCATCAAAATCCAGTGCAAATGACCCTGCCAGCTCAGTAAGTTTTGATTAAAAGCCTTACTAAATTATGAAACTAAAAAATTGTATTTTCCCTAACAGCATACAATCTTGTATGATGTAATTTTGACCTATTTCCAATATCATTTTGATATTGCAACATTGAATTAACATCAAGAGGTGGTCATAAAAATATGAACTTCCAAGGTTATGTTCTGCCTCATAAATTAGACTTAAAATAAAATCATAAAGAATGCATAAACCTTTTTGCCATGCTTCAAAAGTCCTATCAGACTTTTAATAACTTCCTTAATTTTAACAATATGTCTACAAGATTCCATTAAAGGTTACCACCAGTGGTTATTTCAGCCATTATTCATCCTAGTTGCCCAGATTTTGTTTGGTTTTAGTTGATCGGCATTATTCTAAATTGATTGCATAAAACAAATGAAATTTAAACTAGAGGTCGTCTTCATATTAAAAATGTTTCTAAAAAGTCTTCAATGGCAGCACCCAATTTTTATTGCGTATAAATGTTAATTTTGGACCAATATTTGACGAGTAATTTAATCAAATTACGTTATAACCTTTGGGGAGCATCTCCAAAATGACAATTTTGAGGCAGGCAAAACTGTCTAAGTTTTCAGTAGTAATAGTAAAGGCCTTTTTATCGTCTATAATGATGAAGTCTTTAGATTTGTTTCTAATAACAAATTTATTTTTGCAGTATATTTGAAAAAAGTTTATTTATTAAAAAGCCAAGTATTGAAATTGTGTTGGGGGTGAATACTCTGAAAAGAACCATTTCGTTTCAGCAAAAAATTTCGGAAAAAAATATTGATGAAAGTTTTTGAAACTTAGGATTTCAGTTACACTTACATACTACATTAAAACTATAAAATAGATCCAGATCATACAGTTAATTTTCTCACTAAAATTTTACTTAATTTGGCTTTCCAAGGACATGACTACTTTGCTACGGACATAATGAATTATGGGTTTTCAAGTACATCGAACATATTCATAAAATGTGTACTTCCTAATCATGGGGCACTGAAATTTCGCTCTGGATGCTATGCAATGTTCAATTTATAATTAATTTTTCGTAACGATTTGAAATTAATTAAAGATGCTAAGAATGATAACAAAATTTTATTAAGGGGCCTTGGAGATGCCTTACAGCAGTTAAAGGTCAATAACTGTGCCATATTAAAATACTTTTAACCTCATTAAAAATAATTCCTAATATATTTTTAATTATTTCAACATAGAAGGTTACAGTAATCCAGAGCAATAATTTTCTCTTAAGGTGGGTCGGTACCTTGTACACGGCTAATGCTAAATTGACCTTTTTCATGTTCCTTTTTCTTTGAAACTAACATACAAAACAACAACAAAAAATATGTGCATTATATGCACTTTGAACACTACACTAAAATGAGATTTTATCAGTATATCTTCCAGTGCAACCATATAGTGCTTTTATCAGCTTCCAGTGCAACCATATAGTGACCACAACATATTTAACATACACCAGTCTTACTGTACACTCGGCTTTATTTATTGAAGGTTTGTTTTTTTGTATGGCACAATTTGTTTTTAATATGACTGAGATGAGGATAGAACCTGCATTGGTATCCTCCGTGGCATGATGCTTTAGCCTGCGTCCTATCATGGTTTTTTTTATCATTATTATTGTTGGGTATTTTTGCTATGTATTTCAACTGAACATGTTTGCTAACAAATTCTTGAACGGATTTAAAAACACACAGAAAATTTAAAAATTCAAAACTAATGAGTCAAAAAAGTTTAATTTATTTTGGATATTGGAAAAGGCTTTGACTGTTAATATTTAACATAAATTTAGTTCAGATAAAGCTATAATTAAATTCTGAATCGAACCATAAAAATAAAATTTATATTCTGGTACTGTAGCATTCCGGATTGAATTAATGTCGCACTAGAGTAAATTAGGATTTTCTGTATATGTACTCGTAATTTGGAACAGTGATCAGTCCAATATGAGCTGACACCTAGCACAACCTTTGAGCGACATTGGTAGTGATCCGGATAATGCTAAAAGAATAGCAATATAAGGTTAACGAAAATGCTTACTAAGATAATACAAGTTCTTTTTATTTATTCCGAATAGAAGTATATTTAAATTTCCACTAGCAATCCGGAAAAAAGGTAATTTGATTGTGAATAATATGTTGATTCCGAAAATGTTAAAACCAATACAAATTACTTATTAATTTGTTCTAGACTAGCAAATAAATACCCGTTCTTCGCACAAACAAAAAAAAAAATTCAAATTGATCCAAGTATATGTACCATTTAATCCGTTATCGGATAATAAGGTTATGTTATGGTTTTCGCTGATAAAGTATAAAATCCCACTATATTACCTTAAAATTTCAAAATGAAAATACGCTATAAAATTCATGTATAAAGTCATTCTAATTTCCCTCATAAATACATAAAGCTTTTTAGCTCATTTGGAGCATTTTTGGTAATAATTTGGCGAGAAAAGAGCTATAGCTACATACAAACAAACCCATTATACAGCTCCAGAGTGATGACCTTCGAACAACTAACCAGCTTATAAATTTTTTTTAAAAACATTTTGCTCATTTGGCGCATTAAGGTAAGAATTAAGCGAGTTCGGCAATGCATTTGGCGAAAAACTGAAAACATAAATCCCTAATTTGCAGCTCTAATGTGATAGCCTTGAACAAGCATCATAGTTAGAATTAACAGAATTAGCTTAAATATGCATATGTGCAGTCAACAGAACCATCAATGAAGAAATCATCACCTAAACCCACAATAAAACCCTAGAATGGGACAGAAAAGGTCAATTATTTTTCAAATAATGAATTTAGTTTCTGAAGATAATGGCAACCAAAATAAAAGCATTTTAAATTTTAATTAGTTTTTGTGTTGATTTTAATTTCTTCAGTTGAATATGGCAACACGAAAAAAATTATCGGATTTGAGCAAGAATTGTGTAGTTTTTCAGAAAATTCAAATTTTCTCTAAAAACAGAACATTTTGAGCTGTGAAAGTTCAAAAATCGTAACTTAAGTATGAACTACACATTTTTGCCAATTTAGGAGTCAAACAGATGTCTAGTTTAAGAGTCTACAAACACACCCACAAAGCTTCATTTTTATTATTATAGGTAATTCTCAAAGTGGGCTTGTTAACTGTAATCATGAATTTAATTCTGGTTAACATTCAGATTCTGGATAATGGAAAGATGTAAAAATGCTGAAACCGATAAAAATCATTTAAATTATCCATTTATTCCAAATGGCATCCCAAACTTCTGTTATCCTATTGTGCATAATTCATCATTCTAACTAAAACTAGTATACTATAACTGGATGGCAGAGGTAGGAGCACTATACCTAGCGTTTAATCAGACTTTCAATGGCAAAAACATTTTTTTCACCAAATGTTATCGTCAAAATGAATTTGAAATTTTCCAGATATTTGAGCTTTCCAGTTGTATACGAGGGTCACCAAAAATTATTATTTAGTGCTCATTGAAAACACACCAAAATTTGCCATGTAACATTTTGACCACAATGTGGAATTTTACCTGAAATAATATTTTGATTTTAAAAACATTTATTTTTCTAGAACTATAACTAGATTGTGTACTTGGTAAATTTCCTCTACCTAATAAATTTTTTATAAAAGCTACTCCTTTTGTGCATGTGGCTCTAAATTATGACGCTCGTCGTCAATACCCCTTGTATAGTTCTAGTGCGATGATATTTCAACACAACCTAAGAACTAATCCTTAATTTTATCAAATACATCATAATTACTGTATAATGTACATATTTTCAAATAGTGTTTCATATAATTTTAATACATAAAATAATTTTAAGATTCTGGGTATCTTGTCCTACTTACTAAGGAGTTATTTAATTAGAACCTTAAAGAAATGTTATTTTTTTTTATTTAAACATTTCTTAAAATTAAAAGGCTTATATTTTCAAATGGGTTTCCCCATTTTGCCCTAAAAAAGATTTTTTTTAATAAAGCTCACTTAGGTTTCTTTAGAAACTTTTTTTACAATCCTACACTATATATTTTTTGGCAATGACGAAAAAGGAAACGTAAAGGCTGACATTTTGGCAAAAGTGGGATCCAAGATGGCTTTCATAGGGCTGGAGTGTGTGCTAGGTCTTCCACATAATTCTGTCAAGAAGATTGTAAGACAGCTATTCGCGGCTTATAACTTTACAAATTGGCAGATGTCAGCCAATCAAAGGCATCCTAGGGAGCTCAATCAGAGTGCTCCATGGTGGAGAGCCAAGTAATTACTTAGTTTTAGCTGGAAAAAGATTCATGCAGCAGTTGAACTAACAGATCATTGCACTCTCAATAGACACCCGAGCTTAATGGATGTAAAAGATTACCATCTCTGTAGCGCATGTCAACAGGTTGGGGAAAGTTCGTTTCATGTTCTCTGTGAATGGGAAAAGTACTCTGCACACAGATATTTGAGTGTCTTGTACCATTGTATCAGTGTCTGGGAAGTTGATAATACAGTATACCAATCAGTAAAATACTTATGAGGTTCATATCAACAATCGGCCTATTTCTTTAATGTTAAACAATGGAGTTAATAAACTAGACCAGTGGTTGCAGTGCTTGGCCATGTAAGCCGCCCAACTCAAGTCATAAGAAACTTGGATTAAGTGGGAAAATAACAGTAATATTACCTAAAAGCAGATTAAATGGTATATAATTACTTGAATACAATTTGAGCTTTATTTTTATAGCCTGTGCAAAGAAGGGGTATAAATTTTTAGTGTGTATATATAATATGTTTATTTATAGAGCACATATGTAAACATAAAACAAAGGAAAGTAATAGCATATAACATTTGTCTACTGATACCGAAAAATTTATTGTTTATTATAGTGGTTTCTTTTATGAATTATATTTTAGGTATTTTATTGTATTTATATATTTTAGGTAATATATATTATATTTTATATTTATTTTAATAGAAAGCTGCAGTGAAAGCTGAGGGTGATTTGCCTCCTGTTAAAGAAGTAAATGTTCATCAGACTGCTCAAGATCCAAAAAACAGCAGTGGTTGCATTTTGCAATAAAACTACTTTTGTGAAACTGACTTACTTTTATACATTAATTTTTTATGAATATTATTGTCCAAAAGTAGATGCTTATTATGTAAATATTATTCAAACTGAAGCTTTCAAAATGTTTGTAAATTTAAAATATTTTAAACTTTTATGGTTAATTAAGGCTTAAAGCTTTCATTTTTATATACATACACAATTACATTATAATACTAAAACTTTTAATTAACCTATATTAACATAAAAGGTGTGCCCTATAAGGGAAGAGTGTAGGCTAACCTATATTATGATTATCATAATGAATAATATTATTTGTTTACAAAAATATTTATTTTTAAGTTCCCCAAGATAAGTGTTAGCAACCCACCTGTTCAAGGTTTTTAAGTATAAACTTTAAATGGTGGCATCTAAAAACCTCTGACTGTAAAAACAAAAGTCCAAGTTAAAAGTTTTGGTAAAACAAATGTCTATTAAAATAAAATCCAAAGTCATTGTCTCTTGTTTTATATAATCGAATTTTTGTACTAAAAAAACATTTTAGAACAATGATATATCTTTAAAAATTACTGTACTTGACTAAAACTCTGAAAAAAGCTAAAGAAACATACTACACATATTGGAAGAACTTCCATCAAATTAAGTTAGAAAAAAATTGCATAAATTTGTAGATCTTGTAATTCTGTTAATTTTTGCATAAATTGGTCAAGTTGTTTTATAAGCCTATACCATCAAATAACTTTATGCAAAATTTCATTGAATTAAATTACATTTAGTATGTGGGTTTTTAGAGCTTTATATTTTGGGGTACTTGCTCTGCAAGTATCAATTTATACATCCTAAATTAGTTAATGTTAGCCTCAATTTGATTTAATAACATTTAAAGACAATATAGGTTATAGTAAATAAGTTGCAATACATAGTTTAGTTTTGTTATTTTGGTAGAATTTATTATTATATTTAAAACTGTAATTATAAATGGAACAAAGTTTTGATTTTAAAATTTTCTTTATTTTTTATTCATCGTCAAAAAATTTTTTATTTTGGTCTTATTTTCCACATTTTATAACATATTAATATTTTCTTTGTATGAACTATTGATCTTCCAAATCAATAATTCATAATCTTAAAGCATATTAAGAATGTTCGAAGAAAATCTTTTAAAGCTTCCTTAACAAACTATATGCCGCTATATATGATTCCACTGGAAAATTTTGAGATCTAAAGCAAGTCTCAAATCATATTTAGTATAATTTTTTTTATTCATCATCTAGTTAGGAGATAAGATGCAATCCCAAAATGGGAGGTTTGCTGTCTAAAGGATTAATTTAACACTACTGTAAAATGCCTATATTTTTTCCTCTATTTGTTACTACTTGAAAAAAAAAATTTACATGCTCTATTTTCTTTAACTGTTCTTCTAATTTATCTTTGTCTGATTAAATTAAAAGTTACAATTCCGATTAATTTAAAAATTCAGTAGAACCTTGATTATCAGATCTAATTGGGACCGGAGGTAGGTTGGATAATCAAAATTCTGAATAATAAGGAAATTTCATTAAATAATAAAACTTATGGTACAGAGGAGCGCCGAAAGTCTGTGGACCTCAAATCTGCCAACTTCCAATATTTGTGGTAGTTTTGCAGTAGTAAATATTGAATTTTAGTGTTAAGAGTCTCTGAGACTTCCTGGCAAAAAGAAAGTTCTAAAAAAATTTAATTTCTGAGTTCTGGGAAAAATTCTTATTTTTGTTTCCTAACAGAGATATGGAGTCTCATGATTTTAGAAGATTCCCGGAGTTTCACGAAAATTTATGATTGATAGAAAATCGCTTCTACTTTTTTTAGTTGCTGAAATTTAGTTCTTGATTTCATAAACTCTGATAATTTCCTGATTTGAGAATCTGTGCAGAATCCTAATATCAGAATCACCGGATAATTCCGATTCATTGGTTTTAAAGTTTTGTTTTGACTCCTGTGAATAACAATTTATTACTATATTTCTATGTCGGAGGTCACTTTACTTTTGTGATAAAAGGCAAATATAGAAGGTAGATAAATTGTTTTTATTGTTAGTTTCATGGTGAATTTAATTAGAAGGCGGGGGTTGCTAATTTATATATTTTATTAAATGTATAATTTTGTACATATTTTATTAAATAATTATATAAAAGTAACACATATGTATAGAATTTATAAAGTTCGTTTTTTTAACAAGTTAAAAATATTTCCACAATTATCTTTATTAATATTCAATTGTACTGCAGGAAATGTTATTGCTTAAAAATGTAGAATAATATGTAGATGTGTGATAATCTAGATGTGATAATAGTATTTTTATAAATTGGGGGCAAGTTTATTTGTGCATTTTTAAATGTTGTCTAATTTAATTTATAAGATGTAGTTAGTAAAAATGCAAGTTCTTTCATCAAGAAAAATTTAATTAAAAAATATTTGGTATGTATATCAATTTAAACAATTGCACTTTAACTTCTTAAATATTAAATAATTATAAAAATACTAGTAGTTACGATTCTTTAGTACAAGGATTGTAACTACTAGTAGATAATAAGTTGTCAAAGAGAGGAGAGCTTTAACAATCAATTTGTAATATTTGTTTATATCTTGGTCTCTTTGAATTCCTTTGTATTTGTTGCAATAAATTTCATGCAAATGTTAAGATATTCCAGCAACAGAGAAATAATATAAACTTGTTCAGTATGATATTTAAAAAAAAAAGTATATTTTTCCAAATTTATTCCATTTGTCAATACTAATGGTCTGAAAAAATTAAGCATTTAACTTTTTGTTCAAATATTCATATTGGTAATTTTTGGTTTTTCATGTTTTGATAACTGAACTGTAATAGACACTTTAAGAAGTTATGTACATTTTAGAATCTATATTCTTTCTCCCAACATGGTTTATATGTTTTGCTATTGTGAAAATACACTTTGGTTGGGTTTGTAGCTTAAACTGATATTTTTATTTACATTCAATAAACATGTTTTTTTATAAAACACAATTGGTAGTCAAATATGTAAATTTTGTACATTAAAGTGTTGTGTAATATTTAAAAGGTAAATAATTTTATGGAACTTATATTTTATTGTACTGTTTGAAAATTATATGTAGAATGGCACTTTATTGGTAAAATAAAGACATGCATCTTCCTAATGTGATAAGTTCTTTATCCCTTCATATCATTATGTTAGTCTTCATACTTGGTCATGCATGTAAGAGTATAAAAACCAACGTTAGACTCCAACTAAAAACGATTGTATAAATAAAAATTCACATGCTTTTTGTCTTCTAAATATAGATTTACATATATTTTTTTATTTTTGTGTTTAAAATCTTGTAATTGAAACAGGCAGGTTATTAAAACACTGATCAAAGTAATCTAATTCTAGAACTGAAAAGAAAATTCAGTTATTTAATTACCGACTCGTGCATAGCATCTTAGGTAGAAGTATGATCTAAACCACAACTAAACTACTGTTTTTCTTGGTCTTACGACTCACAGTGGGGCAAAGGTCTCAAATCATGGCCAAAAGTCACAAAATAAAATGTGGGGCATCCAAACTTTTGTATCCCTGTTTTCGAAAACCTCCAAAATAATGTTCTTCGGAAAAATGGCACAAAAATTTGTAATTGGTATGGGAAATGAGGATATTAGAGCCCTGCTCAATATCCCGGAATTCTTAGGGAAACTCAATAAACTTCTACAATGGCGTCGACACTCACGAAAACCCTGAACTCCAGACCCTGATAGTCAACGACCAGGAAAATATCGCCTTCATTCCCCGACCCCGAACTTCCCTTAATCTAGCCCCTGACTAGCATTTGTCTTGAACAGCACTGTTTTCCCGCCACTAATCAGGGCAGGCAAATACAGAAAGTGCAGTTTTAGATTCCAATATCAGCATCCAAACCAAATTCGTCTATTTAATTACAGTTAACATTAACAATCCTGTTTTAATATCAGAATTGTTCTTGAAAGTCAATGCTGGAAGCATAGATACGAAAATTCCACATGATGTAGAAAATCTAACTAATGAGAATTGTACTTTGGAATGATGTAATCATATGCTTGGCGAGTTTTGAATCTATTTCGTTTAGGATAATTAAATAGGGATTTTAAATTATATCTCAGGTGGGATTGTGTTTGGTGGTGGTGACTGACAGGACAGCTATGGCGAAAAACATATACTTCTAAGAGTAGAAAGTTTTTACTACTGCAAATCAACTTTCGAAAATAGTATGTCATGCTTTCTACAAGGGCAGACAGTTTGAGGAATGAGGTAGAATGTAAAAAAAATTAGCTTGGAGACCCCCTAGTGGAAATATTCAGTCAATGGACAATTCCTGTATTAAAAAAAAAAACTACAAATAAATTCTAATAAAAAAAAGACGTTGATTTTAATTATTCAGGTTAAATGTCAAAAAATTATTTAATTAAATATTTAATTCTAAAAGGTAGTCAATAATGGTTCTTGTGGTACAAAACACAATATTGATACAAAACTGGCTAATTAAATTTATGTATGTGTAGTTTGTTTTGCTGGATGATTTTTAGTTACATAGCAGTTATTTATGCAGGTGCAGATACATATTAGGTGTTAATCAAATTAACATTCTACTTAAGGGCAATTTTTGGATCAATAAATGTTATGTATGCATTAATGGTTTTAAACACCTCAATATTTTAAATAAAACCTAAACAATAAATCTTTTGAATTTATCAGTCCTATTAAGTCTGTACCTCTTAGGTGTTTAAGTGGCAAACCAAAATTATAATTATTTTTACCTTTGTCAATTTTTTATATATTATAACTGAACTTAAGCATAGATCAATATGGAATTGAAAGCAAAATATATTTAGGGGTAAAATGTTTTTTTTTTTTTATGATAATGCTTAGGTGCAAAAAGATGTGTTTAAAGGCATGCCTAAAAATAATTTGGAATCTTTCTAGATTGAAAGAATGAAGCACTTGCTAATTATTTTCTTCAACTAGCCACACTGGCATTCCTCACTCGCTTCCAATTCGTTTCAGAATCTGAGGGCGACACATATTCATCATCGGGTTACACCTGGACACTGTCGAATTCCATAGTTGAGAAACCTACGTTAGCATGCTTTGGTGGTTTGGGCGGATTGGTGCCTCTTGTCTTGAATTTGGGTTTTACTTGGATGCCTTTGTTAGAGGACTTAGAGGTCACTATAAGACCTGTAACAAGGGACATCAGAGCTGGAACAATATCCATAGGAACTGGAAAAAGAGGGTTGTTGTTTAAATCGTATTTTTTTAGTAGTGCTGTATTGGAAGGTATACTGTGGTATTTCATGTTATTTTTATTAATACAGCTCTGCGTTTGAGCATTTCCAAAAATCCTTTTTTTGATTTTCATTTTTACTATATTCCTTTTCTTTATGACAATTTAAATTGAATTTCCTTGATTTCAAAAAATATTTTTAAATAAAAAATATATTTTTCACACACTAAAACATTTTGTTGCATTATTATTTTGTAAAAATTAACTGAAGTTGATACTACTTCACTACTTCAGTTTGTAAAGTTGTTTAACAAAAACAAATTGGTTAATATATACTTTTGAAAATATTTATATTTTTAATAAAAGATTTGAACTCACCTTGAACCTCCACATCTCTATAATCAGGAATACCAGGAACTGTATTGGAAGTAGCATCTTTTTCAGAAGACATCAAAAGCTCATCAACCACTTACATATGTTTCATCTTCTTTGCCCTTAAGGTTGAAAGGGCCGGTGGCTTCACTAACTTATTCTGGCAATCAAATTTATATGGCACTAATCTTTTTTTAAGATAGGTCTGACTCTTTGTAATTTATGTCACATTAAGTTCTCTATATCATTTTCAAGAGCTGTGATAAATTATTAAAAATTTTATACCATATTTTTTATCATATTTTATATATTTTTATATTTTATTATATTTCTTATATTTTATATAAGCTCCAAATGAACTCCTAAAATGATACAGAGTTGCTAATTGATGGGGGGGGGGTGTATTTATCCAGGTAATTACAGGCCAGTGAGTCTTGCATCCATTTCAGGTATAAAGTTTTTGAAACATTGTCGAAAATGTCTATCATGACATTCTTGAACACTAAGAACTTACTGTCAGATAATCAATAGTTTTAAAAAAAGGTAAGTCGTGTTCAACTAACCTGTTAGAATTTTATGATGATACAGAAGATGTTGATGAAGGCAATATGGTTGATATAGTTTGCATAGATTTTTAAAAGGCTTTTGATACAGTTCCACATGAAGCTTTGTTATTCAGTTGAAAAGATTTGGGAAGGGAATGCATTGATCCGTTGGATTGAAAATTAGCTAGAAAACAGAAAATAAATGTTTCATATAAATGGTAATTATCCGGTTGATGTAGAAAGAGTTGTGCCCCATGACTCTGCCTTGGGGTTGATTTTATTTTTATGTTTATTCATGATATTAGCTAGGAGATTACTAGCAGGTTATGTATTTTTGAAGGTCATTTCAAAGTGATGGGTGGAGTGAACTCTCTTCTGAACAGTAGGAGCTATTAATACATTGAATTATCTTTGAATGTGGACAAATGTAAATTCAAAGTTTTTCGACTTTTGGGCATGATTTGAGACTTTTTCCCTACTGTGAGCCGTAAGACCAAGAAAAACAATAGTTTAACTGTGATTTCGACTAAATAAAAGAATAAAATTATTTACCTTTTAAATATCATACATTACTTAAATGTACAAAATTTACATATTTGACTACTAATTGTGTTTTATAAAAAAAGGCATTTATTGAATATAAATAAAAATATCAGTTTAAGCTAAAAAAAAAACCAACTAAAGTGTTTTCCTCAATAGCAAAACATATAAAGCATGTTGGGAGAAAGAATATAAATTCTAAAATGTACACAACTTCTGAGAGTGTCCATTACAGTTATCAAAACATGAAAAACCAAAAATTACCAATGTGATATTTGTATTAAAAAATATAGAACATTTTTAGTACTTAATTTTTTCAAACTATCAGTAGGGACAAAATGGAATAAATTTGGAAAAATATACATTTTTCTTATCACACTGAACAAGTTTTATTTATCTGTTTTTGGAATAGCTAAACATTTGCATGACATTTATTGTAACAAATACAAAGGAATTCAAAGAGACTGAAATACAAATATTACAATTTGATTGTTAAAGCTCCCCTCTCTTTGATAAAAACTTCTTACACTGAAGAATTCTAACTACTAGTACATTACATTTTTATAATTATTTAATATTCACAAACTTTCAGTGCAATTGTTTAAATTGATATTTATACCAAATATTTTAAATTAAATTTTTCCTGATGAAAGAACTTGCAGTTTTACTAAACACATCTTATAAATTAAATTAGACAATAGCCAAATACACAACTATTTAAAAAAAAGTTTGTTTTACAGAAATAAACTTGCCCCAATTTATAAAATATAATTCTAAAAGATCGTAGGACTTACTTATAAAGATGATGCAGTGAAACGTTACACATTTTTAAGTAAATTTTAATTGTTTTATTAATGACAAAAAAATTAAAGTTTGCAAGTTTCAATTAAAAAATACTGCAGGCACACAAACTAAACATAAACATGATACTGACACTTAAACTTATTGAATGTAAAAAACATTATTCTAAGAATTATAAATTACAAAAATATTTTAAAAATTGCATCAAATAATATCAATAATATAATGAAAATAAAATGTCCACAGTAGTAATTGTTCATAATATGTTCATTAAAAGAATTCCAAAGTTTGCAAAATTTCAATTCACAAATACTACACACACAAACAAAACATAAATCTGATACTGACACTTAATCTTATTGAATGTAAATAACATTATTTTAAGAACTACTTATAAATTTCAAAAATATTATAAAGTTCCATCAAATAATATGAACATAATGAAATGTCCACAGTAGTACTGCCGTGGGCAGGTAAACTGCTGCTGAGTAACTTCCATAATGACTTGGACCATTGTTGCAAGCACTCAATTAACCTCAATTTAAGAAAACATACTGGATTTTTTTTAAATTTCAGAGCGAAAATGGTACAACTCATTGTTGTGATTACTGCAGTTTGCCTGCCCACGGCAGAGTAATCGTTCATAATATGTTTATTAAATCCCCTATCTCACATAAGAAAAGAGACAGGCGAGTTACACTATACCAAAATTATATAAATGATGTCTCAATAGTACTAACTTTCTACTCTACTGTAATATGTTCATCACTTTTTTTCTCTCCCATAAGAAAGTATTTGGTAGGTAAGGATTTGAAATCGGGACACTTAAATTGAATAAATTGGGCTTTCAGGTTCACATCAAGAATCATAACAAATCCCATGACTTCTGTTGTAACTAAGTCATCCGGAACAGTTTCAACAGATTTAGGAACTTTCATCATGGCTAGAACTTGCTCTTTAAGTCCTGTAGACAAGGCAACAGGCTGTATTTTGATACTTTTAATATCAACGGAAAGATAATCTACTTTTGTATCATCAGTTGCATGTTCTTCTGGAACTGTGTAGATTCTGACATCAGAAAAGGGAACTGTAATCATGTAGTCAGAAAACTGTCTTCCATAAAAATAATTCAGGATTTTTGCTTCACGGGACTGAATGTGGTATAACTTGGTGCGTTCCACAACTCCACTTGACTTAGGCATGTAATTAACCTTTACACTTGCTGGCATATCCTCTATCAACTGCTCCTGCAGTCGCTTATCTCCAATAACAATGATTCTATCAACTTCAAAAGCCTTAGCCGCATGAGTGATGATGTCATATCCATGGCCTCCAACCCAGCCGCAGGTATTGATAATTACTCCTGAAGACCTCACAATAGGGCTAGCAGCTGCTAAGTCATTCTTAATAACATTAGCTAAATGCTTCAACAAAACTAAATACAATACAAGGTTGAATGAAGGACTTTTGTACCCAAAATGGTACACTTTAGCCGCTGTAACTTCAAAACCTTTGATGATATCGGCTGGTTTACCAACAGGAAGAATTCCAACACTACCAGGAAAAGAAGATATGCTTTGACCAAGATCAAGATCTACGAATATAGGTCGAAATTCCGTCTTGGTTGCATAGTTCAAAAGTATTTGACAAACAGTGCTTTTGCCAACATCGGTTGGTCCAACAACTAGAGTAACTGGACCTTTAGTACTGGCTTCATGGGCAATATATCGTTGTTCTTGTAAATCTGCTTGCATATAGTGGTTGAGTTCCATGAGTGGATTTCTTACAGTTTCAACAGATTTCGGATTACCCGATAATCTAAGATTACACCCTTCCCAAGAAAAAACTGCAATTGAAACATGCTCCGGATATTCAAATTCATATCCTTGATTTAGAAGCATATCGGTTCCAAATATTTCTGCTTTTCCATCAATAAGTGTCAGTTTAACTGCTCTCTTTTTCTCCATTATATTCACGCGAAGTTCGTTCTGCCGTTTTAAACAATGACAGGAAAATCTAAAAATAGGGGGTCCCTCCATTGCCATTACTAAATAAATTTTTCAAAAGATTTTAAACAGAATAAGTCACAATATAGGACGAAATAATTGTTCTTAATAAATAATTTTTACCAAAGCTTTGATATCGTCAAAACAAAGAAAACGGGTAAGTTTTTTTTTTTTTGGCTGTCTATTTTTAACCTTTCGTGAAGAGCTTTAACGCAGTCAACTACGCTTCGTAACTTAGTTCTCTGGTCAAGTGAAAAGGCAATACCTTTTCCGGATTGAATTTTAAGAACGATCCTGATATTGATTCAGGATTGTTAATGTTAACTAAATGTTAACAGAAATTAAATAGAAGAATTTGGTTTGGATTCTGATATTGGAATCTAAAACTGCACTTCTGTTTCTGTTCGCCTGCCCTGATCAGTGGCGGGAAGCCATATTGGCATTGAGCTAGAAGGGAAACTGGAGTGACGTGCAGCGAGCCGAAAACCCACTGACAAACTTTTGAGCGAACAGGGCAGAAAAGGACTATTTTCCCTACACGTCTATGCATATGCTTGTGTGAGACCCCTCTATTATATTGACTTGGGCTACTAAATGTATTTTAGCATTTTTAGTTCGAAAGAAATTATTTTTCTTTAACTTTAAATTCCAAGTTTTTTAAGAAATAACCATGTGGATCACTAACTAAGAACCAGCGAAGACGAACCCAATAGCGAAATAGGCAAGTTTCTAGGTTTTCTGCCCGGTTCGTTTCTGCTGCAGTGCCGTGTATTCCTCCGCGTTTCGTTATTGAACCAGCTCGTTTGCTGCCCTGTTCAGTGAATCACACACCTTATCAAAATACCATTTAATATTAACGACATTTATGTTCCTAAACCAAAAATGCTTAATAGAAAACACTATATTCTATTTTTAATACTTGTATAGGAAAAAATTCAATGTTTTTAGGCCAGTTATTTTGTTTTTGTTTTTTTATGAAAACTAAATTTCTATTTTCTATTTCAGGATATTTTAAAAATGCAAACTTTTTTTAAAGTTATTTAATTGTTCAATAAATGTATCTCCTCTAAAAATTATCCCCATACCTAAAAAATTTTCATTATTCAAAAATTTCTATAAAATATTTTCATTAAAAAATATGATTTATGTATTAATACTATTTTTTTATAAATCTATTTAAAAACAAAATACCTTTTTCAATATAACATTTCTGTTCTGAAACTTAAATGTTTTGAAAACACAATATGCTATATTTAATACTTATATTAGGAACATTTTTTATAATATGGTTATTTTACTTTTCATAAAACACATGTGTAGGAGATAGTCAAACTAGAAATTAAATAAATACTTGTGTAGTCAAGAATTTTATTGAAGAAAAATATTACTTTTTATTAAATCAGATACAATGATTGGATTTTCTAAATGAATGCAGTCAAATTCATTATTACATTAGCACACAAATTAAAATATTAAAAACATAATTGTTCAAAAACTTTAGAATAAGTGGAAGCCGATTCAAAATAATAAAATTAGAAATGCATAGGGTTATTATAATTTTTTTTAAAAAAATTTCAGTTAACGTGGCAGTATGGGAACTGCAACCCACACCAAGTTAAGTTCCACATTACTATAACAATTTAAAACATCAAATATACTGTCTTTTTTTTTTATTTCATTTAGACTAAAATGTTCCGTAAATTTATCTTCGAGTGAATGAATAAGATTGTAGAGCCTTTTTAGATGGGTACATTAATCCCCCTCTGTCGAATTCATGAGTAAAGTCTGCAACTATTGGCTTTTCATTTTCATTGTCCTTCAAAGTGGCTAGAGAGTCTATGCAATTATGGTTTTTTTAGAACTTTCTTACTACATACCCGGCAATGTAAAAAAATAATGTAAATATCGATAACTTTGAATTTTCAAAAGCATAAACAACACGCGGGGCACGGGACGAAAACGAAGTAAATAGCCTCGCGGAAGACTGCAGCGCCCCAAGCGGATGTAACGTTGTAGGGATCCGGTTTTTGTTTGCGCTTTATACACTACCTCTTCTAGCCACTAGCCCACTATAACAATACAACAGTCAAGTCAACACTACCACCAAGCCATTATAGCCATTTTTCAGTCTATCTTTATATGTTGTCAAAATTTAATTTTTAATTCATGGCTTATAAATATTCGACATTTCAGAAGAGTCATATGTATTAGGAATTTGGCGGTCTTATTTTTCTTTATTTGCATTGTAAGTTTTTATTCATACTCAGAGTTTTGAAAATTAACCTATTTTCAGTTACTTCGTAAAGTTGTATATTTTATTTTAAAGTTTATTATTTAACTGTTTTGCCCCTTTATTTCCTTGTTATAAAAATTTGATCTCAAAGAATGGAGCTTCAGTTTCCGTGATGTAATAATATTATCAATGGTTATTAAATTTTATGCTTAAAACTGAATCCTGAAAACTGAAAACAAAATAGTCTCACAACAAATACATTGGAATTTTCAAGAGAGCTTTTTTTTAACTGGCTTTTCTATAATCTTTTTTCTCCCTGTAGTGATTTGAAGTGTCAAATTTATGCCAGTGAACTATTTTTCTAAAATGCATCCAATTAAAGAATTGACACATATAAAGTTCCATTTACTAATCATGGCCTAGTGACAGATGCTTCTTATTAAAAAATATATTTGTTTATTATATGTGGATTTTTAATGGCGATAAATATTACTTACTGGCCTGCATTACTTTGAATTCTAGTTAACTGCTTTCACATTAGGTAGTGCTGCAGTTTTGCTCATGGCTGTAAGCAACTGGACAAATGTTCAAAAACACATTTTTGGAATCAGCACCCTCCAAAACGTGTAGTAAACACAATATTTTTATTTGTTTCATATTAGGGAATTGGAAAAACCTGCCATATAATGTCGCTGTAGTGACCCGCCACACACACAATCTCAAATAACATTCACGCTAGATGCTGATTTACACTTCTAGTTTTTTAAACAATCTGCGCCCATGCATTGGTCTTGTCCTTATAATTTAACTTAAGCAAGTAGCACTGGTCACTAGAAATTTTCCTTTTAAAGTAGTACCTTATAAATATATTTTTTGTTGCAATTAAACTACTGTATATACTTGTGTATAAGTTGATCCATGTATAAGTCAACTCCCATTTTCAAGCTAAATATTTTTCCAAAATCGGAAGTCCATGTATCAGCAGAGGTAGAAATAATGCAACAAAAGATCGGCCCCCAGAGCATTCTGACGAAAATAATAAACCATTTCCTGTCAGACGGCATATTTTAGTGAACAAAATTTTCAACTTTGGTAAAAGCAGCTGGTTTTGGCCAAGGGTCATTTACCTTCCATGATTTTAATGGAAGACGAGAAGTAGAGGTTATGTTCACTGCCAAACGAGTATGCAGCAACGTTCCAAGCATGGCTGTCAAAAACCCGGGTTTTTCATGAAAAACCCAACCCACTTGGGGTTTCATGGTTTTTTCAGGGTTATAAGTTATGGATTTTTTTAGGGTTTTCAGGGTGTTGTGGTTTATTTAGGGAAGTTTTAATTATTTATAGATTTATTACAATTTTTATATAAAACTAACAGAACAACAGAGGTTAATTGAAAATTATTGAAAAATGAATAATTGTGTAAAATTGTTATATAAATGTACATTTAAATTTATAAATGTATCGTCCAGAACTAAGTATTGTTTATTTGTGTATGTGTAAAATTATATAACCCAGAATATTGTACTTATAGAAATTCAAATTTTAAAAAATGTATTCATTATATTTAATTGTTATTTAATTAGTATACTACATTTAAATTTTTAATTTTTTGAAAATTGATACAAAAATAATAATGAAGTATTAATTAAAAATGATAGGAAATATATATTTTTTGTTTGTATAAAAAGTTAACTTTTTTAATTTTCTGTAAAGGCAATTTTATTCAATTGCCTCACTTGGGGTTTTTCAAGTTTTTTTAAAAAAACACCCGGGTTGTTTCGGATAAAGTCATAACAGCCCTGTTCCAAGGTCGCTGACCAGCATTTAATGTTTAGTGCATAACCCGATCCCTCTTTTTACAGCACTAATTTCGGCCAAAATTTCCCAGGACCCAGCCTATACACGAGTATAATAAACTGTATTTTGAAAGTTAAAATAATTCTAGCAAACATTATATTCACATGATTTTTTTCTTATGATAGCTTATAAATCTTATCTTTACTAGGAACTCATTCACTTCATTTTCAAAAGGACAACAACCAAAATGAATTCTGTCATTCCTGCGAGCTTTGTTTCTCCAGTATCACGACGGAGTCTTGGTGGGGAAAGGAACATCGTCGCAGCTATATTTAGTGCAAAAGTTATTCTGCTTTTGATAATGGCTTTAGCACTTCCAAACTGGTATTATTTAAAAGGAGGTGGCTGTGCTCGCCATGTTATCGGCAACGAAGAATTTTTCTATATAAGTTCTTATGAAACACTAAGTGTTCCAGAGGTTAATGAGAATAGGTCCTATTCAAAATTAGCTTATTATGGATTAAGTCAAGGTAGGTCTAGTCATTGCTTGCCTAAATCAGTTTCAAATATGTCTTAAAATACATATTTTTAAAAAATATTTTATTTAAATAACTGATAGTTTTAAAAAAGAAACTAAGGGAAACTGAAGAAAGCAAAGCGGTTGTCTTTTTTGTGTAATCTATTTTCATACCAAATATTGTCTTCTTTGGAATAATTTAAGTATCTTTATTTTGTTTATTTCATAATAATCTGATTTTGAATGTGAAAATGAGCTATTTTAGTCAATAGCCAATGGCGGGTAACCTCCACATTTTACCAGCCACTTTTTTTATTTTGTTTATTATCATTAAAAATGAGTTTAATTTCATAAATTCCATTAATTATCAATAAAAAATTGATTTTATATAAATTATAAAAACTTGATTTTATAAAAATTATAAAAACTTGATTTTATAAAAATTATTAATTAAAAAAATAAACTATTTTTGTCAATGTGTAGTGCAAGTCAATACGAATCATTTAAAGAAGTTACGGTAACTTTTATTAAACATACACAGTTTGTGAATGATAGATTTAGATCTCAGCAACAGAATTTCTCCAGAGAGGATCTGCAGGATCATTTCCTGTGCCAGTCGCAATTTCTTTGGATTTACAGCAGTTTGAATATACAAGGCTCTTAAGGGGCAGAGTCTAGATATAAACAGACAAAAAGTATCACAAAAATCTCTCAAATCATACTTGTCCAGTAAATCTGGGTTTACTGGTTTAATCTTTGGGCTTTTTTTTACAGAGTCCGATTTTTGTTAATAAATTAATAATTTTGTGGAAAATAATTATGCGATTTCCAATAATGAATTTTTGCGAAACTTTCATGAAATAATAAAATTTATTTTTGCATTTTTATTGTTGTTTACACTAATATTCTTCTATTCCCAGATTATTTGAATGTGTCTATTATGGCTGCACAGTCTGTCACAAACCAAAACGATTTAGGTTAAAGCGCAATCTTTATTGACAGGTGATGACTTATAGAAAATTAACATAAAGCTTTGTTACAGACAATGAGATAACGATTAAAATTAAGAAAAAGATTACTAGGCCACCATACATCCTTCCTTAAGATGGCCATACCTTTCCGGCCTCTGTACAGTGCATCCAAATCTGTTAAGATCTTTTAATCTATATCTGTTTATGGTTCTGGACAGTTTAATTTTATGTGCAAATCCGATACTTGAGTTTCCCGTGTTTTTTTTTCTCAAAATTTTGTTTCTAATGTTTCATTTGAATCATGAAAAACTGAATTATGAATGCTTACTAATTTATTTTTGAATTTTCTTATTTTTCTTGAATCACTGGGCAGAACAAGCGCTAATTTTCGATTTTAGTACCTTTTCCTGGGAGCCTCAAAATTTAAAATTTTGCTGGAGTTTCTCAAAAATAGTGTTGTTGGAGATGTTGCCTTTTTTTAACTTTTAGATTAACTGGAAATTTTTGATTCTAAAAAAACTTCTTCTCTCTCTTCTTCTCCTAAAGTTCGAAAAAAATTAAATCGGATTCCGATTTCCGAATCACTGAATATTTTTTATTTTAGAATAGCTAGAGAGTGTGGAATCAGTGAAGTTTCCCGATTTCAGATCTGCCTGGCTTTGTAATTTAAGGATTGTTCAAATATTGATATTTCTGGATCCGAGTTAACTGATTTTAGGATCAGCAGAGTTTTCTGAGTGGCGACTGAAGTTATGACCGATGGCAAATGTTTTACCATTGGCAATAGCGAGTGGCAGACACTAATTTTTACCTTTAACTGACTAATACATTTCTATTGATTATTTGAATAAAATCTGTTAGATATGTTTTCTACTATTCTGTATGATAAATTTTTAATCTGCCTAAATTTGCATTTCAGGAATGAAAAACTGTTTAACACCTACCATTGTAACTGTGCAAAGAATCATCATTGGCTTATGTTTTTTAACTATATTCTTCAGCTTTTGCCAGTTTTATTGTGATATAGCTGGGGTGAAAAATAGCTCCTTTAAGTGCACAAGAAAATGTGGTCTTGGAAGTATACTCTCAGGTAAACAAAATGTATATATCTCAACTATAAAAAGCGCATTATTTGTATGTATGACCCACAAAGGCTCCAAAACTACTGGATATAATAGAGGTTTGAAATATTCACCAAAAATCGTCTTAAAAACACATGAAGAATGTGACTAGTTGCAAGTTTCTGAGTTTTTCAATGCAAAATTATGTTTATTTTTAAATTAATAATGCAAGTATGATGTGACAATTTCAAATAAAACTTTAAAAAAAAACACTAAGTTGTATTTGGTTGTAAGTTGAGTTTTTGGTTGGTCTAAAAACAATTTCTTCAATAAAATCTTATTTTACTCCTCTTAATTAGGGTTTGCCCCTGACACATTTCACTAAATATTTTCGGAGCATTGAATAACCTAAAACTATACAATGAACTGTCCAAATTATGTGCTGCTTTTTTTAAATATGCAAATTTAAAAAATCTTAAATTCTATTAGGATATATGATTACAATCCAATTTTCATTTGGTGACAGTTTGAAAGTTGGCAGTTGTTCCCCTTTTTGGAAATGGCTATAATATATGGAGCAAGTCTGTTTATTGATGAAATTTGGCGATCATAAAAAAATTAGCATAGGCTTGCTATATTTATTGAGTTGTACGAGTGGATTTATCAGATTTGTTCTGTTTTTTTGGAAATGTAAAGTGAATCGCCAAATTAAGACTGAGCCCCTATATCAAAGCTACTCCCCCTTTTGGTTTTGCTCTTTAAATTATTATTAAAAAAATTATTCATTAAATAATAATTTTATTTGCAAACCTGGTCATGTTGTAGGATAAGTTTAATTTAACTAAGCATATTAGTCAGACTGCCGAACCCAGATTTCTAGCAGAACCCTGCACTGATAGGTTGATTTTTTTTTATTGATGCCTACAAAGTTGAGTGTGTAGAATACGGAAAAGTACTTTTTGGTACCTTTCTGCATGTAATTTGATATGGAGTCATGAATTTTTATAAGATTAATATTTGATCTATTGGACAAAAATTTATAATTTTCTTCATAGATGCGTTAAGTAATAAAGAATTAATATAACCAAAAAAATTCGAAAAACAAAAAAATTGAAGGTGGAGGAATCCACCATTTTGCATTTGTTTGACTTTTAATTATTTTTTTCTGATTTTAAAAAACAAAATTTTTATATTTTGATTACATTTTTAATATTTATTTACTACAGAATTATAAAGTTTGAAAATATAAAAATTCAAGATAGTGTTTTCCGCCATATTGGATTTTTTCACCTTTTAATATTACAATCCATTGGTCCTACATAAAAAAATGTTCGATTTTAGTTGTATCTTGCTTTTGGTTACTAATTTAGTTTCAAGGGTGTAAATCACAAATATAGAATGGATATATAATTACATATAGTATATCTATCTATATTCGCTAAACTTGATTATTTCTAAAATTTAAGATGGTGTCTGCCTTGATATTGATTTTTGTTTTTAGATTTTATTTTTAGCCCAAAGCCAATACTAATTCTTCCTTTCTTGGATGTAGTTTTTCAAAGAATCACTTGCACGTTAAAAAAAAAATCAAAATTCCAGATGGCGGCTTATGCCCTCATGAATTTTTTAAGTTTTAATAAAAAATAATTCATTTATGATTCAAGACGGCGTCTTCCCCCATATTTAGTTTTTTAGCTTTACTATTGGTCGATCTATTGGTCTGAAATTATATTTTTCTATTATAGTTGTGTTTTTCAATACGAGGCACTTTAAAAGAATAGATCTTAAAAAGAATTGCCAGAACACTAAAAATATTTTTTTTAAACTGAAATACCAGATGGTGAACTGTTTATAGAAACCAGTTTTTCTCCTGTTAAGAAATGAACAAGAAGGGATTTTAAATAATCCCTTTTACTGTCAAGTGTTCTATTGGCTGAAATTGGCTATTGGTTTGATTGCATTTTGTCTTTAATAGTTTTGAAGAGGTACGAGTCAGCTCTGTTTAGATTGCGGTATCTCTTGTTTGCGAGCCCAATACTGAACCCTCTGTGACAAATTAATTACCTGATCGCTAGGGCTAGTATTGGTTATTTGTGCTGGTCGACAAAGTACTTCCAAAGTTACCCTTCCAGCATTAGTGAATGAAAGTAGTTTATCAGAAGTGGTGTTTAATGTGTATGCCGCTGATGCTGAGAGGGAAATTTAATAATGGATGAAGAAGTCTCACAGCAAATAGCAAAACTGGTAGACTTTGGGTGAACTGTTTATAGAAACCAGTTTTTCTCATGTTAAGAAATGAACTAGAAGGAAATTTTTACTTATACATAGGAGTTGTACATAAAATAATACAAATAGTACTAATATTCAATATTAATTTGGCAATTCAACTAAATTATGTCAAAAGCCTATTTGCCACATCGCACCGTACGCGGAAAAGACCTATCGCGAAAAAGACCATTCTTCAGGAGAGCTGTTTAAAGTTTTAGTAAAAATTCAAATTATCACAAAATCATTCCAAATGAACCTAGATCAAAAATATTTGTCATGAATATCCGTTTTATGAGTATCAAAAAGTCTGCATAGTTATTTTTTACTTTAAATTTGCCTTTGCTGAGATATTTTCAGATAGGTCTTTCTTTCGCGTACAAATTTGAACGATTTTGTACGCGAAAGAAAGACCTATATGAAAATATCTCAGCAAAGGTAAATTTAAAGTAAAAAGTGACTGCATACCTTTTGATACTCATAAAACGGATATCCATGCCAAATATTTTTGATGTAAATTCATTTGGAACAATTTTATGATAATTTGAATTTTTACCAAAATTTTAAACGGCTCTGAAGACCGGTCCTAAAAAAATTTGCTGCTAAATTCATTCTAAATATTAAGGACACATACTTATAAAGAATACTCATTTACTTATGCATTTTTATAATCTAATAATATATGGATAAACAATATATTTTTTTAATTAAACTTAACAAAAAGCTTGTTTAACCAATTTAATGAAGTTTATGTAATAAGGCTTATCTCTTACCATGTAATTACAATATTATTTTAAAGTCGTTTATTTTTATAATTTAATATATTCAATGATTGAAATCATAATAATTTCTTTAGATAAAAATAGGTGTTATGAAATGATATCCGCATTTTTCTACAAAAACATTTCAATCTCAATTTTTACTATATATCATGTTTAAAATTTAAAAAAAATGATTTTGAAGCATTATTAAAATTTTAAAATTATTTTAAAACTCAAGAAAATAAAAAAAGTCTTACATTTTAAAAGTAAGTTGTAGGGATACCTCATACCTTAAGTATGAAGTTGAATTCATTGACTTTTGCAAACTCAAGTTGTAGCAATTGAGTTTAGATTTATAGTAAAATACCGACGTTGAAAACGATTTAAAACTATTTATCTTTTGCTAAAATATTAACTTAAATAAAAAAAATATGTATATTGACATCATTTTGCAATCTATACATATTACATGAATTTTTTTGTATATATTTATTGTGCTAAATACCACAAAATAGAGCTTTTGAAATGGGTTTTTTTGAATGAGTATTTCAAATAAAGAAATAAACAAATTAATTACGGACTTCAATCTTTCCAATTTAAGCACTTCAAACTTAACTTCATTGCCGTAGCAGCTGCAAACACATAGGGAAAAATCACCAGGTGCGATAGGTCTTTCTTTACTGCTCGTTTTCATCCAAAAACGAACGTGGAAAAAGACTTATCTATTAATTGTAGACGAACTAAGGCTCGGATCGCTATGTTGATTGCACCAATCGATAGATATCGAAATTTTGCATCCTTATAGTAGCGTTAACTCAAAAAGTCAATTTTGGCCGATAGGTCACTTTTCCGCATATGGTGCGACATGTACTTTGATGTTATATAATTATATTTTTAAAAGTCTGTTTTATTTAATAAAGTAAAATTAAAGATTTATACATGAATGTAGTTATTTACTATTTAGATCAATTTAAATGATCTACAAAGGTACAATGTTGTATTTATTTATATATTTTTTTTCAGTTATCACCATCGTCGTAATAATTGGAATGTGTTATTATACATCAGATTTGATGGAGCAACAACAAGAAATGACTAAACTCTACCCAGCGACTAGGGTGGAAATAACCTTTGGCATTAGTTATTATTTGATTGCTGCTGCGGGCATTGTTGCTATTCTAGCCACAGCTTCCAATTTATTCAAGTGTGATCATTTATCTGGAAATAATGATGCCACTATGCTGCTTGATGATCATCAAGAAGAGACTTTTTCTATTGCATTGCCTCATTCTCACTCATGGGCTCATATTCATGAGCATCATGAACCTTACATAAGCAATTTGCCTCCGCCACCTCCTTATACGCCATAACAATGGTAAAGTCATTTCTTTCTATAAACTAGTTCAATAATTTTTATGGAATTTATTTAATGTTGTAATATATTATGCTAGATTATTAAGTTTGTTTTTGACAGGGGAATCCATATATGACACCCCGACCCGCTTAATGCTATATCCCAGTTAGCACAAGTTAGTTCAGAGCACACTTAATTCAAGTATTCCTGATATGTTCTGGCACATTGTGTGGGTCCATTGTTTTTATGTACATTTGTCTCGTCGAAACACATTCTTCTGTTCAGCTGATGTGTTTTAAACTTGTTAGTGGCATGCCTTTGAGTCTCTTTTGACCTTCAAAATATATTCTATCAAATTTCCTAAATCATTTAATCAACCAATTTAATGTTCTTTATCTTTGCTTTTTATTTCTTTCACAATAGTAAATATTTTATCTAGTTAAAATTGTTTAATTCTTTATTCATATAGAATTTAAATACTCAACTAATTGCAGAATTATGTTTAGGCAAACTGATACATTAAGACATTAAAAATTCCGCTTATATTTGTAACTAAGTCATGCTTTTTATGCAAAAGACTCATCTCTGTTCTTTATTGACCTTTTTTAAACCTAATTTCTCTGGCAGTTTAACTCCACAGATATAATGAGCACATAATGTTGCTGCACTCCTCTTGGATTATTTACGAACAGGTCTACAGTATGGCTGGGATAGAATCTTGAAAAATGGCTTGTCAAATTTCAAACCCAGCCATGGGAGCAATAGAGATGTATCTTGTCAAGGCAGCAGCACAATGCAATGACACAGAATAAAAGTAGGGAAGACTGCAAATATCGAAATATTTCGTCACACTAACTCGGATTCACACACACAACAGGCAGCTGCTGTTTTCAGTCATTTTGTCTGAACAATTTTATAAAATTTTAAAAAGTAATTTGTTGCAGGTTTTTTTGCAGGCTATATTTAAACGTATACTTTCTACGTCTTTTGTACTGAAACTAGAGTTAAACAAATCACACAGATTTTTTATGTTTAGAACATGTGTCTGTGCTGACTGGAGTAGTATTAAACAAGCGTCATTATTTTTTTATCCCCCTTTATAATGTCCTTTTCTTTCCATGCAGTTGTACCCTATGGTTGAACTTTTTAACAAAAGATTATTTTACTGTTGGTACATTTTTGCTCAATGCAAACTCTTTACTACAAACATATTTAAGATTCAAAGTTACTTATAAAAGCCATTGTAGTGTTTTCCAAATAATCTAACCATGTAGTTCTTCTAAAAAATGCCACCTAGTACTTCAGTGCAAAAAGATAATGATTATTAGGTTGCAGAGTTACATTTCTGTTTATTAAAACTTTGAATTCTTTAGTTTTTTAATTTTTGAGTTTGTTATTTGAAAAACTTAACTATTTTAGCAAACAACTTATTTAGTATTTCAGTTAGCAAAAATATACTTATGTAAGTTAAATTATTGTTAAAAATGTATATCATTTTTAGGTTGTTTTATGTCATTTCCAAGCAAAATAAATTTCATTTGTTACTTTATCAACGTTCTTTGATGCATCCTGAAGAAAGTGGTGATAGTCACCAAATGCTTAGTCATCTGCCTTACTACCTTAAATGGGATCCAATTTTTTACTTATTAAAAAGTATATTTTGTAACAAAGAAAAGTTCGTAGTTAAGAATTTTACTTAGAAAGAAATGTTGGTGATATCTTTTATATGAATCGTATATAGCATTTATATTCTGAATACACTCAAACCCTTTACAAATTCAATACACATTGAGTACATGTTTTTAAAAACCTTACATTTTCTTGTTAAAGCATATCAAACCTTTGCAAATATGAACTTTCATCAAAGTGACATCGAAGTTAATGAGTTTAAGTTATCAACTATGCCTTAATAATAAATAACTCTCTTGGTGTTTTTTGTTTTGTTATTCTCGAATAAAAATTGTATAATTTTTTTTTATCAATGTCAGTTTTCAGTATGTGTCAACAAAGAATTGTAATGAAAAGCGTCATTGCAAAAACTTAATATTGATTGTTGCTATAATGTTAGCATATTTTTAGAAAGAAGTTATTAAATGTGTATATTCACTAATCTCTATAGTAGAATGGGTAATTTCAATTTTAGAATAAATTCTTTGAAAAATTATTTAGCCCTTTTTTTTATTAATGTGAAACAGTTGGCTTTTTTAATACCCTTAAGTTATTTTAAATGTACACATTTAAATTAAATTTTTTATTCATGATGGAAAAACAAAACAATTATAATTTAAAAAAAAAAAAAAGATTGTTAAAGTTAAGATGCTATTTTGTGGCTTTCATAGTTTCAAATGGGAAACTTAAAAAAAATTAGTGACTAAGCTTTTTTTTTTTAGGAACTTTCACTTTTTGTGTAATAATTTAGTGTGGAGGCTAAGTTGACATTCAAAAATAAAAAACAATGTTAAACAAAAAATATTTAATTCTTTGGAACATTGACCATAATTATTTTTAAGTCTGTAAACAGTGTACAATTTTTTTTTAATGTTTTGAAAATTTTTATTTAAAATTTGTATTTTTTCTAATGGGAGAGAAACTTCCATAAGGTTAATTAGGATTCATATTTTTTTATCAGACAAAAAAAAGTGAGTTAAAATGTTAAATACTACATTAAAAAAATTAACAAAATTATAAATCATTCAAATATTTCGATACAATTACCGTATTTAGACTTCAGGAAAATAAAGTTTTTACAGTCAATGTATGAAATATTAAATTTTGAAGCTTGGATGGATTTCTCGTCCATTTTGTATTTTCTAGAATGTATATTTATTGAATGGAAAACTTTCATTTATTTTTATGTATTGGGTTGTGTTTATTGCTGTTTATTTTATTTGAGAATTGAGCAAGGTTTAATTTTAAATTACTTCTGGTAATTTAAATTGTGTGTAGATATATTTGTTTAATATACATTAAAAATATGTATAGCATTTATATTTATGTGTATAAAATACTATTGGATTTATTGTTATTTTTCACAATGTTTATTTTGTTCTATAAATTCTATTTTTTGAAATTTAAATGTAAATTATATAAGAATAAAAAGCTTTTTTTATTTATATTTTTATTGGATGTTTGAAATACACTATTTGTGGGATTTATATTTTTGTTCAAATTTACAAACCTAAGTAACATTAAAGATAAATATTCCACACTTATTTGTCAATTTAAACATGTTGTATTCTTTAGTAACAAGTTGGTGGGGTCAAAGGTTTTTTTGGTTCTTCATCTTCAGTTTCTTCATCACTTTGCATTATATATTTGGAATCCTTTTTTGTGATAAACTAAAATAATAAAGCTAATCAATATCATAACACTACGTTAGGAATTACTGTTGTTAAAGAGGTTTATAATTTCTATATTCTATATAAAAAATTAAGCTTTTTTTTATAACACAATTTTTATCTGGTAAAAACTGATTCTATGTATTTTTTCCTCTTGTTTAGTTTAGTTGGTATTGAAATCATGTTAAAATTTACTCTAGAGCCATTACTTCCTCTAAAACCCAGCAATTGTATTTATAAGATTTCTAATTTAACCAATAAAAATTCTAGGTTTTCACCATCTAGTAGTCAGTTCAACAATCTTATAGGTAAGTTTTATGCTGCTTCTGAAAGGAGGAGTCTCGCATTCATTTCCATAAATTTCATATTTTTGCTTGTGCAAGAATAAAAAAAATCTTGCCAAATGAGATGCTTTTTGTGAGTCACGCTTATTTGTTTAGGATATTTCTGCTTCTACCTCTGTGAGAAGCAAATATTCAAACCATGTTTTCTCCTTTAGATGGTATAGTGGCCAGCACACCTGGCTTCTAGACTGTCGGCTATTGTGTTTAATACAGTCATGTAGGTCATGGGTTTACCCAGCCCTTCATCCTTCAGGGTCCATAAATGAGTACAAAGCTTTCTCGATTTTTTCTTAATTGAGGATTCATCATTATACTGCTGGCCACTCAGAATGGACGATCGCTAGTGTATTAGCACCTAGATCAAAGGTTACAGAAACAGATGGGCACCAGATCATGGCCAGTAGGCTCTGCAAATCTTTAACAACTTTTTTTTGCAAGGCTAAGTTGAATAAAAAATCACTTTTAAAAAAACTTTTTGTTGAAAACATAGTTTGAATATTTGCTTCTCATTTGCAGATGACACTAACAATGCATTAAAACTTCAAAACAAAATTGTATCAATAGTTTTTTTACTAACCATCAAATAAAAAAAAATTGATAAATGTGTAATTTATGTAGTAGAATTTGATTCAATTTAAAGCTCTATTCTTTAATAAATATTAGAAATGTTTTAGTATGTACCTGTAAATCATTTTTTCCTTTTGGATTTCGCAAGAAAAGCATTAGAGGAGCGTAGAGAAAGCTGGTCATTGCTACTGCACACACAGATCTGTAAATAGCATGTCAATAATTTCTTAGCAAATTGCACTAATCGCAAATGCTTAATGAGAATATTCTTAGATAAATAGCACTTAATACATAATAAATTATTGGTTTACCCTTCAAATCCCAATCTTTGCACGATCGTAGCACTAAATACAGGTCCTATAGGTGAAAATGAATTTTAGCATTGTCTTATTCTATAAGTATGTTAATTGCTTAAATATTGTATATTTAGTTTACATCATTGTTTCTAGAAAACCAAGGATTTACAAGTTTAGTTCAAAATGTTTTTAATTTAAATCTTACCTATAATAAATCCAAGGCAAAAGGCTACATCTGCTATAGCATATACGCAGCCATAAACTGATGTATGCCTAAGGTCCATAAGGTATCCAAGCATTGGCATCATTGATGAATCCACCATGCCTTAAAAATCGGAAAATTACATCGTTCATTGCTCATATTTTTTTAAAAATCATTTAAGTTAATGCTGATTCTGGACCAATTACTAACCAATTTAGAGAGTTTGTCTTGTAAATTATGTTAAACTATAAATATAAAGAAACTCTGGATAAACAACTCAACCCCCTTAGGTTGTGAAATATAATTTTTCCAAGAAAATCGTTTGATGGTTTAACCTTCCATTGCATTTCATTACGAAAGAGTAGTAGATTTTCTTTCTTTAAGTAAAATATTTGTATTAATTGATTTAATACTTGAAAAAAACATTCTAGTCGATAAATTTCTTACACTTTGAAGTCCTAAAATTACAAGCCCTGGGATATGAAACACAATTTTTCCTAGACTGCTAATAAAACAGTTTGTGATGGAGATGAAAGTTGTTGAGCCTTATGAAATGCTTCTCATATAATGTAGTTTAATAATTACTTAGTATGATAATGTTAACTCGTTTTTTTAATGTGTGCAGCAAACAATATTTTTTCTTAATTTAAATACATTTGAAGAGTCTAGTTACAAAACTCACATTCTCCAAAGCATAACAAAATATGCCTAACATCTAATTTTAAATAATAATGTATACTTATGCGAAGAATTTATTTACCTATAGCAAAACCAATTCCAGCATTTGCCGGTATCAATTCTTCAATTGATGTTGCCAGTGGAACCTGCAATTAAAATTTGTTTATATCTTCATATTATGATGAGAGGACAATTATTGCACAAAAAGATTTTTAAAAAATATTAAATTGGTTTACTTACGCAAACTAAACACACTCCAATTATAACTAATCCAATCATAGCGGATAGCCATCTGTTAAATAATAAAGTTTAAAAATTAGTGAAAATTATAATCTAATAAAATAAATGTACAAGATTTAAAACTTAATGGTAAAGTATTTTAAAAACATTTTTCTCGGAATATCTTTGCATAATTATGTGCCTATTTGCACTGAAGAAAATCGTAATGTATATAATTATATAATTCTAACTTTTCTATAAAAAATATTTCCTAGCATTAAAATTCTAGAATTAATGCAATATTCCCAAGTTATAAAATACGAAAAAAAGTATTTAACATAAATGTTCATTAATATTCAAAATATTTACTTTATTTTGTCCCTTTATTCATACTATTAAAATATATTCATTTTTCACTCAATAAATTTTTATAAGAAAACATAACTAAAGTAGTGTTTAAAAATATGTCAATACAGAAAAGGCAAAATGTTTTGTTATTTCTACATTTGAATTTTTCGGCCATTGACATTAGAAATCTCCTACTTACCTTCCGATTCTATGACCTAAAGGTCCAAATACGTTTGTTCCAATCAGATATGAAATACTAGCTGGCAAAAACGCTATCCCCTGCTGCCATTTTGAAGCATTCATTTTGTCCATCATCCATAAGGGAAGCGAAGGTTCCAAAACAGCTATTCCAACATTAGAAAAAGTGATGGCTCCTATATAGAGATGGAGTACAATAATTTTAGTCTGTCTAAAGTTGCGTTGGGTGCCTACTCAGGCGTCGGCTCGTCACTTGACTGTGGTTCTAACTTACGACGTCTGTCGCCGATAGCCCTCGTGTAGCTCTTGTGCAACGATTATTGAACTCATTTCGCTATTGCACTGACCCACTCGAATCATCTCTTTAATTTTATGAATATTATTTTGTATGCATATTTGATTTAATAATAGTCAGCTCAAAGGAGGCTAGAAATAGACAGCCGCAAAACGATTAAAATTACCAAATAGCCGGCCCGTCCGTGGCCGAGTGGTTAAGGCATCAGCCTAGAGGTTCGACCTTCTCAGGAGTGCGGGGGTTCGAATCCCACTTACTGCCAGTCATCCTATAAATCGGATCTGTGCTGGAAATAGTAGAAAATCCTCATCACGGATGGGCCCGAGTACACAGGGACAGACGTGCTCGTTAAATCTGTGGAGTCCAAAGTCCCGACGGCGTTAGCGTACGATGTCGCTCGAAGTTCCGTTGGGTGCCCGCTCAGGTGTCGACCTCGTCACTTGACCAGGGTTCTAAAATACGAGGCGTTATTGGCTGTGTTAAAGCTCCTGAAGGAGGCTAGAAATAGGCAGCCGGAAACGATTACCTTACCTTACCTTACCTTACCTCGAGCCGACCCGGCGGCGCAACGGTTAGAGAGCTAGCCTTTGGAGCCTCTGGGTTCGGGTTCGAATCCCGGTAAGGCATGGATGTTTGTGTTTGTCGAGTATATGCGGAGTACGTGCTCGTTAAATCTGTTGGGTCCGAAAGTCCTGTGGGCGGTCATTGCGCAGTTTCCCACGGGTACAGGTCCCTGGAGACTATTTCCCTCCCCTTCAGGGACATGTCTAAATTGTGGAGGTGGCGATAGATGGCAGCATTTGTCATATATGTGTGTGTATGTCGTGTCCGTCCTTCTTGACGATGGTTTATAAGCGGGTCTCTGTGACCAAGCACACAAGCCTGAAAATATATGTCTAAAAACCAACCAACCAACCTTACCTTACCAAATAGCCAGGTGGTGCTCTAAATTGTCAAATATGACACTTTTTCGTTGTCAGCCATGTGGTTTGTTTTGTTACCGCTTTTTTCCTCGCGGGGTTTAAATGGGGTTTCCGCTCTAATATTCAGTTCTGCATCAATATTAGCCGTTATAATTTAAATATCCGTCAACAAGAATATCCGTTAGTATTACTCGTTAAAAAAAAGCACAAATATTTTGTAGAGACATTTCATTGTAATTCCGGCATAGTTGGCGTGTTTTACCAATAAATTTCTTGCGGTTAGAAAAGTAATATGATTACCAAATATATTTTTTTAAAAATCTTACCGGCTGCGACCATTATGTAAGGATCCTTAATTAGTGTCCAAAGAGATGCAGACTCCACTTGCTTTGGCTTTTTAATTTTAGGCTGAAGAACCAGTAGTTGCAAAACTGCAAAAGGGTTAAAAATTATGATGATAAAGAATTATATGTAATGCAACAATGAATTATATTATATAATAAATTTATTCATATGTTTTACAATATTTAGGTACATACTGGGCAGTAAGGGATCCAGGACTTCATTGTGTGTGTGCGGGGGGGGGGGGGGGGTCAATAAGGTTATGATATCATTCATTAATGTTTTAATTCATCAATTATTTTTTAGAAATTATTATCAATAATTATCCGCTTCTAATTAATAATCATTCATAATTTCAATTATTAATTAATGATTTTATTAATTAAAAACCATCAATTTTGCTTGTTAGTTAATAACAATGAAAAAGCATCTCATTTCAGAGTTTTGGGAGGTGTCATATTCAGAGAATGTCAGAAAATTTGGCTTAACTTTTGAAACTAAGTTTGAAATTTATAGTTTTAGGACTCGGTTTCCAAAGTATTATGTATCACAGGTATTACCGAAACAGTTTATTTTAATTTTCTCATTGTTTGAGACTTTTTTATACATCTTGAGACGATTAATTAAAAAACTATCAGCGGACTGGTCAAAAATTTTTTTAACTATGTATTACAGACGATGTTAAAAATGTCTCATATAAGGGTTAGTTAAAATATAACAAATTTGAAAACTTACTTCCATCCACCAGAGCTAGTCCAGCTAAAATCAAAAATGGAGTTGCTTTCCCTACAAACTCATATAACGTTCCACCAAATACTGGTCCAATCAGAACTCCAAGAGCCAAGCCACCTAATGCAATGGCCATAGCATTTCCCCTTTCTGCATCGTCTGGGTATTTTTCTGCCAACATACCCATACCTTTGAAGTAAAAAATAGATTGTTTAAGTAAAATTTTCATTACACTATGCGAGTTACAATACCTTTGTTATAGTGGCACGCGAGTAACGGGGCAAATGGAGTCTTTTCACCCCCTAAAGTCTTATCGTTGAATTGTGCGATACAGACACATATGTTTTTTTTTTTTTAATTTTAGAAAGATTTTAACTGTACTATCAATCCACATTAAAATTGTTATATTAAATAATACTTTTTGCCGTAAATTTTCATTGTTAGTCTATTTAAAGTACAAAAAATGTATAATTTAATAACTTTTTATTAATAATGTAGTTATATTTTGTATTTAATGATTTTAAGTGAAAATAATTTTTTATTATTTTTTATTAGTTTAATTATTTTATTAGTTTAATTGTTTTTCGATTATTTAATTTTTATAAATTTTTATAAAGTAATTGAATTTTTTCGGCTTCATTGAAAAAAAACAAATACGCCATCAAATCGCAAATAAATTTATTTATATGATGTAAAACATAGATGTAAACAATCGCGTATACTAAAACTCTGTAGGTGCACACTGTATACATTAGAGCTTTATTTTACATCAAACGGCAGCTTTCATATAAAGCATCAACTATTAGTAAATACGCCGTTAGACATAATCGTTATAGTAACCACTAGTCGACTTCTGTAAAAACTTTCAAATGAACCAACTTTCTGATCATTCCTTGTTCATTAAGAATTTCAATATAGAAATTTAAGCAGAATTAATAAAAAATATAAAAAAAATTATCTCTCTGTTGAACTTTATAAGCTAATATTCATCCATTAAATTATTATATTTACGAATATTTACCCGCAACACTTGTGCATGACGATCCAACACCTTGAAGAGCTCTAGCCATGAAGAGTGTAGTGTAAGTGTTTCCAATAGCAAATGCTGGATAAAAGTATTCAAGCAGATTATTAAATGAATAATTCTTATTGAACTTGAAGCATTAATTACATTTAGTTTTTTTACATACATTTATATCAATGATAAGCATTAAAACTAATGTGCATACAAACGGCCACTTTTTATGTCAAAACCAGTCTATTCAGGACAAGTAATTAATAAAAAAATTGGTACCCACTTTAATAATAAATGATGAAAGCACATAAATACTTCATTAATGCAATAAAATTATTCTTACACAGAGAAGTTGCGATCAGCGTGAGGAATCCCATGAACATGATGGGACTGTAGCCTATCCTGTAAAACAATATAAATCTCAATAACCGAACCATTAAAATTTCTACATGTTATGCCTGTTAATCTTTATCTTTTAACAATTAACTGTGACTGTTGGCAATGACAATTATTATTATTGTTTAAAAGAATTATATATCTGTATTACATATCAGAACATAAAATATTTTGTTGATAACCCAATTTTTTTCAAACTAAACTCGTTTGAGATTTTTTTTTATAAATAAGTTCCTAAAAAAACAAAGGTATTGAAAGATTTCTACAAATCCTTATTCTATACATGCTACTAAACTGGTGTTAAAAAAATTATTAACGAACATATAACACCTCAAACATACAAAATAAACAACCGAATGCATTGACTCTTCAACAACCTTAAACACATTTCAAGGTTTTTTCGTTTTTTATGTCTAACTTTACCTAGAGCAGTGCAAATCACATCAAATTTCAAGTCACACAAACTGATTGTTATTTCGAGAAACATTACTTTGCTTTACTTTTTGATACATTTTTGACGGACTTTTTCGCAGTTTTCAAATTTTAGAGTCAAGCTTATGAGACCTTGTAACTTAGGTTATGTGGTATTTTAACAAAGAAGAATCACTAAGGGTCAGTGCTCAATTTCTCTTTAACTTTAACTATTTTTTGTTTAAACTTTTTAGATTGCACTTTTTATCTTCGTTTTCGTAATGTTTTCCATTTATTTATTATAAAATGGCACTATAAGCTTATTTCATTTTCACCAAAAACAACCCGGATGTGTTTTTTTATTCGTTACTTTTTTATAGCGAATAAAATGTTTCTTCTATAAAAAAAAAGCTTTTTTTTCTTTAATTTTTTATTGTATTTTTTAAAATTTTTGAGTGTGTAGTACTTTTTACTGAAAAAGTTGTTTGCAAAGAAAATGCAATACAAAATGAACTGAACATCGAAAATAAGTTTTATAATTCACATTTCACATACCTATTGCTTATCGGTCCAATAAACGGATTTGCAAAAGCTTGTACAAGCGGTTTCGAAGCAAACATGAGGCCCACTTCGAAGTTCTCATTAACTAACTCTTGATGTCTGGTCAATTTTGGTGTCGTATTTCTTCTAGAAACATTTCTTTTCGTTGCCAAAGTTTTTAAATTACTAACTTGCGCTTCATTTGAAGCTGGACTAGTAAATTTCCAAAATTCTTCGTTTGGAACCATGGTAAATCCTGGGAACTCCCACACCGACTGCTTTTCTTTCTTAGTACCTTGGAAGTAGGATAAGAAGTAGGGTATGTTTTCATCATTAAAGGTAATATCAGGAATAGGAACTGCTTTTACTACTTTTTCTTCTGGGATAGTAATGGTGCCCACTGGGTGATGACTAAGGTGATAAAGGAACGATGGGATGATGGGTACTGAAAATAATAAACATAACTTTTTGAATTTTAAATAGCATTTATCCCTTTTAGTACCCTAACAGCTTTAACAAATGGCATGTTAAAAGAAAAATTTTATTAATTAAAAAAATGTAAAGAATTCATGTTTAATTTGGTATGGGTTTTCATTTGCACTTCTAATACAAGCGTGTTCGAATGAACATTAGGTCCTGGTATGATTATCCTCATGTATCTTAAAGATCGTATAGCACCCTCAGTTAAGTTAACTAAAACCAAGTTTGCACTCGGGGAAATTAAATGCAAGACATCAGTAACAAATTAAGTCTTTTGCGAATGAAACTGTGTGTTTTTTTTCAAATATTCTTTATACTATATTATAACCTAATAAAAATTCTTCCATCAGGCTGCGGATATTGAGTAGACTGAGTTTTTATTCAATTAATGGCAACTCAGCCTTGATATAAAGCACAAAGTTCTTGGACCAAGTTTTCCCAGTTTACGGTAAGCACTTACATTCTTAAACCTATTTATCATAAAATATGTATTTAATTTGATTTTTTAAAAATATCTCATTAAACCATTTTATAAAAAAATATTTTTAAGTATAAATAAAACCGCAAGTATACATACCTACAGCTGTTAACAGCATGTTATCTAAGAGTAAAGCTATGGCTACAATGATGAGGATCAAGCGCCTTGAACCTCTCAGTTTCGACAAACATGAGCAGCATCCTCCCTCCTCCTCCGTCCGCTCAAGATCCATATTTGAATCTAGTAAGAGCGAAATCGAAAACTGAAATATGAAAGAAAAAAAAACTGAGTGTGTACTACATTGGAAGGATAACTCTTCTTTATGCACTAAATTATTCCGAATTTTCTACAAATAATTTCCGAACCTACCGAAATGGTAAGTTTTATTCTAAATTCTTTCCGAAAGTCTGAGAAAGAAAGGGTGCGGATCATTACATTTTATACACGAATTGTGAGCAGAGAAATTAATTATTTTAATAACCATGATTTTTTTTAATTTACTAAACGGACAAATTGTATTTTGACTGAGTTAATATAGTTTATCAGCTTTGCTTTTAGCAATCATTTGGTATGTAGCTTTTTTTTGTAGCAGTGCCCAGTCGATAAGGCGCTTGTCTTGCATACCAAATGTCCCAGGTTTGGTCCCGGGCATTGCCAAAATAACTGCCGACCTATGAGTGCAACCAAAATGCCGACGAATAATACTCAACGTACGATATCACCTATAAAGTTGCGTTGAGTGCCTATGCCTACTCAGGTGTCGGCTCGTCACTTGACTGTGGTTCTAAAAAATAAAAATAAATCATTGGACAGGCATGAAAATCCCATGCTTTCCCAATGTTTTTTTAATTGATTTTATTTCGTAATTTTAATCTCCCTGTGCGTGTGTTTCTTTATCCTCTCTTTGAATCGAAAACACAAACTATATATCTCTCAAATAACGTATATATTAAGGCAGCAGCACCGATTGTAAAAATATCCTTAAATTAAAGAAGCTATATATTTCTGTGAAATTGTAAATGAACATGATAGTTAAATTTTTTTTTATTTTTTAAAGTAAGGTAAGCAGTATGCATTTTGAAGCGCAATAATAAGTGCATTATCATAGATAATTTCTTTTTAAATGAACAGTTTTTAGGTATGCTATGTGTCTCATTTACAATCGACATTTATTATTTCTAAAACTATGTTAAAAATACTATCATATTTAAGAGACACTTGTACAAAATATTGTACACCTGTGTGTCTTGTGAAAAGAAAAACATTTGAATTTCTAAAAAAAAAGTAAATAATATTACGTTAACCCTTCATTACCAGTTAAAAATGCAGTCTTGAAATTCATATATTATTCTACAATAATTGTTAATAAAACTATTTATTTGCGTCTAGTGTAGTTTATTATTAACATCCCTATTCACTATATAGTTTAAAAAAATCCCGATTTATACTAAAAAGTATTCAACATCAATAAGGAGAATATCTAGCTGTCAAATTAATTCAATAGCATTCAATGACATCCTCTTAAATGAATTCTGAAATCGTAGACAGAATTTATCAAAGTGCTCTCGAATGTAAGTACGATTTGATGTCGTACAGTTTTGATTTCAGATTGAAATTAACCTCTTATGATGATATCGAATGTACGTTCTTCATTACTTGAAATGGATAACGTGCTTTGAAATTATCTTGGTAGATGTACATAAGACAATTTTTAATGATGTCTCATATACATAAGTTCTACTGAATGTACTGTGATAATGTTACCAAATAAAATGAAAATGCTTTTGTTCACTGATAAATATTTTAAAAGTAGTAAAAATATTATCAACAATTCAACATTTATTTATAGCTGTTATATTAATTTATCCATTTCTTTATGACTGTGTCATCGTTAAAAAAAATGTTTACTTATCTCACTGTAAAAAAAAATGTGTAACGTTACCATGATTTTTAGGCGTAACTTAACACTAGTTCTGAAAAAAGGTGTATAAATTCAAATTTTTTTTTTATTAACCTTTCATAAAACTGCGTAAACCGGCGTAACCTTCTTTCATTCACATGCACAATCAGAAATGTTGTGTAACAAAGAGACACAGGACTAAACAAAAATGTATCCTTAATATAATTGTTTTATTAATTTTAAGATATTAATTGATTAATCAATTGTATCTCCTTTTTCTAATAAATAATTAAATTTCTAGTTATATAGAAAAAAGTTTAGTAGCCATATTTTAAAACAAATTATTTTCGTTGCACAACTTAATAAAAATTGAAATGTAAAAACCAATTTAACAGTTCCCTTAAAGGATCAGATAATTTTTAAAAAAATGGTCATAAAAGCGCCGATTTTTTTTATCTCTGATAATTATATGAAATATTTGGGGCGATAATTATATAAAAATATGGGGGGGGGAGGGCCGAGGGAGCCTTCCCCTCCCCCCCCCCCAAATATTTTACGTTGGGCGCCAATTTGGGCACCACACGGTGCACAAAATAGTGCTCACATTAAATTTTTAACTATTCAAATTAAAAAAAATTATTACACAAAAATTCATAAAATAAGTTATTTTTACTTTTTTTGGCGGGCGGAGGGGGGGGGGGGCACCTCCCAAAACCAACCCAAAGATTATTTTAACTTAAGTAATGACTACATTTTCAAATTCAGTTCTAAATTAAATTTGAATCAATTTTTAAATAAATGTAAGGTAATTAACTAAAAAAAGAAATTAGTAATTATTTAATTAGTAAGTGAATTTCTTCGTAATTACTAAATTAATTTAATTAGGGGTCAACAATTACTACTATAATAATTAATAATTATTTGTAATTAAAATGATATCAAATAGCATATCGCATAAAAAAAAAAATATATAAGGAAAACAGTCCGATCGAACGCACGCATGAATAAAACGCGCGCCAATATCATAACCCCTCATATATCCCCGCTTTAATTAAATGCCAGGATAGAAGCATCCCATTCATAAAGAAGCTCCCGAAATTTCTATGAAATAGTTCTGAACTTTATTGCGCATACCACAGCGGGACTGATGTCAATTCTGCGAGGAATTTTGAAATAACGCGGATGGACGTCATAAGAAGGGGATGAATATCTGCCCATTATTCGAGATAGTTTGGACCCCTTACTGATTGGAGATAATGGCTCGGGATCCATTATTTAAGTCATTTAAATGTGTTCACATTTCATGAGTATGATGTATGGTATTTAAATAAATTAATTATAGTAAGATTATCAGGAAAAAAAAGTAGTGATGTCTAAAACAAAATTTAATAATAGATTATTTTTGTTGTTTTTTACAGATTGAATGTAGTAGACTATTTTTTAAAGATTTCATGTTCAGTGACTAGTTGTTGGCCTCAAGACGATTCTAATTAAACTAGCTGTGTGTAACACTACACGACTTTCAATTACAGCTCAATAAATCAATACACACCTTTAAAGGTAGTTATATACCTTAGAAGGTAATTTCAATAACTTTAAAACCTAAAAAGGTGTACGGCAGCTACCCCTTAAACCTTATGTGTATGAGCAGCTACACCTGAAACTTTATTATGACTTTAGACAGGTACTTTGAACTCGCGCCCCAAATTTGAAGTCTGTAGCTCTTTTAGTTCAAACTGTAGATGAGTTTCAGACAGACGGGCCAATGTTCGAAAACCATTTTTTTTAGAATCAGCACCCTCCAAAAGTGTAGAAAACACAAAATGTTCATCTTAGATTTTCGACTCCATCGCAATCCTTTCATTACCTTATATTTCCTATTAGGTTGAAAGTAAAAAGCAATTTGTAACTCCTAGCGACCTACTCCACTATATTTTATATTATATAGTATCTTTTAAAATGATTTGTTTAAAAAACATATAATATACGACACCTCACCGATTTTTTCAGATATATTGATATCCTTTTAAATTAAAATGCATATTGCTCAGATTTGTTGGAAATAAAAAAAAATCAACTAATTAAGTACCAGAGAAGTTCCTTTAATATAAAAAAAAAACTTACTTTTTTCCCAAGTTAAATTTTATTATAATTTATAGATTGTTTGTTTGCAAATAAATTACTCCACGGCTCACATAGCTTTCATCAATTTTTATAAAATATACGGATCACAAAAATTAATGCACAAACGCATGATGTTGAGACACTTTAATACCAAAGTAGCATAATATGTCATTAAAAAGACGTCAGATGTACATTTTGAACCAGAAAACGTCACAAATGTGACTATTAACGAGATTAATTTGACTATTAATGAGTTTTAGAACTATTAATGTTATTAATGAGAATAAGGAAATAACTCGACGACTTTCAACTTTAAATTATTTTTTTTTCAAAAAGTCAAAATAACTAATCTAAGGTAACTAAGGAAGTGAATTAGCGTAATAAGTATCAACGATCATTCATACATTTTAAGAAGATATTCAGAAATAACAGATTTAGAAAGTTTTTTTCGGTTTCCTTAAAATCGCATTTTTAGAGTTCCTTAAAATCGCATTTTTAGAGTTCCTTAAAATCGCATTTTTAGAGTTCCTTAAAATCGCATTTTTAGAGTTAGTTCCTTATTCAAACAACCAATTCAACTGAAAATTAAACTAACTTGGGAATTAAACGATGTAGGTTCCGGGACAGTTTAACCACAACTCACCGGAATACATAGTTTCACCTGATATCTTTGTCCTGTAAGCTGAAATGGACACAGCGGACCTTGGCCTTCTATGGGTTGGACATGGGAGCCCAGTTGGTAAGTCCCCGGTTCGGGCCCGGGCATTGTCAAAATAACTGCCGACCTATAAACGGCATATGCAGCCAAAAAAGTCCAGAGGGAGTGCACGTTAAATATGCTCCAAAGTCCCGACCCAGCGTACGATGTCGCTCTTACAAGTTGCGTTGGGTGCCTAATCAGGGGTCGGCTCGTCACTTGACTGGGGTTCTAAATTATGACGTCCGTCGCCAATAGCCCTCGTGTAGCTCTAGCGCGACGATATTTCAACCTTACCGAACCTAACCTCCATGGGTTGTCGGGCAATTGAGAGTTTTTAAAAATTTTGTCAAATTGATTAATGTAAAAGATGCAATTTTGGCGTCTTATTAATTAGTCTATACAGTCGTCATTTGGGAAAACTAAATAAACACAGGATATTTTTCTTCTAAAAACTCTAACTTCAACAGTCTTGTATGACTACTATCGACCGAATTTCAACGTTAATTACTAATTTACAAATAACTAAGACTTTTGTGCTAAATAGAATTTATTGGATACATCGAAACTTTTTATATGATTTTCAACGTCAAATATCTAACATCCATACCCATCCTTATATAACCACAACCAGTTTCCAAACTGTCCTTGGATATCAAATTTTTTCGCCGCTGAGAAGACCATTGAATCCTCACTGAAGGAGGATGGTAGTAGAATATAAAACAATTTTTGGCATTATATAACCAATATATTTTTCAAATATTTCCAGATAAATTAATGTTTGTGATTGAACACTTATAATTACGTAATATAAATTTGGAATTTAATTTTTTGAGTTATGTAATGTATGTTTGTGATGAATATTTTATGAACTCATATTACATTTTTAAATATTTTTTCTTTATATAACATTATATAACCAATTTCATTATATAAGCAATATATATTTCAAATATTTCCAGATAAATTAATGTTTGTGATTGAACATATAATTACGTAATATAAATTTGGAATTTAATTTTTTGAGTTATGTAATGTATGTTTGTGATGAATATCTTATGAACTCATATTACATTTTTAAATATTTTTTCTTAAGGTTTTGAAGTATAATACTCTCGATATATAATTCAGTATACTTCAAGATAAGATATAATAGGATAGATTTTCTATTTTTCGTAATTTATATACAAAAAAAATCCAGCATCGCTTTATTGATATTTATTTGGAAATTTTAGCAAGTATTTAAATGGAAATTATACAGGAAAATATCCAAGTTGTAAAATGTGTAGTTTTAGGAATTAAAATAGTAGATTTTGAATTATATATATAATTTGTCGAATATCTGTCCTTATTTGAAAAACGTATTTAAAAAATTAATCAGTTTTAAGATAAAACTATGCAATCAATATCATCAAAGTTTAGGTTTTCTTTTTAAAAACTCTTAATTTTATACCCTAAAAATAAAAATAAATAAATTCGACTGTTAAAAAACATTTAACAAATTTATGTTAGCGGTGAATATTAATTTTTTAAAAATAATAATATTAAAGAAATATTTGTACAGTTATTCTTTCCCGGTAGTCTGGTTCTGTTAATTTTTATTTGCATTAAAAAAAATTCTTTACTTGTAAATATTTGTACAGAATAACAAATTAAAATGAATGTTTCGATTAGTGTAAAAGAATGCATATTATTACAAAAAATACATATTAAAATATAACAATACTAATTACAATAAAATTTGAATTAAGAAAAGAAAGACTGGCATACTGGAAGTCGGTTAGCTTTTAAAATTAATGAAGTACCGTTTTTTTTTTTGTTTAACTAACAGCGGATAATATTTAACAATAGCCGAAAGTGCTTCTAAGTTTCAATGTGTTAGTATTTGATTTTTGTAAAAACTGTATGTTTTTTTCTTACAATTAAATGTTTAATTTGTAATCGTTATTTCATAAAATACAAATTTCGTTGGCATTACCATTTAAATTTTAAATGGTATTATTCTTAAACTTATGTGGTTTAAACTTTATTGCAGTACAAAAATGCAAGTTAAATTTTCAGTAACCAATCAAATAAGATTTCCAATAATGGTCGGAAGAATTGAAAGGATAATTTTCTTATTGGGTTGTTTACCGATTTATATTTAACAACAAAATTAACAATTAACGTGTTTGGTGTTTATAAATTGGTAAAACATGTGTTATTAACTAAGTCCTAGTTTACAAACTCCTCATTTGCAAAAACTCGATATTTTAATTCTACACGAGGATAACTTTTAAGTAATTATAGCCAAAATAGAAACAAACCTAAAAAATATTAAGACGCATTTAACAGTGTTTGTAAAAAAAATATACAGAGACCGCAAAAATTGAAGTTATGAAAAAGCGTACATAAATTCCAACAAATTATATTTTAAAAAAAGTATGAATAATTGTTAACTTCTCCTTGTGACAAAGTTTCTATACAATAGTTTAAAAAGTTTGTTAAAGTACATTTTTTAAATTATTAAAATGTCACATAAGATATCAAATAAACGTTAGATAAATAAAAAGTAGGAACAACAAATATTTGTTAAACAAAATATCTATATATTTTTTAATCATTACATTCTTAATGTCAAACAACACTTTTAAAATATATGTAATTACATAACATTAATTTCAGAACCATTTTTAATTACCCTTTTTTAGTTTAATTTTAAATTAAACGACATTATTGAAATATTAACTTTCATTTCACACATGGTTGATTATAAAAAAAAATAAAGAACATAGCAAATATTCCCACCTATAAGCAAAATAAAATCTCTCACCTAACCAAGATTCATCACCGGAAGATGCTCAAGATAACTCTTTCGACTAACTGGTTGATTCAAGATTGAAGGCTTCTGAAGTTTGAACAAGGCGTTCATAATTATGCCAAAGAGATCGCCAAATGCCGCCAACGGGGGATGTCCAGAAAATAAGTTACATCTTTTTGTAATAGGACAAAAGTACTTTACTAATGAACACATTTTTTTTAGGTATGAAATGAAAACGTCGATATATAATTGTAATTCTTAAGTTCGTCGAAATTTTTTAAACTCTTAGTCGTTTTATTTATGTCGGTATAAGTATTTTTTGGGGCATGGTATCAGTTTTCAAAAAAATTCTGAAGGTCCATAACAAAGCGGCATTCCAGGGAAACCCGTCAGGAGAATTTGTCGCCAATTTTTGTCAAATTCTCTTTGACGTAACTTGAAAACTGTTTGTCGTAGAAATAAATCTTTTACACGCGCTTAATTTTATGAGCTTTCGCCCCCCCCCCCCCCTTGTTTGAAAAGATTGTGTTATTTTTTGATATTTCCTTATACCTTATTCTTATTATTATTAAATATTTATTTGTAAAAATAAATATTTTCCAAGATTACCAATTTACACTTTTTAAAAGATATCTGAAAACATTTTTACATGAAAAAAATATATTAACGTTGTTAAATATAAAATTAATTTATGCATATTATATTCACTCGATATAAAAAATCTCGCACTACATTTTTTTTTATTTCAATAAAATTGCAATTGTTATTTAAAGGTAAACCGGTATTGGTATTCAAAAACTTTCGAGTACTATATCGCATTTTTTATTGTTTGGTAGTGGTAAATGAATGGCGTTTAAGTTTAGGGTTCTTAACTGTAGATCCACTAGATACCGGGGCTCTACTAACGTAGACAGAGTCGTGACAAACTAGGAGATGGGAACTTGCGTTCACCAAGATCATTATTCTGGTGAACGCACGGTAGATCGCTATTGGCTTAGATGGCACTAAATTACCTCTGATGGTGAAACTACGCGTTCGCCTACTCGGTAAAACTACTTGTTTTCTCTCTTATATACGTTGCATCAGTACGATATTGAGTGGTACTAGTCTTAACCCCTAATATTTTAGAAGTGCCTTTCACAAGCAGTAAAATACTTCTCAATAACGTCGCATAAAATGATCGTAACTGTCAATCCTTACTTAATTTTTGTGTACCTACTAGTGTATACAAAAAATTGGGAAATAAAAACATGAAATAGTTAGAAAAGATTCTTCTCTTCGTTTTTTTTTAAATTGTAGGTCAATGATAGTTTTAAAAAATGCCACTTTTATACATTTCTTACATTCACATAATTTTGGTAATTTTCAAGTAAATTAATTCAATAAATTTTGCAGAAGCATATATTTTTTTTATATTCTGAAACAGTTCTTGGTGCCTTAGGTTTACATTATTGTAGGGTGAGACATTAAATTTTAAAGGAATTTTTTCGGACACAGAAATTTCTTTTTGGTATTTGAGTTTCCCAATTATAATGGCAGATAAAAATTAAGCACGGAGAGGAAAATGAAATTTCCCAATAGTCAATCAGAATCATATTTAGCTTTTCGATACCAAAATTAGTTCGCAGAACATACACGCATTTTAAAGTAACCGAAAAATTCCCGACTGTGACCCTCTTGTTGATAAAACAATTGAATAAAAAAATGCAATATAGCATTCGAAAGCTCTCGGCTGAGCCACAAATTGCAAAACACTTGAAATTTGAATTACAAGTCATTGAGTAATTGCAAAGTAAATAACTCATTTTCCTAATAAACAAAGGGCACTTTTAATTTTATATAGACCTCACTGGACAGGCTTCTATAAATTATAATTTTCCCTTTCGTGCTTAAGGGCATAAGGGTGAATGAGCCGCGGGTCTTCAAACCAAAGCGCCTCTGTTAATGCAATGGTAAAAATTATATTCTAATCCACACTTCTCCCGCTGTATTGAATATTTTTACAAACGGAATTTTTATATGATATATAAATGAACCTGACTTGCAGGGCTCTATAATCCCAATTTTTGAAATAGATTCGAATATTTTCTTAAACTTTCAACAATAATAATTTCACAAAATATTCGAACCCATTTCAAAAAGTGGGACTATAGAGACCTGTAAGTCTTATTAGCTACATTTATCATATATAAAAAAACGTTTGTAAAAATATTCTACACAACCGGAGAAATGTGGCTTGTAAAATAATTTTGTTCTCCATTGGATTAACACAGAGGCACTTGGGTTTGGAGATCCGCGGTCAATCAGACTCATTCGGTCTTAACAGGATTCAGGGGTGCCTACAGGGGGGGGGGGGGTGAAAATTTAGGGGGGGGGGGGTCGAAAAAATTAGAATTTTTTTTAATGTAAATGGTTTATTTTGTCTAAGATACAACTCTAACAAATTCTAGTTTTTTCTAATCATCTGTCTCCCCCCACACCCCATACACCTGGGAGGAGGGGGGGGGGCATAACTCCACCCCCAACCAAGAACCAAATTCAAGAATCAAAAATGGTAACCAAAATCAAGAACATTACGAAAAGAAGAACATAGATAGTGGGATATGGCAGGGGTGCCTACAAGGGGGGGGGGGGGGGGGACAACGACGCAGACTGCGTCGTTGAAATTTTAGGGGGGGGGTGAATTTTTCATAAAAATTATTAATAAACAGCCAATCTTGATAAAAAAACTCAGCTAACTCTTATTCTTTGCCCCCCCCCCCCCCCAGCCGACGCAACACCGGGGGGGGGGGGGGGGGGGTCAGAACTGGTACTCTGGCGCGAGCGAATTTTTATTTGGTTTAAAATATATAAGTGGCAAGAAAATCAAAAGTGGCTCCAATTTTTTTTTTTATATTTTTGCCTTCAAAGAATAGGGCTGGGTAACCATAATTCAAAGCAACACCAGGAAAAAAAGGAGTTATAAATTATGTTCCTTGGCGTCTACCAGACGATACGATTTCTGACAATTATTTCCAATAAACAATCCGATCACTGTAACAAAGTGTAAACACTCATAAATCTCACGCAGTTTATAAAACATTTCGGTGAATTGATGACGTTCGCATTATAGTTTGCCAATGGAATCAATGAGATATTCCCGCCATATTTTGCAGCTGGCTCATAAATCTTTCGAACTTAACTTTGTATAACATTTTTACGAATTAATGACCTTCGGATAATATTTTTTACTTTTTCCCGCCAAATTAGACTCGAAGCCAAAATAACTAAATGATTGCTTTAGAATCAGTAGGAAAATACTTGTCGTCTTGTCTCAAATGTGACGGGTCTGGGTAATTGAATATAATTAAATAGTGCAATTCTGAGTTTCACGGTAAGAATTTTGTTATATTTAACTTTAATTTTTTTAAATTTTAGGTTTTTTTTAAAGTGAAACAATCTCTGTAAACATTATAAAATAATTCTGATGTGTTTGATAATGTCAAATGTGTTGTATTAAATAAAAAGCTATACCAAGATAAACTTTTTTTATGCATTAAGAATTGAGGGAATTAATTGGAAGCCGTTTTTGATTGGATCACGTGTCCGGCTATTTTTATTGTTTTAAAAAATAATATAATTACATAAATTTTGAGCGGAATTTTTACCAATTATTTAGATTCCGATAGCTTTGGCTGTAAAGAAAACCTTTTTAAAGGAAAATTAAAAATAGCTTGTAATTCCGTATTATAAAAGATATTCCAAAAGGTGCTTCCCTTTTTCGATTAGGGGCAACTCTGCTTTGACCTATCAGTAGAAAATATTTAAGAAGAAAGTCAGTACTAGGGTTTTAATTCTTGGGATAAAGTTAAGTTACCCCATTCGATGGTACTTGAAATATCATTTTACTATAAGGTTTTCTATACCGTAAAGATGTAGTTAGAGGCTACTTTGGTTAGGTACTCCCATTAGCCCATATAAATAAAAAATCCTCACCGGTTTTTTTAGGGGGGGGGTAATAATTTTCTAGGGGTGGGGGTGCGATCGTTAGCCCTGGGGGGATCGGCACCTCTGGATATCGCGTCTGCGCCTGGCGAATATTTTTGACATTTATTACCCATAAACAACCCATCACTTCTTTAAAGCTGAAACAAAAAAATTGCAGCTGCACTTCTCATGCCATAAATCTCACGCAGTCTGTATAACATACAATTCGATGAAATGATGACTCCCGAATATTTTTTTTCACCAATGACATCCGTGCAATTTTCCCGCTTAAATTGTTGTTAGCTGTTGGCTTTAGATTGTTGTTTTCGAAACGGAGGGAAGCATCAAATCAAATATACACTTTATTAAATGCATCTTTTTGATCTATTTTAAACTAAATGATTTTAAAATGCACTGTACTATAAATACCCAAGCTTATTTTGAAGTGTTATGGCAGTGATTCCGGTAAGATTTTCGTAATTATATAATTTTAATCTTGTTAACCCTCTGAAAAAGCAAATTGGCTGACATGTAAACTTGTTTTCACTGTTTGAGATTTAAATTAAAATTTTAACTATATATTTAATTTCTTAATTAAAAAAATTATATTTCTGTAGTAGGTGGTTATAAATGACTCCTCCATGCTTTAAATTTTGGAATTTAATAAAATTATTAAATTTATAAAAATTTAAAAATTATGTGTGTTGCTGGAAAAACAGTCATTTGACGGGTTTATACGTCTGTCAGAAGGTTGGGCAAATAAAGAAAGGATTCTAATACTGAAAAGTTAATTATATTTGATATTACTGATAATTTGAGTTTCAAAGTTACATTAAAACATTTTTGAACATTTTTGACACAAAAGTTAAATCTCTTCAGTTTCTTGCATTCAAATAAAATTTTAAAAGTCATTTTCTCTTAATTAAATTTTTACGTTATAGATTATTATAGTTCAACAACAATATTTATTGATTTTTTGCCTTAATTTTAAAAGTATTTACATTGTTAAAATAATTAACAAAGAGCTTTGCATATTGGCATTTTACAATGTGAAATTTTGGTGTATCATTTACTCCAAAAAACGGTAACAGCCTATAGCAGCCTCTTAATTTATGGACATAGTTGCCTTTTTTTTGTATTTGAAAATTATAAATATGGAATACAGCATTTTTTGTTTTGCTTCAAACCGACTGCATGTAGTCCTAAATTGTACAAAAAATAATTACGTGTTTCTGATACCTCAATTTTTAATTTAGATTTTAAAATAGCTAGTTTTTATGTCAATCTGAAACAGGAAATAATGTGATATTCTGTCGATTGATCTAGATAGTGTTTAGGTTCCTAAGCAAATCGGCGACGCTTTGTTTGAAAGTGTTGAAGTTTTGTGAAGTTGATTTTGAATAATAACAGTAGCTGGCACTAAATAAGTCGTGATCAATTATAACAGAACTTCATGTTTAATATTAACAACGACAAAAAAAAAAAAACTGAAAATATAAATTTCTAACAAAAACGTATTCGAAAATTTTCTAATTTTTTATAAATCACATAATAAAACAGGAATCGCAAATAAAATCTTTAACAATCTGCAAAATGATAATTCTATTTTAAGAGGCCCGGCGCCGGTCGGAAGAAAGCAATGTGCTGACAATTATTTCTCATAAACATTTCTTAATCACTGTTATAGCATTTGAAGCAGACATCATAAATATTCAGAATTTTGTATATAACATTTCTATGAATGAATGACCTTCGGATAATATTTCTGGCTTAGTATACATACTCAGGCCCAAGCCATATTCCCGCCATTGCCTTAGTTAGAAACAGTAGGAAGATACTTGTCGTCTGGTGTCAAATGTGTGGGTTATTGAATATAGATAAGAAAGTTCAATTCCGAGTTTCAGGGTAAGAATTTTGTTTACTATTTAACTTTAATTTTAATTTTAGTAACTTAATAAATAGTATCTTTTTTAAGTGAAACTATATCTGTAAACATAATAGAATAATTCCGATTTAGTTTGATAACGTCAAATGTGTTGCATTACATAAAAGCGAAGAGAGCATTTTTATGCATTAAGAATTGCGAGAAGGAATTGGATACTGTTTTTGATTGGATCACGTGTCCGGCTATTTTTATTGAATTAAAATTATATAATAAATTACATAAATTTTGAGCGGAATTTTTACTGATTATTTAGATTCCCGATAGCTTTTGCTGCAAAAAAATCTATTTAAAGGAAAATTAAAAATAAGTTTTAATTCCGTAATATAAAAGCCATTAAAATGTGCTTTCCTTTTCAATTAGGGGCAACTCTGCGTTGACCTATCATTAGAAAAATATTCAAGCAGAAAGTCAGTTCTTGGGTTTTACTTCTTAGGACAAAGTTACCCCATTCGCTGGTATTTAAAATATAATTTTACTATAAAGTTTCATGTATACACCGTAAAGATTCCTATTTATATATACACTGTGTGGTGAAAATTACTTAGGTTCAGTGTACTCCATAAATCCATATAAATATAAAATCCACACAGGTTTTTTTTTTTTTTTTTTTGGGGGGGGGTTAAAAAAATTCTAGGGGGGTGCGTCGTTAGCTCTGGTGGGGATCGGCACCTCTGACAGGATGACTAAAACGAGGGCAGAACCTGAGAAGGTATTCTTCGTGACATGATGTCTTAAGCCACGGACCACAAGGATAACGCCATATACAATTAATCATAAAGAAAACTTGATCGTAAGCTGCTTGAGAAAAGAGGGTCTCAGTCTCCCCCTACAGATACACGCTGATAAAAATATGGGCCAGGAAATTCTATGTTAGTTGCTAGCAGTTACTATACTGCAGTAGGCAGGTAAACTGCAGAACGGTGACAAAGAATTGTATCATTTTTGTTAAAAAAATCAGTCATTTAGTGTAGTCATTGAGTGCTTACAGCAGTGGTCCAAGTCATTGTTGCAGATACTGCAGTTCACCTGCCCACGGCAGTATAGGTTAAGGGTCAGAGTCTGAGGAATTTCTCTCTCCTTTCAGACCCATGTTTAAATTGAGAATGAGAAGGTAGTAATAGATGAAATTATTTGCTCTTATCTATTAATGTTAAGGATAATGATAGAAGCCCACTCCCACTCCTTTAGAAATTGCTGTCAGTTTCTGCCTCTGTGTCAAAGAATAACCCATTGGTCAGGCATAAGAAAAAATACGTATTATTTACGTTGGTATTTCAATAGTTTATTTTAATTAAATTTATTTATAAATAATAAAAAATATCTGTACCTTGACACTTCAGAAATTGTAAATATTAACTTGATTTTGAAATCATTTACACTTTTAATAAAGTCCGACATTTTAAATATGATAAATAATTTCAGGAAATCAAACATGTTTATATCAAGCAGTTTAATACCATACTGTAAAAGGAGAGAAGCTATATACATTAATTTACAAATTAGTTTTTTAGATTGTCTACAGCTTTATCAAATATTCATTTACAATACAATTATTTTAAAAGACTTAACCAAAGTCAAGATTAGCCAAAAGTCCTCAAACTTTAGGACTTAGTTGAGCTGGAGACTAATTTTGTGTTCACAAAAAAAATCTAAATATTCAATGGGCATGTTTTGTGTTGTGAGTGATAACAGTTCCAGCTGAATTGTTTTCATTTTTGGCCCTCCTGGAATTACATTTGTTTTTAAAAATACAATATTTTCTTACCTTACTAAAATGAATGTTGTTCTACTGAAAAAAAAAGTATATACACTAACGCTTTTCTCTGTTCGTGAATCATGTTAAATTGCTGAGCGACAATTTCGCTTAATTTCTCCGTACAAGACAAAATATAATCTCAATTGAAGTTTTTTAACAACATTGATATTTTGGTAATGCATGGCATACTTGGAATTTAATTGAATTGAAACTGATAAAGTTCAGTAAATAGTAGGAATAAAAATAAATTGCATGTAAAGAACTCTAAAATAGAACAAGATGAAAAGTATGCTCATTTTGAGAGTAAAATCGTAACAACCAATAAAATTGCAGGAAGCCCAAGAATGAAAACAGGAGAATTACATCATCTGAAACAACCCCATACAAATAACTTCCAATTAGAATTCAATAGCCACAATTATACTTTTTATTAAAAGTTATATTTTTAGGAACTAAAGATCAATTTTGGTGAGAAAGTTGAACTAGGCATACATTAAACTAAAAAAGTGGATAATTTAAATGTTCAACAAATTATAATAAAAAAACACTGGTGCAACATTTCCTTTTATTTAGCAGTAGAAATATTTAGGTATTCAGTGTATACGATTTAACATTTAAAGAAATGAAAAAATATTCGAAGGTTTTAATACATTACACTAGAAACGAGTTTTTTTTAGCAAAAATTCCATTTTTATAACAAAGTAGCATAGACATTTATTAAATTAAGCTTATCAAGTACAATTGTGTTAAACTATAAATGTCAGTGACAGGATTTTTCAAAATACACTAAACTACGAAACACAGAAGTTACCTTTAAAATAATTTTTATCTGTATAGTAGACCGTACTAAAACTGATCACATCTTAGTGTATCAATCTTTTGTTTGGATTATAGTATAATTTGTTTTATGTAATACAGCTTATTTTCTCCTTCATAGAAAACAACGAAGTGAGTATGTTACAAAGGTCACTGTAATGAAGGCCTATTGTACAAAACTTACGAGTTTTGTTCTAACATAAATTGTTGTATAATTTTCTTAAGAGAGCAATAAATAAGTTTTAAAAAATAAATCTATGCTGTTATTCATGATACTTGCATATTATAGTTATGTATTTGTGAAGGATTAACTTTTAGACTTAATTTTTACTAAATCACTTTTTTTTAATGTAATAAAATTATTTTACCTTAAATAATTTTTATATTATATACAAAGACTTTTAAAAAGTATAAGCTTAGTTCAACCAATAGTTCAAACATAGTCGTAATATGTTCGTTATAATGAAAATATATAATTTTTGAAAGAACTCAAATAAACAAAGCTATATTATGCTATCACTTTATTTTAGATACACAAATGGAGATAAAAATGTACAATACTTTGTTTCTCTTTAAACAATTTTGACTATTACGTATAAAATAAAATGTAAAGGGGATAATTATACCCATTAATTAAAATATGACAATGAAATGAATTAATGCTCTTCATGGCATATTTATTTCATATAGTGATGCACTTTTTTTTTAATTAGCAGTATATAGAAAAGTTTTTCTCACAAATATATACTTTACAAACATGCTTAGTATTCAGACAACACTATTTATTGTTCTTGGATTCGATATAAAAGGAAGCACAAAGCCCAGTTTGTAGCATAAAATTTGCATATTGAAGGACTCGCCTTCTTTACTAAACATGATCTATCACTGCATGCTGTAAATCAATTTACAGCTTTCTTCCCACCTTGTTATTACATTAAACTGCAGAACCCCCCCATTCACAGTTCTACATACTCCATCACTGTACACCTAAGAGCTGCTCTAAGGCAATTTCACAATCATTAGAATATGAAGCCACAATTGTAGCAGCTACAAAATGAACAGAAATAAATATTTTATCTATCTTTCGTAGTCATCATTTCAGCCATCAATAATAAATGCAGTTTTAGTTCAAGGATGATTTTCCAACAAATGAAATAAACTGTTTTTTTGAAAAGATCCAAATTGGAACTCTGTACACTGTACAACACTATCACTTTTACAACATCAAGAAACTTTCTTGGGTGCTGCATGAAGCAGTAGTGCATTAAATCACTTGAGTGTGCTGCTGACGTAAAAATTGATAACTCCCAGATGTTGAATCACCAAATTCTACCTACACTACTATTTGATGAAGGCAAGCTATTGAATCCCCTAAGTACTAAATACAATTACTCTTCACATTTACTCACTTATATACAAGAGGCATTCGTTTTACACACAGATAAACAAAAGACTAAGAAAGATATTTGAAAATGAAACATAAGTAACACAAACAAAATGACTTTTGAACAATTAACGACTTTTGTATAGACAGATCGGAAAGATAAATATTGACAAGCACTTTTGCATTTAAATACACTGTAAATGTATTCTTAGTTGAAAAAAAGGACATTAACTTTAATAATTAGTTTACAACTTAACACATCTAACAGGTTTAAGATATTTGCCAGCAAACAATGGGCTATTTTTAGCTATACATAAATAAATAAATAGTAGTGTAAGTTACAGTTCATTGGTCTGTGGGCTGAAATGCTGGCTGGAAAAATTGTGGCTAGGTCCACATTGGCTTCCATAGTCTATATGAAACAATTTTTAAACAAACACTTTGGCCAATGCATCAGCTCCAGCACTAGCAATGTATGGTTTGGAAGGGTGGAAAGCAACATCAAAAATAGCTTCATCAAACTTTTTCCGATGGGATGTAATTTCTTGCACACATGTTTTGTTTTCCATATTCCATAAACGTATTGAGCAATCATGACCTTCAAAGAATGATAGATCATTAATAGCAATTAAAAGCAGAACTAAAAATTGCATAAAAATATACTTGGTTAGGTTGAATTAAAACAATCCGCATTCAAACTAACAGATTTTAAATAAATTTTAAAGTTATTTGTTAAAATGGTATTTATTATAATGGGATGACTATAATGATTTGATGGGATTTAATTATGAACTCTTTCTACATAAAAGAATGCTATTAAGTACCCAACTACTGTGTTAAGTTTTCTTTTAGTGTTATTGGGGGAAAACAGTATACTTACTTCCTGATAATAAATATAGGCCATTGGGATCAATAGCTAGACTGGTGACTGCATCTAAGTGGGCAACCATTGAATGTATCATTTGTCCTATAAATAAAAAAAATATTTAAAATAAAAATAGACTAGTTTAGTGCAGCAAAATTTAGACAGCAATGAAATATCATTTACACAATAGCGAAAACACATCTACCTTAGTAGAATAAGTGGCAACTATAAAAAACAATATTTTTCTCCTCCAAAGTACAAAACATGAATATTTTATTTTTTAGAAAATTATTTATAGACTATATATTAAACCAAATGAGTTGCAAGAATAATCTATCGTCTGTAGTTAATTACACTTTTTACAATTACAACCAAATTAAAAATATTTAGGTATTTCCTAACAATTAATATGAGTACTGATACAATATCTAATAATTAATTAATATTGTATAGGTTCTCTACTGAATTTAGATATAGGTAAAAAAAAGTTAACATAAAGAAACTTACCTGTATTATTGTCAAATACTCGTATATGTCTGTCTTCATGAGCAGTTACTGTGAGAGGTAATGTAGGATGGCATACAATACAGTTAATTTGTTTTCCTAATGGACTGGCATCTGGAAAAAAGTATTATTTAATATATTTTTTAAAAAATTAATATTTTAACACACAATAAAAACCTTTAAAGCCAAAATCATGTACATAAAACATTGCAAGCTTTTTATAGTTAGCTTTTTATTATTATGGTAAATCATTTAATATTTTATTCAACAGTTTCACTATTTCAATTCTATTTTTCAAAAACTCAGTAGGACCCATTTAAGAGAGAACTATTACTGAGGATTATATGGGAGAGTAACAGTGTGTCATCTGCTAAATTTTATGAAACTACAATTGATAGTGTAAACTAAGTGTGCAAATTAAACAAAATGAATGAAAAAGAACTATTTAAAATTCATATTTTATAAACATTCTGCTGAAAACTTAGGGGCTGCACTTGCGTTTAAACAATGCACCTGATTTGCAGAAATAAAAATCTGTGTGTGGGCTCTTCATTTAAAAAAATAACAATTTCCTTTTGAAAAAAGTTGTTTAATATTTAATTAAACTAACAAATCCACAAACTATATTTCCAGTGTTTAAAATTCTTGAAGTGATGACTTAACTCCATGAATATTTTCTTTCCCCAAAAATATACCAGAACTACAGTAGGGGTAATGGATTTAACAGTTTGGGATGGTATTGAGTTTAAACCGACATAGAGACTTGACGTTTCTGACAGACACAATATTCTATTTCAAGGTATTTTCAAAGAAAAATTGGCATACAAATTTTTATGGAAACACAAATACCTGGGGTTTGATTGCTGTCTAGTCGAATGACTGGCTTCCCAGTTTCCAAGTCAAATATTACAGAATTTGAAGATGTGTAAGCTGCAACCATTTGTGTCATATCACAACGAAGAAAGTCAACAGAAGTTGGACTGCCATCAGCTAAAAAAATATATTGATTAACATTTTATTAAAATTAGATACATGCCGTTGAAAACTAAGTAGCTAATATAACCTAAACTAAACTTTAATAACACTACAGCTTATAGTGAACCAAGGCCTGCTGTGCTCATTTCAGGTCACGACCAAGGGCTCTGGGGTGCTAAGCATGTATCCCGGTTAAGTGGTCAACCTTAAGCAGAACCCCCAGTGTTTAGTTCCCAACATGCTTGGTCTTCCTTTTATCGACCCACTAAACGGATAAAAGGCTAAGTGAACCTCATGTAGCTAATGAAGTAAATACAACAAATTAATAAAATTTAATAAAGTTTTTTTAGCTTTACTTACAACTTATGTTACATTTCTACTAATTTTCAAGAGTTTCAATTTTAAAATATAGTTGCTCCTGATAAAACATTAAGGGGTGTTCTGTACTATTTTTGCTCAGTACAGTAGCAGTACCAACATAACAGAAAATTATGAAAGATGTCACCATTCTGTCAAATAAACTCAGGAAAGAAGGGGTTAAATATTTTGTCCAATCGTATTATATTTAGAGAAGAACTGTGTACCAGTAATGATCTGCTATTTAGTTCAAATTTAGAATATCACACACATTTCATTAACAGTTTTCAACATTGAGAAATTAAGAATTACTACTTCCCAAATTCTTCACAATAAGCTTAATAAACTTTAGATATCAGTGTTTGTATTTCAGATCATGCTTTTTGTTTTGGACTTATATACTGTGACAGATAAATTGACCAAGTAAAACATAATATGCACTGTAAAAGAATAGATTTTAATAAAACAAAAAAATATAAATTAAAGATTCTCACTAATATTAGAGCTGTATGTATGTAACAGTGGAACTTTGCATTGAGGTGACCACAATCGAACTGTTCCATCAGCTGAACAAGAGAGTAACTGTAGTTTTGAGCTATGTATGGAAAGACCCCACACGGCATCTGTATGACCCTTCAAAGTATTGGTTAAAACACTTGGATCTAAATTTAAAAAAATACATGGAAAAAATTAGTATTATCACAAACAAGTATTTGTAGAAAAGAGTTACTCCCAACACTAGAAGGATAGACATAACATCAAAATAGTTTTTTTAAGTGGAGAGAGTTAAATTTCTATTGGATGAAAAAGTGATTGGAATTCGTATTTCGGTATTGCTATCCGCTGCCGCATCAGCGTAAAAACATTGCCAAGTTTTTCAGAAAGAGCAGTATTGAAAGCTAGAATAAGTTTAATGTTGAAGAAATACTTTTTATGGTTGATTGTTTGGTTTGATGGAAGAAAATTTAATATACATTAAAATGTTGCAATTACTTTCATCACCAGAAAAACACTGATCAGCAAGTGTTTAATAAAAGCAATATTGTTTTTTCAAACCTTTCAAATAACATAGCAATCATTTATAATAATAAAGTCTTTGTCCATAAGATGCAGAGATAAAAAATATGCATATTTTTCATATTGGAAACGAGCTTTGAAGGGAAAAGCGGCAATTAATACCAATTCAAAAAAGGTTAACATTTTTATTCTGCACAATTAAGAGTAGGCAAAACTCATTGGAAGGTGACTATTGGACTGTATACTGAAGATTGCAGATTTGAGATTTTCTACTGTATAAGTTAAGTTGTGATGAACTTAACTTAAATATGATTGAATTAGAGCTTAGTAGAACATGTTACATGAAAAAAAGGTGAAAACCTAAAAATGATATTTTAAGTTTTTAGTCGTTACTTAGATCTGTTAAAAACAGTACTTAGAAACGGTAAAAAAATATACCTAACTAAAAGTTTATGAAAAAGGGAAAACTTGTTATCTTTGAAGGAGGGAATAACAAGTTCATTGCCACAAAAACGCCACACTTTTTTTTCAAAAAAATTCACAGCAGTATAGCGTGTTCTCCCACAAATCTCTTTAATTGTGTAGTTTACAAATTCTACAACTATTTATTACAAAGTGGATAAACTTATTATTATGCTATGTTAAAACATTAGTTTACATTGAACAACCAATGTTTTTTAACTTTGTGAACAGGAAAAATTGTTGAATGCTTGCTAGATTAAATGTACTTTTACTATTTAATAAGCTTAGAATTACTTGGTTTAGTAAAAAAAAAAAATTTCATACCGAAAGAGTCGTATGGATCACTTAATGAACTAGGAACATTCCAACATCTAATTGTATTATCCATTCCTCCACTAAAACACTGGTCTCCAGAGGTACTCAAGGCTAAACATAAAACAGGACCTCTAGAATAGAATATTTTAAGTTAGCTATTGTAATATATAATCACGTAATTTTATTGAAACTATTACTATAAATTTTATGGGGGGGGGGGGGAATACTTACACATGTGCTCTAAATGTGTAAACAGGTTCAACATCCAATGAAGCAGTTCTGAAACAAACAAAACCATCAGAAAATCCTAATAAAAAATAGAAATAAAAAACTCAAATATTTGCATGTTAAATTGTTGCATGTAGGGAGGGATAAGGGGATAATTTTACAATATATAACCACCATTTTTTCAAAGTATTTTATTCTTACATTGCCACTGCACACATTATCTACACATAAAATAGGATCAGAAAACACTTGAGAACAAGAATTTACTTGTTTCAAACTCTTTATCACTATTTACCTGTAATGAAAAATTTTAAATTTTTACTATAAAAAACCTCCATATTTACAAAAAGCTATTACTTTGATACTGTCACTTACATATTCATAATTTATGCAAAAAACTAAATCAGAAAAACAATGATAGCAAGGACTTATTCAAGCTGTATATTTTTTCAGTTTTTTTTAACAGAGAAAATGTCATAATTTTAAGTATAAAACTCTTTATTTTTTTGCCCAATTAGCTACTGTTTGAGATTGCTATGACATATATTCTTAATCTATACATAAAACTACATAGGAAAATCCCGATTCCGTGAGATAACAATGCATCCTGCGAGGTATACAAATATAAAACTGCATCAATGTTCACAAGGATGTACTTGACAAAATTCACTGAAAACTAAATATTTCATGAATTTGATGATTTTTGAGTACTATGACAAACATTTTCCATGTGCCTTGTTACTATTTTTTAAATTAAAAAAGGCATGATACTTACTTCTTTGCAGGAACAGTCTTTTGTAAGTTCCAAAGTTTTAACGTATGATCTTCTGAGGCAGTGATTAAAACTGGTTCAACAGGATGAAATGCAAGAGCCCGCACTCCATCAAAATGACTATAGGGCGAAAAATAATAAAATTAGGCTTTATATTAAGGATAAAAAAAACTAATTAAATAATTTGATTTGTATTACATTTTTACATTAAAATAATCTACATTTGGCATAAACTAAAATGACAGTTTCATACTTTAACTAGCAATTACATAAACAATACATTGCATGCAAAAAAGGTTGATTTACTACTTAAGTTATTTAATCTATTGGATTGAAAATAATTGAGTAAAAAAGACTTTTATACCTTCGAAGAGTGTATTTGGCATTCCATGTTTTTCTAAAAGCTTCTTTTGCGGAAGAAATCTAGAAAAAGACAAAATATGTCCAATAAACAATAAAAATGAAATTTTGTGTGTGTGTATGTTCCATATAGACTCTTAAACTAGACATTTGACACATTCTATAAGTAAAATAGCTAAACTTTAGAAAACGCTAGACCAGTAGTGATTTCAAAAGAGTAATGGTTTTTAAAATATATAACATACCTTAAAACTGTTTATCATTTAATTTTTAAACACGAAACTTGGTGGTAAAATTCTTTTTAATATTGAGAAAACAAAGAAACTCAATACATATATTAGGCACTAAAGAAATTATTACATCATAACTAGTATCAGCTTCATTATTGACTGTAAGACTTGCTAATTCTCCAAGTCCTAATGCAGCTTCTAAAGTTTCATCCTCATTACCAGGTGGTCCTAACAAAGGTCTACGGGAACCTGGAGGAAATGTTAAAGGAGTACCACCTTGAACATCTAAAGCTGAAATTAAGATATATGCTATCACAAATGTTTCATTACACACATTTACTTGTAAAACACAATATTAAAATTTGAAGTATATAAATACTTCAAATAGGAATGGAAAGGACATTTGACAAATAGGACACAAGACTAAGAAAAATAATGAAAAAGATAAGATAGGTAAAACTACTCTAAATTTTAAAACTTACTATACAACATTTAAATAAACTATTTGGAAACACATAAATGAAATATTGAATAATGTAAATAGGTTCAAGTCAAATCCGACTTGGCCTGTTTTCTTTTTGAAACACTCAAATTCTATAGTTAAAATACAACATTTCAAAATAAAATTGTTTAGAAATATAATCATTTTGAAGTAAATCATTAAATATAGTTATACACATAAAGAAACAGTAAACAACTGTAAAAGAATATACTTTTTGTTGCAGTGTGCTTTTGTCCCAGTGTACTCTAAGTATTTTTGTTAGATTTTGGAAAGCATTTTTCCTTGTATAGAAAAGCAGGTGCAGAAGAATCAATCCGAGAGTAATACATTCTATGTATTATCAATATACTGGTAATCTAAGGATCAATATATATACATTGTAAATGGGTCCATGTAGTTTTAGACAGTGTATGGACCGGATGGTTTATGTCCGTTCACTCCAATGCCGTGATAAATAACAGTGTTCACATTAAATTTGAATCATGGTCATTGATAAGCACAACATCTGAATAGACATCAGGACATAAGATCACAAGTAAAACAAACACTGGAAGGAATTTACCTTTTTATTAAATTTAAGAGTTGAGAGTAAAAATGTACTAATAAAATATTTTGATAAGAAGTGTTAAGCTCTTAAAGAGTTTCGTGTTTCACTATGAAACCAAGGAACTAAAACACGGCTTTGTATTAACCACTTGGACTATATGATCATTTGGGGAAAATCATAGTAAAGTGTAGCCAGTCCCACTTTTTAAATAGTTGTTTTTCTGATATAACAATTTATGAAGATATTAATGCACATGATTAATATATATTAAGCTGCATTTAATAAACATATCTAGTTAGAGATCTTAAAAAATGTACTTCATTTGACCTCAACAGTATGTACTCAGGGATTTCTCAATGCTTTAGAATAAAGATATTTTTTAATGGCCCGTTTGAGCATAGCTCTAACTACATACCATTTTCATCAGAGTCAACTTGTGAGTTGCAGTGTGGCACTCCAATATTCAAAAATGAATTCAGGCTTGGTCCTAAACCAGATAAGGAACTGAGATCTTCCCTGATAGAATTACTGTCAATATTATTTTCACTGTCGGTCTTTTCATCTATGACCCCACTTGCAACAGATGTTCCAGACATAATATCCGAGATGTGATTCCCATCATCATTTCCATTGGCTAAACGGTTATACATAGCCTGCAGAGTGGACCGTTTTGGTCCTGGCAAAACCATGCAAGTAGGAGATAAATAAGAAAGTTTGAAAACAATGCATAAAAAGGGTGCAGAATTGGAGAAAATAGCAATAATAAAAGTACATTTTATCATACATGCAAGGAGAAAAGGTGACAAACATAAAAAGTTTTGTAAGTAAAATAATTAAAATATTAACTAAAACTAAAACTAAAAAAAAGAATAAAACTACATAAAAAAAGATCAAACACATCAACAAAAGCAAAGACTTAAATTAAAAAAAAGCATTTGGTTAAGGTGGTTAAAAGTTAGATTGCATATTGAATAGAAGTACACGAGGATCACAAAAAGTTCAACTCGTGATTGAAATTAAACGTATAGTTGAAAAGAAACTGAGCTAATAGATTGTATTAGAAAGAAAAAGTATGCGTAAGAATTAAAAAGTTTAATTTGAAATAAGTATTGAGAACCCCAAAAGCCAAACCCAGAAAATGAAATCTTTTAATATGCAGACGTCAATTATGTAGGTTATAATATAATAATTTTATTTATTAGAGGGAAATAATTCTTATTAACACGTGAAAATAAAAATTGTTAGTTTTAAAGATAAACTAAAATGCTATGGTTATTTCATAAAGAATTACAATTTCATATTTTTATTAACAAATACATTTTAATGACACATAAATATATTTTAAGTGTTTTTAAAAATAGTTATCCCAACCCTGTAGCAGAAAGAAGCGCGACGCACGCCGTACAGAGTAAGATTCTGCAGCTCTGCAGACAAATTCGGCAGCTGGGATGTAAAAAAAAAACTCCTAAGAGTAGGAAAAAAAGGGGAAAAACTCAAATCGAGAAACTGTGACGATCCTATAAACTGGAAACTTAGGCAATACTGAAAATGCTTAATTGGGCTATTCTCAAATCAGGAAAGAAATGAGTTCTAAAATCAAAAATATTCTGCTAATTCTAAATTAGAAGTCCCGGGCCACTTACAAGTCGGAAAATTAAAAAAAATCGGAAATCTCAGGAAATTTCAAGCTCTAAAATAGACAATTTGCGGTGGTAATAAAAAATTTTAAAAAAAATATTTAAAAAAATAGGTATAATGATTTATTTTATACTCAGCACTGAAAAAAAGCTTACAATTCTGCTAAATAAATTGGTTATCCCTCAGAAGGCTATAATATTGTATATCTAAAATTTTACTATGATTTAGTATGCACTTTAAAACTATGCTGCATAAAACTGGTAGAACCATAAAACTGGTAGAAACCTAGCTTCTTCCAGATTTATGGAGTAACTTTACACCAAAATACTCCTATTTTGCATTGTAACATTACTCCCATAAATTTGGTGCAACATTACTCCATGAAGCTGAAGTAATGTTACACCAAAGATTTACAGTGTTCCAATAAAGAAGCTTTGGTAATCAAATTAGTAAAAAAAAAGACAAACTGTGCAAGTGCAAAGCCTCATATTAATTTCAAGAATGCAGATATTACTAAAAAACTTTCTGCTACAGGGTACCCCACCACCAAAATAAATTCAAGTTATAGTTTTAGTATTAAAAAATTCATTACAGTGTAGCAAAATGAAAATATTTTTATATCACCGTAAATACACTAGTGTACCAGCCAAGAAATTGCAGAGAAAAATTGCAAAAAGGGGGACAGATATGGTCAGAAAAAATCAAATTTCTCCCAAAACTAATTTATCAAAATATAAAAAAATCCTTAGTTCTTAAACTATTAGAAACTTAAATTTCAATAAAAATTAAGTTTAACGAAACATATTGAAAATAAAGGTTAAAAAAATAGTATAATTTTAAAGATCAATTAAAAATAATAAAATCGAGATGTCTTAAAACATCAGTAAATCAATCCCATATTTGAAAGAGAATCCTCATCTTCAATTAACCAAAAATTAGAACGCACTGGACCCCCAGCAATTCTTCAAATAAGATCAACAGTTCAAGGACATTTGTAATGACCCAGTTTCATTTTGGGTCATATTATTGATTAACTGTTTTAGAAAAGGTAAAGTTTTAGGCTTTGGCATGACCCTGATTTTTTATTAGTTGGACAGCTCTGAGAAAGCAGTTTTTGTAGTTGACGGTTTGATGCATGCACATTTACTTATTTACCATGTTTCAATCTTCTTTGGCATGTTTTCTAGCCCAGCTTATAAACTGGTTATCAATTTGAAGATGATATTTAGTATTAAAAAAAAGGTGGATATAAAATAAGGACAAATAAGTATTAAAAACATTTTAAAATTAGTTTTAATTGGAAACATTTATATTTTCATAAATGTTCGTTTTTTAAACACGCGCACATACACACATAACAAATATAAATCCTTCTACTAGCTCAGTTTAGGAAAACTATCAAATAGGGAGTGACCATCCAATGTTTTGTACTTTTATTCTATTTTCTTCCTTGTTAACAACACTGATTATTTAATTTGTTAGAGAGTTAGATATGAAAAATTGAACATTAGTCAAATTAAATTTAACACATTACAATTACTGTGAACAAATATAATTGAATGTTTGGTTATTCGATCTGAAACTTATCATGCATTACATTAGTATGACATGCATATTTAAGTATATCTAAAGACAAATTTAATTCTTGACAATTCATGTCAATTAACAGAACAGAGCAGTCCCCACCTGCGTTAAGTGATGAAAATAAGGTTATTTATAAAAGATTTATGTGCAACAGCAAAACCTGCTGTTCACACACACAGTAAAAGCACCTTGTCACCCAAGCATTAATGGGGTAAATGACGAGAAGCTGGCTGGGCTTTTTCAGTTAGGCACACTTACTCTGAGCCAATTCTTTCTTGCAATTTCTTTCCCTATGATAAGCTTCCATGAAACGGGAAATCATCTGGGTATTCGAACCCCATTCTTCCTCAGAAGAATCTCCCGACTGCTCTGTTACAAAATGACATGATCAGCGTTTAAGAAATCGTAGAAACAGTGTGTTCCTATATATTTTAACCCGGTTTCAGGGAAAGATGCATCGTTTAAATCGAACAAAAAAACAACATTTTGATCGACTTCCAACATTTTCCTTCCAGCAAATGTTTTATAAAGCTGCTCACAAAAACTTTTTTAATGGTATTTGAACAAATGTTTGCTATTTTTTGGAATCAAATAAATACAAATAAATTTTATTTAAATTATAGTTTCATAGGGAGTTGTGAATTTTCGGAAACTATAAAAAAATCACTTTTTTTATGGTTACTTGACGAGTTAAAAAACGTCCTTAAATCAGTTCTATTAAGTATAATAGAAAAGATTTGTGAATTTAAAAAAAAACAGGTAAATAGAATTTTTAAAATGTTTTTTTTCTCAATTTCTTTGCTATAATTGTAGAATAACCCTAAATAAAGAAGAGGAAGACAAAAAAAACTGACTGTGCATATAATTTCCATGCTACAGAATTTTTTTAATTCGAAAAAAATAGATGATGGTAATATGTTGTAAAAACACAATGAAATAGCCTACAATACTCTTAAAACTAAATTCTTACCCCAATCAGCATCGCCTTGACCCTGCATTGAAGCATCTCCTCGACCATCATTGTGACCAAGGAAATTAAATTCAGCTAAAGCTTCTTCAGTTGAAACTTCATGAAGAGCCATGTCTTCACTTCTTGATACAGTTTCGTTTGAAACCTGTAATATTTAAAAAAAATAAACAAACGTTTTTATCATTCAAAAATACATGGCATGAACGTGTAAATATTGTGTTATGTAGTACAGTAGGAAATCTCAAATATTAAATAGGTAGGACCATGAGGATTTCGGATCCAAAATCTTTCTGAAGATTATTGCCTAATTTTTAGTCAAAAACACTCAAAATAAAAAAAATTATATGTCTGCAAGTTAATCACGATCGCTACTCAACTTAAAGACATAGTTTTAAAACGTCACAGAAAATAAGAGAAAATCCTGGATAATTACCAGAAATACAAGGTCTTTTAAGTAAGTACAGTTTTGAAATAGAAAAAAAAAAACTAGTGTGCTTTTCTTAAAATATTTTTTATTTGAAAGCATTATACCATCATCATTATTCAATATTGCCATTGTCATTGAATTATATTATTGAATATTATCATTGAATTTGACACTGCCAACAACATTTAAGCAGTTACTGTAATGCCCAACTAGCAATTAAATCTCATCATCATTCAAATTTTATCGCTGAATAACAACACCTGAACTTAAATATTTAACCTCTTTTAAAAACTTCTGTACTCAATGGTATAATACAATTTTTGATAGTTTTAGAGTTTGGTCATAATTTCAAAAAGAACGCTTTGTAAAATTTGTGAAAATTTATTTGATAGGAATTAATTTTGATACATACATCTTAAAAAGCTTGAGAAAAGGTTCATACCATTACACTACTCATCAAAAATGCTTGAAACACTTGTACAATCTCACAAGAAATTTTAACTGTTTTAAACAATATAAAACTTTAAAAACGAATCTCCAAAAAAATATCAAGGAAGGGAAATTTGGGTTCATTACAAGCGAACTCTCATTTTCTTAGCGGTTCACTATATCCATATAAAATAACATTAGTTAAATAGGAGTTCAGAAGGGACCACTAAAACGGTTCACTACAAGCGAGGGCTCACTATAGCAGGGTTCGACTGAAACTTCAAATGTTTTAGTTTGAATTATCGTCGCACTAGAGCTACACGAGGGCTATTGGCGACGGGCGTCGTATTTTAGAGCCACAGTCAAGTGACTTCAAATGTTTTAGAGTTCAGCTGGTTGGTATATCAGACATGTTGAAATCTACTGTAATAAGTTTTATATGAAATGTTTCACAAAAGTATGTTTAAATATAAATAATATTTAGTTATGCTAAAAACTTGACTTACTTTCATTTTTGATTTTAGTTTTTTCTCTAATATTTCACTATCTTCATCATCAACAGTACAAGAATCATCCATTTCATCACTGTAACAATATCAATAAATATAGTATATTATACAAATTTCATCGTGTGGAAAATAGATTAAAGGTACAGAAGGGTAAAAAAAAATACCTTAAATTTTCATCATCGTCATCCATATCAACATTTTCTGATGAGAGAAAGTCAAAAGTATCTAGGACCGACTGTTCTGCATCCATCAAGGCATTTTCTGTGACAGAATTTTTCTTCCTACAAAATACATTTATCATTTTAGCATGTAATATTTGAAATTTTTTTTAACAAGCAGACGTTCAATTAACATTGCAATTAATTTGAGAAAATACCTTCTCACTTGGGTACCACACACTCCTTTTCCTTGCTCTCCATTTAGAATAGAACTTAAATTTTGTTTATCGTCATTTTCAGTATTGGAGGGAGCAAGACCTAGAAGTGTACGAACTCTAGCAGACCGGACATCAATTATAGTGTCTGTATAGCCGATTTCTTGCAAGTACCTGAAAAATAATATTTTAAAATTTACTTCTATAGAAAATATATACATTCACTATGTCATTTTAATCAGAGTATTGATCAAAAGCATGATTGTCACTTGAAGGATTGTAAATATTTTAATACAGTAAACTCCCGTTTATCCGGAATGCTCGGGAAATTGACTCTTCCGGATAATCGAATTTTCCGGTTAATCGGAAGTCGCCAAATAGGGTTACCAAAAAATGCCCATTTTTCCGGAAAAAAACAAGAGATAATGGTTGCATCTTATATGCAAATAGACGATGTTGAATTTATAATAATATATAATAGATACTACAATATTTTGTATTAAAAAATATTAATATTTATTAATTAAGAAAAAATCGATCGTTACTTTCAAATGCTAAAAATCTAGATACATAAATCCTCCAACCCATGGTCTAAAACCAGTAGGATATTTTAAAATTTAAACAAAATCTAGAGAATATTTAATTACAGAATTAAATTATAAAAATAACTTACTTTGGATTTGTTTACGATTTTTCGAAAATCCAAAAATAATTTCAAGTTTAAAAAACGTTCTTTGGGTGAAATCAAAGACTTATTTAATAATATCTTTAAAAAAAAATCTTGTTTAAGTTAATTTGTTAAGGTATCAGTCATGAGACCCCTCACTGATCCCCCTCCTACTATCTGATAACATACATTGCCTTCGGCTGTGCAGAAAAACGTCCTTGAAACGAACATCGAATTGACGCTATTTTGGGTTTGCATTTTTCCCAAGCTCAGAGATCAGTAACTTTTAATTTCTGTATGAAGTATGTTGTATTTTAGCTATAAAGATGCTAATCCAATTAAGCAGCACGAGAGGGAAGGAGGCATTAAATATTCTTTAAGAAAGAGACCGGTTTTGCCGTTATAATAACAAGTACAGTTTAAGGGTTCTAACTTAATTATTTTCATTTGATTAGGTTTAATTTTTTTGTTAGTTTTTAAGCATAGATTTGATTTGCGTGCACTTTCGATGTCAATAACTGTGTTTAAATTATGTTGGAAAATCATTAACTAATAAACTTTAAGGTATCAGGGTAGTGAATTAATATAAACTTGAAATCAGAAATATCACGTAATTTAGAATCATGATCAGGCGATTCGACGACGACTTGCCATGGATGTTTGGATCCTAACGAATTTGAGAAAGTAAGCCAATTAACGTTTAATTATTTGTGTCATCCTAACTTTCCGTATAAATTTTAGATTCCGGATAAACAAATAGGTTTAAACCTTAAAACATTTTCGTTACTAGTTTATCCGGAATTCTATCCGAAACTGAATTCAACTTCTATTCTGAATAAATAAAGATTTTGTATTGTTGGTGCAAGCATTTCCGGTAACCGTATAGTTTTATCCGGAATTTATCTTTATCCGGACTGACCACGGTTCCAAATTACGAGGCCTTGGTGCCAATAACCCTCATGTAGTTCCTAGAGCGAAACCAGGAATGGTACCGGAATTTAAATTTTAGTTCTATGCGGAATTTAATTTTAGATTTAACCGAAAGCAATTTTCAGTTATCCGGAATGTAATTTCGGATCGACTTTGTTTTATCCTTAGAGCTAAGCTTGAAAAATGAAAAATGTTACAGTTTTGCTTGCCGATCGTTATGTAATCAGCCTCGTAATCTTTTTTGCAGTTCTGGTTCAAGCCCAGCAATTCGACCTTGGAATTTGTTCTGTTGAAAAGATATTGTCGATTTTGTGATTCACTGCAACTATTTTGACCTAAAGGAAATTTGTAAAGGGTTTTATTGTAAGTTGGATAAATTTACGTTGCACTAGAGCTACAGGAGGGATATTGCCGAATAGCCAAATAATTTTAAAATGTGGTTTAGGCCGAAAATTGGTCTGGCATCCAACGAAACTTATAGTGACGACAGAATTAACGTGCACCAGTCCCATACACTCGGCATTATTTATTGCTTCTTTATCTAACACGATCCGTTTATGACTAAAATGAGGATAGAACTTGCGAGAGTATCCATCGTGGCATGATGCCTTAAACCACCGCGCCCTGCCAATTCTTTAACAATCTTTGAAAAACACTCTTTAACATTAAAAAATTCGCAGTGAATTAGTTAAAAAGCATCATTGATTTATACTGGATAACGGAAAAATGCTTTGGTTAAAACTAGATTTAAATTACGGATAGAACATTGAATTAAAATTTAAATTCAGGCAGAATTCTTAATGAATTTACGTCACACACTAAAGCTAAATAAGGATTTTCGACGCTGCGCCTTGTAATTCGGAGCTCCGACCAAGTGATGATACCGACTTTTGAGCTGGCACCCAGCGCAACACGGTATAGTCCGAATAAAGTTAAATTAAATAAAACTTAGCTCGAATAAAACCAAAGTTATGTGCCGGATAACAGAAAACCACTTTCGGTTACAACTTAAATAAATTCCGGATAGAATATATGGAACTAAAATTAAAATTCCGGTAACATTCTGGGATGAATTTACGTCACACTAAAGCTAAATGGGGATTTTTCACGCCGCGCCTCGTAATTTAGAACTGCGGTCAAGTAACGAGGCCGACATCAGCGCTGGCACCCAAAGCTACCTTATAACAACATCGGTAGCAGTCCGGATGAAGGTTAAAGAATCAAACTTCCGATAGCAATCCGGATAAATAAACTATAATTCAATTCTTAATATGTCAATTCCGGAAATGTTAAAACCCATAAAATAAATTACTTATTAATTTATTCTAGTTACGTTTCGATGTGGACTTGTTAACCGGATTCCCTAATTTAATTCCGGTTAACACTGAGATTCGTATAGTAGAAACATGTAAATAAAATGCAACATAAAAAATGCTGAAATAGCGCCATACCTGGCGTTAAATCAGACTTTCAGTTCCAAAAAACTTTTTGCACCAAATGTTGCCACCAAACGAAATTTTTTCTTGGGAAAAAAATCTGATAAGGTTTTACTATATTTGGCGAGAAATCGCAATTTTAGCGAAAAATATTCAATTTTATCGCCAAATCGGAATTTGAAATTTTCCGGATATTTGAGCTTTCCGGTTAATCGGGAGCCGGATAAACGGGCTTTTACTGTATTACAATAATCAAAACTTTACTGCATCACAGTGTCTAAAAAAAAGATTGTTTATTTGCGAAATGAAAAAAAAAATCGCATTTAAGAAAATCTTATATCTACTTTAGTTAAAAACAAAATAATAATTTTTCCTAAAATGCTAAAATGTTTTGAAAATACAGTGAAATTCAGAACTATTTTGAGGTTTAACAATTCAAATATAAAAACATTAGAATATCTTATTTTTATAAGCAATTCATAAAAAAATTCAAGAAAAAGAAATTTAAATATAATTGTTAAATTTAATGGCTATTTCGATTCTAAATTCAACTGAACAAAGTATATCACGACATTATTGGTAAAAATATTCCAAAGCAGCCTTACTGTCTAAGTAATTGTCGTCCCTGACGCCATGACACATTACTATTACTAGTAATAAGAGGATCTCCATCAACAGGTTCATCTGAAAATAATTTTTTGAACTTTAAAAGCATGCAATAAAATTAATAACGAGAGGAAATTACTATTTCAGTCAGTTGTACTTAATATATCTTCATTTATTAAAAGTTTATTAAAACACATTTTCATTTCATAAAAGCTAACAAAAAATTCAGTTAAATTAAGTCGAATTAATGCTTTTAAAGTAATACTTAAACAAATCTTACCGATGTCATCAAATATAGGAGCTTTTAAATCTGCAAAGTTGGGATCAGTTCCATATTTCAATTTATGAAATTTCACCCTGAAAAAAAAACGGTATTAATAAGATCATTAAAGAATTATAAAATAAGGGTGAGAGCAGAATACAATTAGTGTATGGAAAACAGCTATTGACACATCCATTACACATAGGTAATTTTAGATGATGGAGGAAAGAAGACGGGAGCTCCCTTCATTGTGTATGAATTGTTTTTATTTTAGTTTAGAGGCAGAATATTGCTTATTTTAGCAACCAGTAGTGGCTACACTAAAAATAATTTCTTTAACAAGTGAGTCACCAGTAGTGGCAACGTTCCAGCAAAAGGGTTGAGAAGTAACTGCAAATGGTTCATGTTAGATAAATTCAAATGACACCAAGCAAAACACTTCAGCCATCGATAGTTGTAGTAAAATCTGTATAACTTAAACATTCAGATTTCATGCTCTCCATCTCAAGTGATAGGATAGCCAGGCATTTATCTTGCCAAGTAGAGCTAAAGGATTGTAATTGCTACTCTCAAATCACAAGTGATCAAATATTGAGAACACAATAAAACTAATTGATTTACAAAAATGTAGACTCAATAAACTAACAAATTTAAAATATATTTAAACTTTTCGGCTACAAAAAGGATCTATAAGTATCAAACGATAAAGAAAATTGTAGCAAAGGGGTTTTGCTCATTAATAGGACAACATTAATGATGCTATCTAAATACACTGCTCAAAACAATTAGGGAAGCACTTTTCGTACTTTTGTTAACCCTTTCAGTTCCAACTTCTTATTTTTTATTCTAAAAATCTAAAATTTGGAAAATATATGCATTACGCATCCAGAATGAAATTGTAAAAAACAGGGGGAAAAAAAGCTTAATTTTTTAACTAAAATTTAAGGAGGAAAAATTGGAATAATAACTTTTGAAAAATTAAATCAATAATTTTTTCAAAACTTTATTTGTTAAAAAAGTTAAAATCAATTTTTAAACATCTAAGAATGCAAGCGTGAAGAATTTATGGTCAATTTATTTCATAAAATGTGTTGGTAGTTAATTTTATTTTACCATGTTTTTCATATTTTTATTTAATTAAAACACATTATTTAATTCTTCAAAAGACGCGATTCTTCCATCAAATGATAAATAAATGCGAAATCAACTTAGCGAGAAAAAAAATCGCAAGCTGATGATTCAAAATGGAATCATTGGGGGTGAAAGGGTTTAAACCATGCGTTCCCCTAATTGTTTTGAGCAGTGTACACAAAATGATAGACACTTTGCAATTTTTACATTTAACTACGAAATTGTTAAAATGATTTTGACAACTTGTAACATGTGTTACATGACACATTTCTGCACAAAAAAATGTTTTGGATCACCCTGATCTTCAAAAACCCATAAAAGTTTAGTCTTTTTAAAGAAATAAGTACATAAACAAAATCTTAAGGTAGATCTCTACCTCGGAGGGCTTACTTTTTTAATTTTTTAATATTTTCACTTAAAAATTTTCAGCATAGTTGAAAAATATAAATATTAGAACTACGTTAAAAATTCATTATTATGATTTTTTAGTTTATAGACAAAAAGGTTAAAATTTCACCCTGATTTATTCAAATATTAAAAGCCCTACTCCTCCCTTAATTTTATAGATTCAAGTCCAATTTATTTTTTTTACATCATTATACAAGTGTGTTGAACAAAGCTATGTTGAGACACTTTGAAAATAATAACAAATAATTTTTTGGCAAAATTAATTATCAAGGACACTTTTTTTTAGAAAAAGAACGCATTTTCAATGTAAAATGTATTTTTTTTAAAACTTAGACAATTATATTTCATAAAAACCCAACCTAGTTTTGTTTACTACATCATATGGAATACAAAAGAAAAATGAACTTAAAAAATAGGATGATTTTCCTCCGAGCCTTAGCGGTTTGAAGAAGGTGAAAAGATCAGAAATATGTTTCCCAGAAAAACATGGTTAAAGATTTTAGTTGTCATTGAAAGTACTTATGTACACGTCATCTAAATTGTAAGAAAAACACATGAACCAAACTGCTGACGACTACCAAATTTGGACAACATATTTTTCAATATGTAAGGTATCATTTCTGATAAAAAAGGTTTTCGACAATTTCAAATTATTTTTAGATTTTCATGGTAGAAGGTCTACCTTAAATTCTGTTAAATAAGTAACATTTATATTGAATATTTTCAAAGATATGAGTAATTTTGTCCAACCCCTGTACTTAAAATAATAGCATTTAATATAGTTATAAAAGACAAACCTTTCTTGTTTTAAAGCATATTCTAACATTTTTATTCTTCTAATTAAGTCATTTTTTAAGTTTTCTTGTCCTTTTCTTTCACCTTGTAGGAAAGCTATCCGAGCCTAAAAACAATAAAATTTACTTTATTTACCTACCAACACAATATGTTTTGGGTCTGTATCACAAATCACAATATAAACTTAGGATAAAATAAAGGAAATTTCTGAAACATTGATAAATATAATTAAACATTTGTTACATCTTCTGCAAACAAAATTGTCCCACCAATAAATAGCGACATGTTTAGGGACTGGTGCAGGTCCAATATATCACGGGTTGTGACGGCATGTACGTACTATGTTTTATCACTTGACCACAGTTAAAAAATATAAGACTGTCTCAAATATAGTCCTTGTGTAGCTCTAGAGAAATATGTTTCTTCAACCAAACCAATCAATAAACATATAACACATTTTATTTAAAATGACAGTTACACATTGGACAAACGAATGCAACCTCTTAGGACTTTATTAGTAGTTTTTTCTGCTCTGATCATTCAAATTCAGTGTTTCAATAACATAAAACCAGGGATTGGAGTAACGCGTTACTTGTAACAGTTACTTTTTTAGGTAACGCCGAATAACGACATTACATTTTTCAGAAAGTAACTCTAACTGTAACTCGGTTACTTTTAGCAGTAACGAAGTAACGAAAAATTTCGTTACTTTTCCGTTACTTTCCGAAAGCTGTCTGATGATAATTTTGAAATTCCATAAAAAAAAAAGGGGAACTTTTCGCATTCCCAAAATATGAGCAAAATACGTCATAAATTGATGGCACCACTAAAATCTAGTTTCGAAATGCTTTTAAGAAGAAACAACGCCTATGATCAAGCGTAAATAAAATTGAAAACCCTTGCAAGAAGACATATGCTGGGAGGGTATTTATATTTTTTTATGAGTTTCGATTTTCGTGAAGAAGGTTAATGACACAAACATTTCTATTCGTTCAGAATTTTCCCAAATAAATTTTAACGAGTTTTATTTTCATCTTCGATTTCTGAAGCGTAAATGCAGGGATGGGAAAGTTACTTTTAAAAAGTAACACTGTTACAGTTACTTAATTAAAAAAGTAACTCTGTTACAGTTACAGTTACTTAATATGAAAAGTAACGCGTTACAGTTACTTTTAAAAAAAGTAACGAATCACAGTTACTTTTTGAAATTTCAAGTTATAAGAAAAATTAAAATTTAGCTATCTTACCATTTTTCAAAGAGAAGCACGATAAACGAAACATAAGCTAAAAAAAACACTGAAATTATAATTAATAAAAATTTTTTTATAATTAATTTTAATCCTTTACCCTGATATATAATCAGAAGACAACGAGTCATTCTGTAAACGAGGGGTAGCTCAAGAATGAACGCGAAATCTCCGTCTCCCACTCCCCACACTTCTTCGAGAGGAAGGACTTTGTTGTTGGTCATTGTTGTAGAAACCATTCAGGCAAAACACAAAGGGGTTTGGAGTGGGGGATCCAACGTGCTTGGCAGTTAGCGGGATTAATTTTAAAACCCTTCTTTTCCGTAGATGCCTGTAATTGTGCGGGGCTTATAATGTGATACTTAGAAATATAAACAGACAAGGAAAAACATTCGTACTGTAACAATTCTGTCTGAAAGCCGCCGTCACGCCTTTATCAGCCAAAGTGGACAATACTATTATATGCTTTACTTTTTCCCTCCCAAGAAAAGCTCGTATTTCGGGAATGCGAAATGTTTCCTTTTTTTTTTTAGGAGTGGAATTTCAAAATTGGCATCAGACAACCTTCGTAAAGTAACGGAAAAGTAACGACATTTTTCGTTACTCGTTATCGCTAAAAGTAACTAAGTTACAGTTACTTTCTGAAAAATGTAACGGCGTTACCCAAAAAAGTAACTGTTACAAGTAACGTGTTACTCTAATCCCTGCGAAAATGTTTAAAATTTTCATCTCAAATAAGCGTGCTTTTAAACATCCACTTAACGATTTCATTAAAAATGAGAAAAAAAATTCCACTACCACGTCCTCGATTTGGGTTCATTTTCATGAAATTTTCTCATATCAGAATTGTTTAAATGAATAGTGAGATCTTAATCAGCTGTAAATCAATCACCTGTAAATTGCGGAGATCGTAAAGCAAGATTTAAAAATCAAATTGGCATTTACGATTTTCGTCGCCCAGCCGTGTCGAGGTTAAAATCGCCCCATTTACGTCACACGGAGGCCGACTCAGTGACATCACACGAAACACCAGCCAATGACAAGGGAAAAATTTCACCCGATGAGCAACAACTGTCATCAAGTCTTTCTTCCCAACAGAATCGAATCGGAGCGTTTTTTTTAAAAAATTATTTTAGAAATGCAGCTTCAGTATTAATTATTTGTTGAACAAAAAGGAAAAATTATGATCGCCACTTTTGGCGACTGGGGTTCGATTTTTAGGTAGCCACTTTCGATGTAATAGTCGCCAGCTGGCGACTACTAATCTAGAGCTTTATTAATGGGACGATGTGTTAATGGGATTACTAACTGTACTGCAACTTGTACTACACTAGAGCTTAAACAAAATCATGTGACGAGCCGATAACTATTTCTCTATTTAAAAAATATCTTTAAGGTGTGCGACTTTCGTATACTTAAGAATCCCAAAAACGCTTTATCAGAAAGAATAATTTATATTAAGATGCCATTTTACATTTAAAAATAATAAAATTTAAATTAAAAGTTATGTCTGCTTTATAATTGAAAAATAGCACTTCCTGTGCCTCTTTCTTAAGATGTTTGTTACCGCGTAATATGCCATAGGAATTGCATTACCAGTGGCACAGTTCTTGATGCCTTAGGGGCAATATCCACAGCGGGAGTGTTAATAAATATAATGAACACATATCATACAAATCCATTATGATATATATTATTACGACATAATCCATTGATTTATCCTACAGCATTAAATTTCTCCTTCGGGTGAGGGGCGTTGGCTCGTCACTTGACTGTGGTTCTAAATTACAAAGCCCGTCCCCAACAGCCATCGTGAGTGCGACAACAATTCAAACTAACAATAACCTTCAGTTTAGTCGGTTAAAAAGTTTATTCTAACTGGTTCTTCAATTTTAACCGGTTCAGCTAAAGAGCTGTATTGCCATTTAACCGAAGCCGAAAAATGTTGAGTGCTTAGAACATTAATAAAAAAGGGTGATTACTAGTAACTGTATTTAAACCTGATTTAGAAACCCTTGTATTTCTTTACTAGGTCTAACTTAAAAACAATCGTAGTTAAATATTACGGTGAAATATTGATTGAGTTAAAAACCTCTGAAAAGACCACTATTTACTCATTCATAGCAGATCACGCTGTCAAACCCTGTGAGCTCTGTCTTGTAATTTAATATGTTTTTTAAGCAAAAATCTTCTTCGGATTACAACGCAAGCATCAAAAGCTCTTTCTTCCCCTAACCCCTTGTGTAGTTTTCCAGGAAACGGCTTGAGCATCGCTGTTTTTGCTTCTCCCCCACCCTACTTAGGTTTGAAAAGCAAATGCGTGTCACAGCAGAGCCTCAAACAAGGTAGGTTTAGAACAGCAACGCTGAAATCGCTTTATGGAAATTACACACGAGGCGAGGAAGGGAAGCCAAGCTTGTGTTGTAATCATACGGATTATACAATAGATGTTTGCATGTATTTTTAGAGACAGTAAAATAATGATCGATGTCTGGAAAAGAAATAAACCCTACCCAAATCCATGAACCAAAACCCAATCAACCAACTAAATCAATGATTAAATTGCAGAATTCTGTCAATAAGATAAAATATGACCTCGATTTTAACACCCCCCAAAAAAGTCCCAATTATTTTATCATAGGAACAGTGTGGAAAAGTATAAAATAACTATTTAACCAGAAAGTAAGCAGTTTCTCGATATTGTAACCGCATATTTGTTAGAAATTTCTGAAGAAAAACATTTACAGGAAGCCATTTTTGTAATCTGCTTCAAAATTTAAATTTGCTTGAGTGAGCAAAACCTGTTTGCTTTTGTTTCAGCACAATAAGAAAGTCCTCTCTAAGTGAGGTAGTAAAGGGACGAGACCACCAATGTATGAATAGGGTGCAAACAAATACTGCGAACTCGTGGAAGAGTCGAGCGCAAGACACCAAGGGCGGTTAAATTAATAATGCTTTCTGTGATTGATGTTCGGCAAACCTCGACTTAGAAAATACGCCACCAGACTTGTCATTCCACCATAACTTAAAATGTGAAGGTTGTTTTACCATCAAAATGGCTATTAAAATTAAATGCTACAAAGTTCTTTTTCTTATAAAAAGACAAGGAAGGTTATGCCTCAGGAGACTAGAGCGATAATTCCTTTAACCCATTCACAACGACTTTGTGAACACCATTAGCGCCTTCATTTTAACCTAATTAAATCGTTAAATTGGAATGTTTGTTTTTTCATCACGAAATACTCAATTGATAAACAGCAAGGCATAAGACTTTTTAGGATGTATCACTTTTAAATGACTCATTGCTGGCTTTAAGTTGAAATATTTCGAAACCAGAATCGAAACCAAAACACATTCTCCCTCTCCCGTCGATAATTTTTTAATAATTCAAACAATTTTTAAATAAATATCAAATTTGGACATTTCCCATCATTTAGCAATAAAATAAAATTTTAATAGCAAAAACAATTTTTGGAAACAAAATTTTTTAAAAAGGCATTTTCCATTTTAGATATCATATAAATATATATTTTTAGCATCACAACTAAGGGGTTAATTAAAAATTGTCATTATGAGCAAGATATTATAACAATTAAGTCTATAGGCAATTCAAGGGACCAAACGTTAATGGTGTTATATACGAGGCCTTTGGAACAGAGTGTCTGTATTGCGTAGGGATTGACCAATGCATCAGCGATTGTTAAAAAATTTTGGCCGATGTATACTTTAGGGAAAGAATCGGTTCATCAGCCTAAAAAACATCGGATTGCCAATGTAAATTGTTTTTCAAAAAAAATCTTGCATCTAAACCCTAGTAATAATTAAGTAGTCCAATTCCTGGTATCAAAACAATTACAAGTGGACTAGGGCTCCTTTCATGTACATCCATCAACCCTGGGGGAGGTCAGCCTCTAATTAGCTTTTTTGGACCTTTGCTAATCTAGACTTGAAACCAAAGGAATTGGCCTCTGGCCCAATTTCCCCTTGTGTCTTTTTCCCGAATCCGCGACCACTGGAGAGCCTCCCAGCGTTCTTATGTGTAAACCGAGCACCTGTTATGCCATCCCGCCAACTGGCGGGATCCTAAAGCTTCTAGTTAAAGCATGTGTATCATCGAGTACTGAACTTAAATCTACCACACCATTTTTGTTTTGTCTTTTATTTAGTCCGCAGCTGATTCCTTGAAACTTTCTTGCAGCAACATCCCTTTTTTTTTTTAAAGGGAGCGACTACTCCGTGTTCCAGCAGCTACTTATTAGTTTTTTGTTGTTTAGGAAACGCCTTATTGGTAGAAAAGATACTGACAAGTTAGTAAATGAATTAATGGTGGCCAAGGCTGAGAAGAAAAATAAGTGTTGGTAGTGAAGTTTCATACTACATCAAAAAGTTCTTAAAAATTTAACACATGAACAAACTGTTTATTCCGCGATTTGAGATTTTGTTAAAAATGAACAAGTTTGCTTTCCTTTTTTAAAATCCCATTTTTAATTTATCTAGTCTAAAGTTAGGATTTAAATTCTAGCATGATTGATATGGATCGTACTAACAATTAATCAGATATTTTGATTATCAAAACCTTATGACAATAACAGAAGACTTAAAATAGGTTATTGTGTTACGTTACAATATAGGTTTAGTTCAGGACGGAACGTACAGCCAAACTTCAACGTCTCATAACTTTAGTTTTTTTTGCAGCAAAATTTCAGTAGCATCCGTTATTAGTTTTAGTTAAAGACGAATTGCTCAATCAATCCTTGATGCCTCGCAATTTTTGCTTATTTGCGGCAAAATCGCTGTGGTGTCCGGTTTTTTTATAGTTCAGTACGGATCGGCCAAATGAACCTTGACGCCTCGTATTTTAATTTGCAACGTAATCACTAGTAGGGTAATTTTTTTCCAGTTTCAGACAGATTTCGTTCAATCAAACCTTTAAAGGTTTTGTTACACTTTAAGGTTTGAAAGATGCTAAAGGTCAGGCCACAACGTTATGATTTCACAGCCCGCTACTTACGTCTGCCGAACTCTCAAATTACCAAATAAACTAAAGCACAAGCCTTAAATTAAAAAATATATTTAAAAAAGTTATTACGCAGTTGTATCGTATTTTTGGGTTGTTTTCGCATGAGATAACAAAATTTTGTATTTGATTTTTTCCCATCAGCCATCCGCATCGGCCGATGGAAAGAAAAATAATCGGCCCATCGGCAGATTCTATTTTTAAACAATCTGCATCGGCCAAAAAGCACTGTCGGTCAATCCCTAGTAATTATACATAAATTATTATATGATTAAGTGTTAATATACATACTCCCCCCCCCCCTCCTGTTTAAGAGTTTTATTAAGTTTTTAATTTATGGAAGTTTGAAGTTTTATTTATAATTGAAATTTGTTTTAACATCCCTTCATTAGAACGACCGAAGTTATTGATCTTTAGAGGGGTTGATTATTTTTATTTAGGCCCTAAACAATATAATATAAAAGTTAATTTAAAATTATTCCCAAACGTATTTGCTTCCATAATAGGTTTTAATTTCCGATTGTATTTCTATTGTATTGAAGCCAAAAATAGTTTTTATTATCTTTAATTATATAACATTGTTGAAAAGATGTCAGTTAGAAAATACCATTTTGTTCTTAGATACCTGGCTAGTATAGTATTTACTTCATAAATGCAATGCTCAAATTAATTGTTTCAAGTTCTTCAGTAGCTTGGGAATGAATGAAATTTATAAATTAATGCAATTTTACAGTTTATTTTGCATCAACTAGTAGATACAATACGGTCAATAGACACACATTATATAACTTTTTTTAGCCCCCCCCCCCCCAACAAGATCCTTCATAAAACCAATTTTATGATTTCTTATAGCTATAAATAACATATTGAAGATGCAGCTTAAATTAGCCAAATTATACACACTAAAAAATTGCAATCAACAGTACATATACAATTCCCTGAAAATTCTGATTGCTTCAAATAATTAATAATGCTTAGAAATATTTACATTTTAAACCAAAAATATTTAATAAAATATATTTAAAATCCATATTTTTAAGCAATACTGCAATATTTCTTTTAGAATACAGGATTAAAATCGTTTCTCAAAAAAACTAAGCATTGAGCATTCAATTTATTAACAAATTATCATTAGACAAATAAAACCGTGAAATGAACCTATTATAAGAGTGTTCTTAAACTAAATGCATAACGCGGCACAATACAAAAAAATTGTGGAAATATTTATCGATAAAATAAACAAACCGAACACAAGTGATGAAACAAAAGTAAAGGTATTTATGTAATTGTTATATGCATATTTTCACTCATAATTTCAAGAATGGACTTTGAAATTACCCCAGACTTTATTTTCAACAAAGTTCTTATGAATCTAGATTGAATACGGCTCCAAATCTTTCAATAATGTAGTTTTGGATTCGATTTAGAAACGCCATCTTGATAAAAATAGAACATCCATAGCCAGATCTATTTTTTTAAATCGATCATATAATCACTGCACTTTAATGAATAATATAGTAATTTCATTGCAGATTTTCATGCGATCAATCTATGGTGTTGAAAGGCGCGAATGATAAACTCGCGCTTGTAAATATCACACTTACTTGCAGTTCAGCCCTTTCAACTTCCCATTGGGCTCTTTCCATTTCAAACCTCGCCCACTCATGCTGAATAAAGTGAAGAATACCAGGTATAGAATAATGAGGTCTTTGATTGTGATCATCTTGACTTTGTTTATTATTAATGCCTATTCCTCCGGACGGAGGTCCAAGCTGAACACTGTGATTTTGCGTTGCTGAAACGTCTTCCATCATTGCATGGTCGCCATTAACTTTTCTGACCAGCAGCTTGTCAGCAATGAATGACGGGATACTCTGTGAATTACAGAACGCCATCCAGGAAGTAGTAATTTTAGAACTCAAATACCTACGAGGTACAGCTACAAAGAAAAAAAAAAACTGCAATTAATTATAATTGCGATATATAATATTTGAAAATAACTATTATTTGATTTATGAAACATTATTTCCACCTATATTTAGACTTTGAAACTATTTTTAATAAAAATGATTGTGTTTGATAGTTTTAAAGCTTGGAAAAAATAAGTACTCATACACCAATCCCAACTGAGGACGTTGATCTCTAGGGTTAATGGATAGTAAAACCGTGCGCTATCGCTCACTCTCTAGAGGAAAAACGTATTGAAGTACTAAGAGGGAAATTTGTGCCAAAACAGCATCCATTAATAGTTAAAAGAGTATCCAGTAACAAAGTTAAATTTTTAATACGGATTTTTTGTTTGAAAACCACCATTTTACTATATTTTTCAATTATTAATTAAAATGAAATATTTATAATTATTATTTATTTAATCATTTAAAGAATAAGACGTAATACGATTTTTAAAATATATTCAATAATTATCTTTTTAAAAACATACTTAAAAAACAATGATAGAGTTGATTTACGGGCTATTTATATAGTGTTTATTGAAAAAACAATTAGTTAGACATTAAAAAAAAACTTCCGCTGAATCGAAATAGAATTATCTAAAAAATGATCCTGATTTATGAATCTCAAAAGTACAATCCACGTCTGCAAAAAATTTCAAAGAGCTACTAGCTATAAACTCCGATACAAAAATTTCTAAAAGAGCGCAATTTTAGTACTGAGAATTTTAGATCTGCTGAAATTTTTAAACAATCATACTTGTATTGTAAATTGTTTAAAAATACGACTGGGTTTTTATCTATGTCTAAGTACGATTTTTTTTTACCTCACTTTGCTGCTCTAATTTTCGCCAAATTCTGGTGAATTTCCCGTTTCGGTCTTTCCCCGAAGAAGCTGCCGGTCGGTCGCAAACCACCAAAAATAGTACTTTTGACGAATGCGTTTTACATGTGTGCATTTTTTATTATAAACTTAGAGGAATAATTTTATTAATAAAATATTAATCATGGTACATGATGGGTCTGAAGACGAATATGACTGCATTTATACCGAATAGGGGAAGAAAGTATGGTACAGGGCCGGATTACCAATTAGGCAAGGTAGGCAGTTGCCTACAGGCCCCGTACATTTTAGGGGCCCCGCAACTTCCAAGTCAAAAGGGGCCCCTCAGAATTTACATTTTTGCTCCCGAAAAGAATTTTTTTGGAAGTTGGGAATTTCATCGCTCGAGTTGAAAAACAAACAGAACACAAACCCTAAAAGGGGCCCCAGATTCACACCCAACTCACAACAAGTGGTAATATGGGCCAAGAGAAGTCAACGTTATCTGAGGCAATAAACATGGTCGGATACAATTACCACTGTCATCTGCGAAATACGTTATAGGGGGCTATTTTTGCAGTTTTCACACCCTTCTCCTACAGGGTTGTAACAAACACAAAAGCTATAGATAAATAGCACCTAACTTGGCTACTTTGCTCTAAACTGGTCACATCAAGATATCTTTGATGGGTTTTTTTTGGCTAAGTTTGGGTCCACTAGAAGTAATTTTGAATCGATGATCGAATTTTTGTTTCGAGGTTCTAGTAGAAAGTAGGTGTTTTGGTTACGATTTACTAACGTTTAGGTTTGTCAAATAAAAAAAGCCATTAGTATTTTTAAAAAAATACCCATAAATACGCCTAATTTATAAGATGGTTTTGAGAATTTTAAAAATACATGTTTTTAACTGAATTCCAACACATTTATAATTTTTGCTCCAAAAGAAACAAAAATTATTATTATTTTGCAAACTATCCTTTTTTTTATTCCAAATAATTAAAAAAGAAAAGAAATTTGGTATTAACATTGCAGAGATTTCCGACCATTTGTTTGTATCCTTCTTTCAAATTCCGTTCTAATTTACGATATTAAAAAAATAATCATTTGAAAAGGTATGACAACATGGACCAATCTTTTCTCCTGTTTGTCTGTACGAAGGAAGTCACGCGGACAGACAGTAGAATCTTACTTAAGTACTTAAGTAGTAGAACTTAAAGTGTATCAAATATCAGTGAAAAATTTGAAAAATCATTAAACTTTAAATATGAAGTAGTAAAAGATATAAATACGTATTCGGCGGAAATAAAATATTGAAAAGTTGGTAAGACAAATATCAAAATATCTACATGAAATCTATCACATACCACATACAGTGTGCATAAATAATGTTTTTTTTCCCCAAAAATGTGACAAAATCATATTTTTTAAAAAATGTACGACCCATTGCAAGCAACATTTAGTTTTATAAAAAAAATCAAATTTTATAAGGTACATAGGTAAACAGTAAAATAATATAGTTTTTATAATAAATTTCATTTCTAAAAAAAAACCACTTTCAGCTTTAAGTAATTTAACACCACAAAACACCAGACAAGATAATATTTATAATGTGGTGTGTGTGTGTGGTGTGTGTTTTTTTCTGTCTGGATCGAGTTTTTTTTGTCATTCATAAGTGGCTAAAGGCCTGTTTAAAGGTAAGATATTAATAAAAATTTAATTTCATTTAATGTCAAAACTTAATATATTGTTGAGCTTTCGCAAAAATATAAATTTCGCTTTAATATGCACTATTTTTATATTTTTATGGACATAGTGTTCCGTGAGTAATTGTTTAAATTTTTGATCAATTGCGTATATCTGTTAGAATTTAGATTTATAGGTATTGATAAATTAATTCCCATACAATTAATTCTATAATTTAAAAATTTAGATTCTATTGATTTTATTTATGTAAGTTCTGATATACACTGAAAAAAAGTGTAGCATTTCTCCATGTCATAAAGAGATCGGGGAGGGGGGGGTGGCGCCAAGGGGCCCCTCAAAATCAACTGCCTACAGGCCCCTACACTGCTTAATCCGGCCCCTGTATGGGGATCGTTTTTTACTTATCTCTTATCATAGAGGTAGGAAGGAGGTGTAGAGAGGTCCACCAGTTGAGAGAAATTGAAGCAGGGCTGTAAGGTTTTTCGAGCTACTGCGCATAACATACTGACACCGAGGTATCCTAAGATGCACCGCTCTGCAGAGGGCCCCTCCAATTGAGATGATTTGAAGCAGGGCTGTCAAATTTTTCGAGCTACTGCCCATACATACTGACACCGAGGTATCCGAAGATGCACCGCTCTAGCCTGCTTCATTTGTGCGCTACTGCGCATATATACAAGGACCTCTCTATTCTTCTTCCTACCTCTATGTCTCTTATTTTATCTCTTCACTTATACTCATTAAAGGAAACACATTAAGAAGTACTTCAAATTTTGATTCTAAAAGGTGATTTTTCAATATGTTTGTAATTAAAAACAAATAAATGCTCAAGGGATTTAAATTTTCTAAAATAAATTTTATTAAACCCTCTTTATTACTTCAACAACACATTATAACGATTTCTCGTAATGCAATTAGATCATTGTATAGTTGGTACTACATGCTTCTTTTTTTTAAAATTAGCATGGCACATTGCTTTAAAAAGTGAGCAGGTTTTAAAATATTAAATAACAGATAAAAATTAAAGTAATGCATTTTAAATAAAATAATAAAAAATATATCTTCTAATAATTTTTTCCAGAAATTATAAATAAGAAATAATTACAATTAACATTATATGTATGCGCAAAAATAATAAAGAGAATAATAATTTTAGATCAACCACTAAATCATGAAAAAGAGGTTGTTTTGTAGCGAAAATAAACAAAATGATTGTTCTTTTAAAAGAAATATTTAATTCTATATTCTAACCTGTAATTTTTATACACGGGCACAATAGAAGTAGAGGTGGGAAAATATTGCAGGAAATAGTGTAAAGAGTCCGATATTCACAAATATTAATGAAATTCGTAGATCCAAAGTAGATAAAGAAATCCATTTCTTCTATTTTCCAAAATATTTCCTTAAAATGCCTATACATTTATAATTATTCCAGAATCCAGATGTACCCTAACGGCTCAAAGTTACGAGAGCCGTCGCCAATCTCGTGTAGCTCTAGTGCGGCGTGTCTTTAAACAAACCAAATAACCTGATGAAAATAAAGTAAATATAAAACATTTGGAGGAAGGGGGATAATACAGGGTGGCGCAAATAAAAGTGGCCCGATTACGGAGATAGGAATAAGATAGAATTGTTGCCAAGTCAAAAAAGAATTCAATAACAGGTTCGCTAAGTGAAGCTATTGATCGCTTCAATATTAAGCCCAAATAAATGCTTGACGAAATATTTGTGGCGACTACGTTATGGTTTGACCAGGTAGTTGAAATGCAATATAAATTGAAGGTTTGCACTGCTGTAAAAAAAAAAGTTCCCACTGGTGATTATTTCGGCCGTTATTTATCCTAGCGAGTTGGACCTTTCTGTTTTGTTAATACAAATCTAAATTGATTGCAAGACACAAAATTTGCATAATTATTTGAAAAAAAATGCATTCTTCACCTCTACGCATTGATCAACTCACACTCACACTTACGTACTAAAAGATCTGAACTCGCCAATAGTCCATGAGTAGCTTAGCTCTAATGTGATGCTAATCCAATCCAACCAATGCAATAACAGATTTGCTAAGTGAAGCTATTACCCGCTTGAATAATCTTTTATTTCGACTTTGTGGCTTTCAGCCGGCTTCAATAGTTTTTCTCGCCAAGCATCTCAATGGCTGTGTCCTGACTACAACATCAAATGCCACAAATGCAACAAAACTTGGCGACTTGGCAGAGTCAGCCATTGCATCGCTTGGCACCCTTGGCGGTCGCCAAGTTTTGTGGCATTTGATGTCGTAGCCAGGACCCAGCCAATGCATTCTTATTTCTACTTCAGGGCCACTTTTATTTGCGCCACCCTGTATTTTCGAAACACAGTTGGATCAAATTTCCTTAACCCATTCACTACCAGGACGTATGTCCTCTCAATTTGATCATCAACGACCAGGACGTTCACTGCGTTTGTCGGTCGTCCACTCTACAGTAAATAGCTGCAGCAACAACTTTGCTAGTCTGGTCTATTTACTCTTACTTGAGAAATTAAGCCTGGGAATGAAAAGGTTAATCATGATAATTTATTTAGTCTCTGATTTGGTGTCCTCAGAATTTTGAGTTGGGATTGGCATACAGGTGATAAGTTTGGTTTGTTTGAGATAATGTTTCGTTCGTTAGAGAGCGTCTGAGTGGCCCTGTCTGAGTTTTTGGCGAAGATTCGGCTTAACAGAGATGAAAAGACTTGGAAATACAGTTTCGCACAATAAACCCCACTTTGTTTCTTTGGAAAGCAAACTTTACCATTTTGAAGAAGGTTAAAGGATAATTAACTAGAGTTGAAACGAGTAGGCAGGGCCATTTTTGCTACGGTTTGGATTCTAGCAAGTGCAAGGCAGAAAAATTTTGGATACAAAAGCATCACTATGCCACCATTTAAGTAATTACAATATAACTCCAATAATCGGAAGCAATTGTCACCTAACTACATTCGGATAATCATAAATTAGGATAATTGGAGTTAATAGGAAAAAGGGTACGTTTTAATCAATTACTTAATGTATTGTTGGGTTGTGAGTTCATGTAGTTAGTTTCGGTCGACATCAGCCCAACCAAATCAAAGTGAAGTGTCGTTTGAGTAATATAGCTCTTATTTATTCCATTTATGTTAGAATTTTGGTTTCGTTTAGAAGCTATGATTTATGATAGATATCCAAATTTTATCGCATTATATATTCAAAAGATAATTATTTACATAAATAACAAATGAGTACATAAAATAAAATTCCTTACAGTTAGTTCAAAAATTCATATGTGACATATTAACTTTCATATCGGGCGTATTTGTAACTGTTCGTCTCTGTAAAGTCTAGTAATTTTTTTTTAGTCGGTCCAAAAGTAATTACTAGGCATATATCAAACCGTAGTTCTTAAATTCCGACGCAAGTCGTCAATAGTCCTCGTATCTCTAGTGCGACGATAATTCAACCCAACCTTCCATTACATAAGTACAGGGTGGCGCAAATAAAAGTGGCTCCGTCGTAGAGATAGGAATGCATTGAGATGCTATCTTCCAAATTACGAAGCAGTTAAGTTAGAAAATAATCAATATATAGTGTAAAATGGCCTAAACTTTATATTCACATACATTGACACACAACTTCAGCCTTAGGGCGAGCACGTATCTCAACCCAACTCAATCAATCAATCAACAACAACTTTTAAATTGTATGCTTAAATAGTTAGGTTATAGATCTGTAGGTAGTTAATAAAATAAAAAGCTCTATATTCCAGTTTAGGTTTAAATTAATTAAACTAATGATATAACTTTTTATCAATTGATAAATTATAATGTATTGAGATTTTTATCATGGAAATTTTTTTTCTCATAACTTAAACAGTTTAAAGAAATGAATATTTGTTTAATTTAATTATTAATGACCCTTTGCTTATCCATCCGGTTTCTTTTTTAAACTTTGCAACAATTGCAATCCTTTTCTTATTTTAGTAAAAATCTATTGGATTAAGATGTTTACCTTTCAAATTCTATGTTTACCTTTCAAATTAATAAAACTATTCTTTTTATCGCGAAAAAAGTTGTAAATTAATATTTTTGAGAAAACCCACATGAGCCTTTTTTTTTTGGGGGGGGGGGGGGGGGGGTATGGGTGCCACTCTTCAAAATTTACAAGACTGAACTTTAAAAATAAGGAAATACCGACCTAGCGTTCTTTGTACAATATTAGAAATAAAATATAACATTACCCCTTCAAGCAGCAAATAAAATTTCAACTTTACTTAATAAGTATTTGCTTAATGTAAATGAAATATATATAGTACTTATGGAAAAAATATTTTATACAACATCTTGATTAAATACTTGCCAACATTGAAATTTTGAAAACCTTACAATTTCAATTATGGGGTTCGAAAGGGCAGAGGTCAAAGTGACAAATTAAGAATATACATAGGATTTTTAAAAAAAACATAGAGGGAAATAAAAAAACAGAACACAACATAAAACCTCAAATAACTGCATACGGTTACCGACCCACAAGGAATTAAGCATTTAAAAAAGTTTTACACTGTTCAATAACTTATTTGAAAACATACACTTATTGAAAAAAATTCAAGCACTCTTCAAATACTATTCCAGAAAAATTCAAAGAACAGAAATTACTAAAATCATAAAATTTGAACAGATTAACGTTTTTTTTTTATTAAATGTAAAACCTGTATAAAATCCGCATTAGGCCGAAGTTCAAAAATGTCTCAAAAAAGGTTCAACACACAGAATTTTATTATTTAGGTTTGGGCAAACTTTAATTAGTATAAAGAAATATAGAACATGAATTCAAAAATCTCAAAGCATTTCCAACTCAAATGTAATAAAACTTAAAAATCCATGTTATTAAAACCAACAATTAAATTTCTTACACTGAGTTTTAATATTACTGATCACATTTAATTTTTTCGTATCTATGTTGAATCTTTTCATCCCATTCCAAGTTCGTAGCACAACTCCGGCATCGGGGTAAATGTCCAAACCAAAGAGATCCAGGCGCATGCGTTTGAAAAAAAACACCCTACGATTTGGCGAAAAAACCGGCTGCTATTGCATCGCTTGGCGGTCGCCAAGTTGTCGTTTGTAATGTCGTAGTCTACACCCCCTTAGGCTATGTCCATACTACGACATCAAATGCCACAAAGGCAACAAAATTTGGCGACCGCCAAGGGCGCCAAGCGATGCAATAGCTTGGGGACTGACTCTGCCAAGTCGCCCAGTTTTGTTGCCTTTGTGACGTAGTCAGGACACAGCCTTAGAGTTCAAAGATGTATAATAATGGATGCACTACTGAATGTTAAAAAAAACGCGGCCGTTGCCAAAAGCTAGGAAGAAAACTATTTGGCTTCTTTTCTAATTTGGCGCTTTTACTTGGCTCCAATTCTTCCAGCGATTTCATCGATGTATAAATGTTACTAGATAGACCAAAATACTTAGGAAAATGAGGCCACTGCCAGATCTATGTTAGCGACTGTTATTTTTTCTATTCTTTATTTTATTTAGAGGAAGGTGTGGTGAATGAATGTAAACAATATGAAATTTAAGTATTATTTTTAGAAGTTAAAATGTATTTAGTATACAATTTTATATTCTCCTTCGAAAATGCATTTATATTATTAGTATTTATTCATGTTGTTATTGATGGTGTTTGGAGAAAAGGAAACACTTGGTTTTAATTGAAAAATAAAAAGAATAATTTTAAATAAAATTTTATTTACAATATTGTAAAAAAGAAAACCATTCTTCATAAATAATAATAATTTCTTAACTAACTTTTTATTTGTCCGTGAAGTCCGCCGATACAGGACACAAGAATTGCCCATTTTTCACTTTTCTGTTACTATGATAAAACACAAATTAGATTTACTAGAGAAATTAAAAATAATACAATTAAAATAATAACTTTCGAGCAGTCTATAAGAGATTTAAACATAAGAAAATTTGAACGTTGTGCATCCAAAGAGTATCATCTATTGTTCCATGAAAGGAAATAAAAGATTTTTACGAAAAAAAGTTTTGAAATTTAATCATTTCCAAAAAAATATGTCTGATAGAAAGAAAGTTTTAAAAAAAGAACACAATTTTTTGAAAAGTTCATAATTAATTAATCTATAAAGATATAGCAATAAAAATATTTAACTTCCCTTCCGTACGTGATGAATGCTATCAAGTCTTTCGTTTAGTGGAAGTGTAAAAGTAAAACTCCTGATTTGATTTTTATTAGCAAACGATAATAAATGTATAAACGAAAATTAATATATTCGACGATTGATTTCTTCGCATGCTCACCAATCCTCATCATCAGTATTGATTGCAGAAGTAGATCGCTACTTCCAGTTATATTTAGTTCGAAAATTAAATTTAAAAAAATTGACTTTGGCGGTCAAGTTTATAAAAACCGCCAAATAACGTCAGTTTTCTTTACTGCGCATGAACTGGGTCACAAAAAACCGGCCGCACTTTTTCAGACCCATAGCCATTGGAGCGAGACACGGCTGTTAGGCTATATCCTGACTACGCCACAAATGCAATAAAACTTGGCGACTTGGCAGAGTCAGCCCCCATGCTATTGCATCGCTTGGCGCCCTTGGCGGTGCCAAATTTTGTTGCCTTTGTGGCGTTTGATGTCGTAGTGAGGACATCAAGGGCGGATCCAGGGTGACAATTTGGGGGGGAGGGAACTTATAATAAATAAATAAAAATAATTTTTAGTTAAAATTATTTTTTATTACAATTATTTTTAATTACAATTATTTTTAATTACAATTATGTTTAATTACAATTATGTTTTAATTACAATTATGTTTAATTACAATTATGTTTAATTACAATTATGTTTAATTACAATTATGTTTAATTACAATTATGTTTAATTAACATTGTTTTAATTAAAATTAATTTTTAATTTATTTTTCCATTGTAAATGCAGTTTTTTACTATTAATTTAGTATGTATTACTAATTACTTTTTGTAAACATTAATTAGTTTGCATTTTACATAACTCATATTTGTATTATTTAATAGATAATTAATGTCTTATTTTTTGAATAAAAATGGGGTTGTGTGTGTTTCACGGAGAATATCTGGCAATAGCTCTGCGGTTTTGTTTTCATGTCTCCCGAATTACTGTTGTTTTGGTATTCGGGAGTGAGTTTCCGAAGAGAATATTTTAGTTGTTAATTTTTTTAAATTCCAACTTCTTTCAATGCAAGTTTTCCTTGATAAATGATTAAAACAACCAACAGTACAGCAAGAAGTTGTAATTTAAAAAAATAACAAAACTTAGAAAACTCAATTTCGAATAGCAACAAAAGTAATTTGAGAGACATGAAAACAAAACCGCAGAGGTATTGCCAGATCCTCCGTGAAACAACCCCCTTAATAGTAACAATTACGAAAAATTTAATTATATAGAATGCTTTTATTTAAAATTTAACTACTTAGATAATTTAAATCACCTGATTTGTTATACAGAAATTAAACGACAAGCTTCTATTATTAAATTTAATTATAAAATGATTTGTGTATAAATAATTTTACATTTACTTAGTTTATAAAAACAGTAGTATATTTAACATATTTCAAAACTTAATTATTTAACTATACTGGTAGTTAATGAACACATTTAATTAAATAGTAATTATTAAAATATTAATCAATATTCTATCTTAATTTTTTATAAAAAAACATTGATTTGCATGAGAAGTTTATATATCCATTTTAAATAACACAACTATGGCAACCAGTCGCCAATAGCCCTCCTATAGCTCTAGTGCGACGATAATTCAACATAACCCTAATCATTTATGTCGTTAAAATATATAAAAATAGTAGCTAGTTTTTATAAAACATGTACTTAAATTTTAAACAGCAATTAAAATGTAATGAAAACAGAAAGTTTATTATAAATATTAAATACAAATACATCTCAATGAAATAAATGTTAATCGTGCAACAAATTGCAGTTTTGATGCATTATCATTAATCTCGTTAATCATTTTAATATCATTGAGTACAGGAAATGTCAGAAAATGTTATAAATTGGAACTTACTCATTGATTAGATGAAGAAACCCCTAAAAACTATTCTTCTTACTCTTACTCGTATGACATCTATTTTGCTCCTATGAAATGTACTTGAGACATACGAGACCGAAGGCGCGAAAAACTCCGATTGAAACATCGAGTCACCTGCTTAGACGCCACATTTATTCCAAAAGAAAAAAATAACCACCCGTAATATGGTCTCTTTGGTTATCAGTTTAAAAAATCCAAGTAAAAAAATCAAAATCTTGTTCGCACGAAACAAGCAACTCATAATAAAAAACAGTACAAATGAAAAAAAAATCGACGCCAAAGTTTTTTTTTTCAGACTTGCCGTTTTCTTATTGTAACCGATCCGACGCGTTTTTCCGTTTTCTCCCAAACACAAGCTTTAAAAAAACCCACAAAATTAAAGTGATAAAGCCGTAAGATTTATTACGCCAGCTGCAAATGTTTAGACATTTTTTTAGAACGATTTTTAAATGAAATTCATAATATTGGTCACGTTGGCTCCACCGTTCGTCATCGGTAGTTTGCTTTTTAAGTATACTATAGTTTAGTTTGAAATATCGTCGCACTAGAGCTACACGAGCGCTATTGGCGACCGGCGTCATAATTTAGAACCACAGTCAGGTGACGGAGCTGACATCTGAGTAGGCACCCAGCGCAACCGTTAAGGTAGACATCGTACTTAGCGTCGGGACTTTGGAGCATATTTAACGTGTACTCCCTCTACACGGGGTATTATTCGTCGGACATTTTTGGCTGCGCGGTCCGTTTATAGGTGGCAGTTATTTTGGCGATGTCCGGACCCGAACCTGGGACCTTCTGCATTCAAGCCGAACGCCTTAACCGACTGGGCTCCCCAGCCCCTAAGTATGCAATAACTTTAAGGTTTCGGTTAACCGTCTTTATACCTTTATGGTCAAAACATATATTATTAGGGCTCTTTGGAAAATTTCTATTGTTGACAAAATTTTAAATTGACTACATTAATTTGTGTCTGACGCGTAACAATAAACATACTCATATTCATACTCACTACAGATACTTTACAGTAGAAATTACGATAGAAAAAAGCGCGAAAAACTCCTAACTTATAGTACACTTATTTCATTTGTATTAAGCAAAATAAAAACCCTAAAAATGAAATTAAAAAAATAGTCATAGTGGAATTTCTTTGATTTATCAACGAACAAATTGCACTATTATACTTAAAAACGAATTCAAATATATCTGTCAGAAAAACACTTTGGCTTGCGCACTGTAGCCGGAAGCTCCAACAATCACGCGCCGGAGTAAAACATGCGCGAAATTATATATCCAAATTAGTTGTCAATTTTTTTTTTGCTTTAATAGGGTTAATGCGCAATTCTTCCCATTGGTATTTTCAAGTTCAACCGTGGAATGATGGGTTGAGGCGTCATGCCACAAACGTTGCCTTTGCAAGTTGGTGTTTCTAATGTCGGCCATAAACGAACATACAGAAAAATATCCATTAATAATGCTGAGTATGTGGGACTAGGGCACGTTAAATCTGAAATCCTGAAGCTGTATAAGTCTGCGTTGAGTATCGGCTCGCATGTATCGATCTTGTCATTTTACCGGCATTCAACATTCAGTATGACGCCCGTCACCAATAATAACTCTAGTTCAACGTAAAACAACAGTTGTCAACTACTCTGAACCGAAATAAAAGATTGTTAACCGCTATTTTAAAGGCCATCAAAATGCAGACAAACAGTATTTAAAACATAATGATGTTGTCCTAGAGCTACACAAGGGGTTTGGGGGAAGAGTACTAGTAATTTTAAAACGCGTTTAAGTGACGAGACAAATATATGCAGAAACAGAAAAATCCATATCCCTTGATAACTATAAACCACTATTCATCCCAGTTACCTAGATTTTGGCTATCAGTCAACAACATTTAGTATGAACATAAATGTATGGTGTCACCTTATTTTAATACCAACTTGCACAGCAAAAAAAAAAAAATCGGTCAGATAAAGTTCGGATTTAAGCTTGAATTGATATCCATAAAAAAAAGAATAGTTTCCGTTCACTATTTCTAAATATATATCGATATTTTTAAAGAAAAAATTATTGAAATAAAATTATCCCGATCTTGTTTGGGCAACTACAAAGAATTTTTACCGAAGAGGCACAAAAAAAACCCCTCCAACTCTCAAAAGTTCACAATTAAAAAAACGCCTTTTAAATTAAAAAAAAATTAAATCTTTACTAGAAATATCTTGTTAACTCAAGTTTAACAGCTACTCTCTTCAGGGCAGCTTTTTGGACAAAACTAGTATTTTTAGGTAGGCAGTGCTCTGTTCCTACATGATATTGATTCACCAATCAAAGTGAGGAAATAATTTATCTTCATCTCTCACATTTGCTACTCAAGACCTGAAACTTGCCCATTTTAATGATGCTTTCTTAAACAAATGTGAAACTAGTAATTTGCATTAAAAATAAAACTTCAAAACATCCTAATAGTTTTCTATTAGTATTTTTTAAAAAAAATTCTAAAACAGAAGTTAAATGCAGAAAAAACACAACTACTATTTAAATAAAAATCAGACATCTAAAATATATCAAATAAATAATTTAATAAAGGAAAACACAAAATACTACATGAAATTGTTAACAACCTAAAAAGTAACTGTTAAGAAAACTACATTTGAGAGATGCCATGAATTTTTTCAACACATCTCTAGAAATACATTAGAATGAGTACAAACAGTATGACATAAATTAAAATATTTCTATGTACAAACACCGAAACAATGCAATATTTTTTGCCATGAATTATTTAACTGCACTTACAATTCATAGAGTACTTTGAAATCAGCTTTATTGATATACATTCAACAGTTCAGAGGCACAAGATAGAACTATTAAAATAAAAATCAGTTTATGACGTAACTTAAAGATGGTAAACGAATTAAAACTCATCAGCTGGGACATCAGACTGGGCTGGAGATTTCATCAAGAGTGATATTATCATGCTGTAAAATATATATTTTTAATAACATGATAGTAAAAGTGTTCTTCCATAAATTGTTATATGCAAATAATAGATATCTATGCCCTACTTCAAGGGTTAATAGCTTCAGGGAAAAAAAGTTAAACTCAATCAACTGATGTGTAAATGTATTTTTTTTATCTTAAAATTACTTAAGCATCAATTTTTTTGTACAAATATCCTCTTTGCTCCAGGGGTCCACATAAGTGTACCGTCGTAGAATTCTCTTCACAACTTCAGTTTTTTGTTTTCCTCGGTACTAACTTTTCTATAGTAAAATAGAATTTTCAAGCTGTCCAAAAATACCTATACCAAAGCAATTAAAGAATTGTATTCAAAAATGACGTACCAAGAGGGTCAAGCAGATTCCGGAAGTCTTGGGAGAAAGTTTTTTTAGCAGTTAAATTCATGACATTTTGGATTAAAACAAAAGTTAGAGATAGACTATTGATCACAAAAAAATCAGCCAGAGCTTGTTTATTCATAGTACTAAAAATGTGCATTTTTACAGCTAAAAACATCAAATTTCTCTAAATTGACGTGACCCTCAATGTTAAACACTTTTTTTTTCAAAATTACTTGCAAAACAACCATCTTAATATATAATTTTTTAAAAAACTGTTTATGGGTCATTCTCTGTAAATGGGACAAATTGCAATCTGAAAATATTAAAAAAAAATTATTTCGCAAATGAGTTAATTATTTAGTATACGAGTTGTAATCATCAGATATATTAAAATTTCTATTGGTTCAAATTAGGGATGCACCGAATACCAAATTTGGCCGAATACGGAATATTCGGCCTACCCAAACCAATTTTTATTTTTTGTCGGATCTAAGTAAGTTGTATTTATTATTCATTAATTTCAATTTAAAAAAAACATAAAAGTACACAATCCTTAATAATTTTATTACAATATAGCTATTAAATTTTTAATTGAAGCAACACAGAATAAAGTAGTACTAACTCGTTTTTTATTAAAACAAGCCTTTTAGAAAGTGTAAATTGGTAAAATCACAACACAAAATGAAAGTATAAAAACAAAAACAGAAGTAGGTGGATCCGGTGTAGAATGACAATCAGAAAAAAATAAAATAAAACCATGGCTTACAATATTATTATACAGTTAAAATTAATTTTTTTTTATCTTTTAGTGAAAAAATTACAATTGTGATATATAGTAATTATTGGGGTTTTTTTTAAAGCCCACTCATTGTAACTGTTAACTTAAAGATACATGTTTATGTAATATAACATGAGTAAAGCTTGATTTAACATTATTAATAACAAAAACTTAAGAATTTGAGTCTATTATAAAAGAAAACAAGTCCTGTTTGGGAATTTTTCGACGTTTTATAAGATGACAACTTGTGGCATAAACCCCTTTAGGTACTGGGCATACGCGAAAGACAATATATGGCGCATGCAGCACCGAAAACATTGCATGCCTTTTTGAATGGCTTTAAGCATACGCATGGTGGAATCCGTCCTGGAATAGGAACAAATTCCGTTCAATTCTAGTTACTAGAAAAATACTCTTGATCCGAAAAGAGCGGTGCAAAAAATTGTTACTTAATTTTATTTCAGTCTTATTTAACATCAATTGTTTGAGTCTTATTGTTGAATTCTAACTATAATAAAATAGTTTTTATAACGCGATCGTTTTGCCAAACGAAAAATTGACAAACAAGCTTATTTCACTGTTATTTAACATCATTTGTTTAATTGCATATTTATAATTATAATATAAAAAAATTTGGAATCTGATCGTGGTTTATAATTAATATCACTGATCTTGATCATAATCAGAATCTAGAAAAAAACGCATAATCACTCTCGTGAAGTCGTGGAAAAGGAACGCTGCAGCCGACTGGGCAGCTGAAGGGTCGGGGAACTGACCAGGCAGTCAGAAAGCCTCTGGTTTGAATCCCGGCATATGGGCATGGATATTTGTGTTGTGTATTTTTCCAGAGTACGCTGCGACATACATGCTCGTTAAATCTGTGGAGTCGAAAGTTCCATACAAGCTTTAGGTGGTCATTCAGGTGTCAACGTCGTCACTTGAACAGGGTTGTAAATTACGAGGCGCAATTTGGCTGTGTTAAAGCTCCATGGAGGTTAGAAATAGACAGCCGAAAAAAGTACAACCTAACCTAACGCTGCAGTGCCACGTACCTTTCGGTTTAAAGAGTGTGGAGCAAAGAATATATAATTGAAAATATTATGGCTACTAAAAATTACAAACAAATGGCAGATCATTTGAATGTTTGCAACAAGATTTCAAATATAAACAATTTTTATTAATAGAATGAGTTTGCAATACATAGACTAACTTAAAAAAATGCTGGTGACTCAATAAACTTTAACAGTTTGGAATTTTCTATGAATAGTTTTACATATTTTTATTAAAAAAATCAACTTTTAATTTTAAATCCTTTTATGCTTTCGTTATTTTCCATCAAATAAATAATGTCTGTTCAAAATATAAATTTTTCTTATTTAAAAAATATTTAACTGTTTTGCAATTTACTAGTTTTACCCAAAAGTAATGTACTCAGGTGTCGTCTCGTTGCTTAACTGTGGTTCTAAATTATAACGTCTGTCGCCAATAGCCTTCGTGTAGCTCTAGTGCGACGACAATTCAAACTAACCCAAACTCCACTCATCTAGAACTACATCGGCAACCGTGAAATATAAAAACAAGTGCTTTGAAAAAAACACCTATAATTTAGGCAAAAAAAACCCACTTGTATTGCATACGCTTGGAAAGAAAGATCCAAGATGAAGTTATCCAATGTGGATAGACTTTCAAGGTTGAGATGCGAGGTAGTGAGGATTCCGTAGGAAAAATCAAATATAATTTTCAAAGAATTTTTATCAGATTTAGTGATTGTATGTTAGTCTACATCTAAATGCCCACAATTTGATACTAGTAAAAAAATACTCACACTTATCTTTAATTAGTAAGAGAGATTGAGGGAGTGACGATAGTAAAAGACTCGCGTAACTATTTTTAATATTAAACCTATAGTACCATAAAAACGTTATCAGTCATGGAGCAAACTGATGGTTGATATAGAAGCCTCGATCCTTTAAGAATGACATGCCAATTTAAATTCGATTTCTTAGTCGTCTAGTATATGTTTAATTGAACTTTAAATCAGTGTTCTAGGAGTGACTCTATAACCCAGGGACATTACATATTCATAAAATTACATAAAACTATTGAGGGTAGAAAAACATACATTTTCGAAAACTACAGAAACTAGTTAACCATAAATAGTTCCACTAAAAAGGACTATTTAAAATAGCATTTTTTATGATATTAAAAGTTGTGAAAGCATGTAGGGACAGCGTGAGGGAGTGACAAATCGGGTATGTAAACGAAATTTTCTGCAAGTAAATTATAATTAGATATTTTTTAGTGGGACAAGTTAGGTTGTGGGCCAGTTTAAACTAATCAATCACAAACATGCATATATAATTTGAAAATAAAGAGCAAGGTATCCGGGACATCGATTTGTCCCTTTTACAGAGAACGACCCTTATATAAAAATATAAGTGTAGGATTTTTTTCAGGAGTAAAGATGATAAATGGATTTACATTATAAAGTATGGCAAATAAATTACATTGTACATATTTTTTAAAAAGAAAAACAGTACAACCCTTTTATTTAATTACATGCTTTATTTCAAAACAGGAAAAAATGTAATCTTCCCAGACAACTCAAAATAATGGCCAAGACATTTGGTCCCTTGAATGTTTACTTGGGGGAAAAACATAACCATAATAAGATTTAAGACATATATTTCCCTACAAGATCCTAAACTTACTTGTAAATTAAAAAAAAACAGTCAATTGCTTTATGAAGTTATCATGTTATCAAGAAAATTAAAAGGGACAAAAATATGAATCACAGTGGTCCCCAAGAATTAGACAAATTAAATGTTTATCCTCATAAATTTCACATTTATTATTTTTCTTAGAAATTAATTTAAAAAATATATATCAACAAATTCATACTTACCAATACAAATAAACAAAAAAGAAAATTAAATAGAAAGCTAGTCTGATCATGGAATCTCTCATATGTTGCTTCAAATTGCCTCGGTTATGAATTTCTGTTGGATCATATATACCAAAATTTCCAAGGGGTACTTTTAGCTTTCTATATTTATAAAGTAAAAAGAAACATAACAGATAAACAAAATACTCATTATCATAAAAAAAATCAAACATAAAATAAATATGTGTTTATAAAAAATATATATGATAAAGATATAAAAATGGTTTGAAATTCGCCTCTTTACCTTAATTCACCCTAACAACATTTATTTTTAAACATACTACATTTGAGTTGTAAATAAAATCTGGTTTCTGGAAATTGAAATTTTCCTTCAAAATATATTTTAATTGCCATGTACTTTTATATTAATAATGTAACACATAAAACTTTACACTTTTATATTAATACTGCAAAAATTTAAAAGTTTCAAATATATTAAAAAGCAATGTTATACTACAAGGTGTCCGGAAAAAGACTCCACGATTTGAAAATTCTTGCGGCATATTTAAGCGGCAGCGAATAATAAAAAATAAAACTATGACTTAATTTTAGTTATTTTCTTTGTTGATAGATGGTGCTTCACTCACATTTTATTCTCAAAATGGTGGTCATCAGTAGAATGACATGTTAAAATCCCTAAGCAAATTTTCCTCCAACCTTTTTTTACTAGGGAACTGGAATGGCTGCACATGCTTTTGTGGTGATAAACTGTTGGAACTATTAGTTTATTTTTTTATTGTATTAGGGGTATACCTATGAAATGAATTTGAATGAATAGATGGCACTGCACCCGGGTTAATAAAAGTGTGGAATCACCCTACTAGCATTTTGTCAGACTACTTTTAACCTTTCACCTGGCAGGGGCATTAGTTACTGTTGTGTTTTTATCATATAGTCATTCTGGGCTTTGAAGATGTCGTGTTTTGTGCCAACAAAGGGTCATTTGCGGGAAATTTTAATCCATTACTTTATTTTGAAAAAAAAAAAAAAAACTGTTGCTGAAGCTTTTCGAATGCTTCAGAAAGCTTATGAAGACAATGGTTCATCTGAATCAACTTGAAAATTATGGTTTAGTCGATTTAAAAATGCCGATTTTGATGTGACAGACAAAGATAAGGGAAAACTACCAAAAAAAAAATTTGAAGATGAAGAATTGCAAACAATTTTGGATGAAAACCCAACAATGACTCGGGTACATATTTCAGAAATATTAAATGTAATTCAGAAATGTATTACTAAACGTTTGCATGCCTTGGGAAAAATTCGCAAGGAAGGAAAATGGGCACCACATACAACTTTTGAATCGACATCAAAGAAAGAGTTTACCGCAACGAATTGTCACAGGTGATGGAAAATGAATATGTTTTGACAATCTTGTACGAAAAAAATTGTCTGTTGATACAGGCCAACACTCAACATCGACTCAAAAGAGAAATCGCTTTGAAAAGACAATGCTCTGCGTTTGGTGTGACCAAAAGGGCATTCTTTAGTATGAGCTGCTTAAGACTGGTGAAATAGTTACCTCTGAGCGATATCAACAACACTTAACCGATTTAAAGCGGAAATTTATCAACAAACGGCCAGAATGGGCTCGCAGACACGGAAAAGTTATTTTGCTTCATGACAATACGCAGCCCCACACCACAAATAATGTTAAAAACACCTTAAAAAACCTGAAATGGGATGTTTTATTGCAGCCGCTATATTCTCCAGACATTGTTCTTTCAAACTATCATTTGTTCATATCCATGGCACATGGTCTGGCTGAGCAGCACTTCGCTACTTTTGATGAAGTTGAAAAATGGGCATCTTCCTTTTTTACCTTCCAAAAGCAAAGTTCTATCACTAAGGAATCCATAATACCAAAAAGATTGTCTAAAGTTACTGATTTTGATGGTGCATACTTCAATTAATTACCCTCATCTAGCGATGCAAAATTAACCGTTAAGTTTTCTATAAAAAAAAAGGTCATTTCATAGGTATACCCCTAATATTTAGAGAATATTGCTACTCAAATTTTGTTATAAGTGAGCAACAAGGAACAAAAATAATTCAGTCTTAATACAAATTATTCCTTTTGTCGCAAACAGCAATTTTTTTTGTTTTGATCATTAACTATATTTTAATTATTAATTTCAAATGAGGAAATCTGTTCCAAGACACTCTGTACTTAAATATCTGTAGAAAACATTTAGATCTGGCAACCCTTTGTTACATCGTGATTCTATATGGGACAAACAAAATATGAGTTATAGTCAATTTCACAATACGAAAACTACCCGATAATGGCAGCAATTAAAAATATGTTTAGCAATTTTTTTTTGCAAGCAAAATAATATAAAGGGGAAAAAAGCAAGGCATGTTAAGAATTGTAAAAATAAAGAAGGATTACTGTACATTATTTTTCTGACTTAGTAACATTTAGCTTTTTAAAATTCTTTAGCAAATTTCATTTTAAGGAATTCACATCAAAAACTATAAACTGAATTAAAAACTTACTTGTAAATTTGCCAGCATGTCATAGGTAAATTAACGAGAAATAATACCCAATGAAATTCTATTAATAACAAAACTGTAGCAACACCTTGGCCAATTAGTTCAGGAATAATCCACTAAATACAAAAGAAAAAAAATGAATGATTTTTTAGAAATATAATATGCTTTACTTCAATTTTCTTACATTCTATACTATATGAAACAAAAGTTTTTCCATAAACAATCAATTAGAACAATTACAAATTTTGTTAGCAAAACTACCAAAACCTTTTCTACCGCATATACTTATCAAACCGAGATTAATTATTCAATTTGTATTTTAAAAAAATAGACTTTGCTTCTATTTTTTAATTCTAGGGTGGTCTAGAAGGTTAAATAAATCACCTTTTCACATTCAAAGTAATAATCATTTTATGGAATCTCAAACAGGACCGGATTAAACTGTGTAGGGGCCTGTAGGCAGTTGATTTTAACGAGATCCACTGCCCCCCCCCCTTTTTTTTTCGGCATGGAACAATACTAAACACTTTCTTCAGTGTTGTTCAGAAACCACACTAAATATTATATTCTTGGTTGAATTATTCAATTAAAATAAATTGAATATGTAGTTGATTGTTGCTAATGAAAAGTTAATTCGTAGTTTTCAATAAACAATACAATTTAACTTAACCAATAGTGCTGGGGAAAAATTTTTGCCAATAAATAGAGCTACTGGGTATATAGGAATGGTCCACAGTAAAACTGTAGTAGTCCAAAATCTTACTGCCGCCTAAGATATATATATACTATAAGGTTGCATTAGTGCTAGCTCAACAGTCTACCTCATCACTTGACTGTGGCTAAAAAAATTGTAGCCTGTTGTCATTAGCTCTCTTGTCGTTCTAGTACTATGTTATTTAGATAAAACTGAATGGTTTGAGAGTAATTACAATAACAATTTTATCATATGAACAAAAAGTATGCACAGTTAAAATATATTACTTTTGGCCCCATAAAATTTATGTTCGAAAAATATTCTTTTACACTTAGTCGTTTTGTTTAATACGAGGGTTGTTTTTTTTCAACCAACGATGGGCTGTAAAGAAAAGGTGTCAATAAACATAAAAAGATTTTATTATCAGAAGTAATATACAATACAGCTTAGTTCTCTACATCATCTTCTTGATGATTAAGGCATTTGTCATATCTGTGAACAAGCTTTACAATACCCTCTTCATAAAATGTAGCCACCAAGTGAGAATTGCGAGCTGTTATTGCAATTATAACACTGAGGGAAATGAATGCAATTATAACACTGAGCAGCATCACTTATATTTAAATGGTACTTACTCTGTTCAGTTTGGAACAGCATTGTTGGGCATTCAAATAATCACATTCTAGATCTGACAATGTAATAACCTTCACAATAGTCAAGTTAAAATTTTCATTAATAATCATAATACACAAAATATTTAAATGTAAAAGAGCAGTAAAATTTTACTTAGTTCATAACTAAAATAAAATACCTTAGCAAAGCACCATAGCAGCAAACCTAATGTAAATAGGTTTATAAATAATAAATGAACCTATCAACAGCACTGTATGTATAGGCCATTAAAACAAAATTTTAAACTCGTGTAAATTTGGCATCAAAAAGAAGCCTTGAAAAATTAATTCTTCCAAACAAAAATATTAAATACATATTACATTCTCTTACTACAAAAAATAACGTATAAAGTATTATATAGGGAAAGGAAAATTTTGAATTATTAAGCAAGGCCAAAAGAACAAACAAGTAATATCTTGACACTCCCTTGGAAATCAATGAAGGTGCAGATATATGTTCCTAAGTTTAGCACTGCAAAAAATATACTAGTAATTTTTTCCAACTCATAAATGGTAATTAACATTATTACACTAAAAGGTCATGTGTGTCAGAATCACAAGTTATAAAATGACCGAAAGCAACAGCGTTTGAATCACAATAGTTGAATCATCGGGAATAAAAGAATTATTGGAGTAAAGTTTGTGCATTGCTAAACATAGTTTAAGCAACACAATTAAATTTTAAAAGAAAATTAAAGAAATGAAATACTTTTTAAATAAGTACAAATCTTGAATAAAAATTGTTTCAAAACAAACAAATTGTTTGTTATCAACAACTTCAAAGGATACAACATAAACGGTAAGGAACAACAATGCCCCAACATCGAATAATGAAAATACAAACAATGAAACGTCGCCGATCATATTTTTTTCATAAAACAATTAGCAATCAAAATAAAATAAGTTCTAAAGAGTAAACAAACTTTTTAAAATTCACTTATCATACTAAAATTCGGCTAGTTTGGCGTTCGTTTTCCGCAAGCATGCATGCTTTATGCAAGTAGAAGTAGTAGTGCTTGAAACAATCGATCGACTGTCAATTTGAACACTTTTAATAATTTAAGTACTGGTAAGTACAATTTAATGTATTTAAACTAAGTTTTAGAACCATTCTGGAAATAGGAACTACCGACACACTGATATTTACAAATCGCTCGAGAGAAAATAATTACAAATAAAAATGTGTCATAAACAAGACGTTTTTTTATAACTGTAACCATGTAATCTGCTTAAAGGTCAGTCACAAACTAGAAAACCACATGTGTTTGTATTGCGCTTGGAAAAAGAAACCGACAACAGAGCAGTGAAGTGCTGTAGGTAGCCGATCTCAGTTTCGTTAAAACTTTCTGAAAGATAAAATATTCAATTACCAATATGGAAGAGTCCGTTGGAAGTTTGAAAAAAATGGCAAATTTGGTCGGAGCTGTTGATAATGGAACTAGTAGTTCCAGATTTCTAGTATTTGCAAGTGAGACTGCAGAAATTGTTACTTATCATCAAATTGAAACAAATCAGTTGTACCCGCAATCTGGATGGGTTGAACAAGATCCTTTTGAGATATTGGCCTCTGTCAAAATTTGTATCGATAAAACAGTGGACAAACTTCGTGAATTTGAAATAGATCCCGCAAATATAAAAGCTATTGGAGTGACCAATCAAAGAGAAACTACAATCGTTTGGAATAAATTTACAGGGAAACCCCTATACAATGCTATCGTATGGCTTGACAATAGAACTGTTGATACCGTTGAAAAGTTATCCAGTCAGAGAGGTAGTCATTATGTTAAAGAAAAGTGTGGACTACCCATAACTACCTATTTTAGTGCAGTGAAGCTAAAGTGGTTGATTGAAAACGTTCCTGAAGTAAGGGAAGCAATAAAAAATGATGAATGTCTTTTTGGAACTGTAGACTCTTGGATTATATGGAATCTAACTGGTGGAGTTAATAACGGGATTCATGTTACTGATGTTACCAATGCCAGTCGAACAATGCTTATGGATATTCGAACCACAAAATGGGACCCATGGCTTTGTAACTTTTTTCAAGTACCAATGTCTATCCTTCCAACCATTCGCAGCAGTTCGGAAATACTTGGGTACATAGTTAATGGTTCTTTAAATGGAGTTCCTATATCTGGATGTTTAGGAGACCAAAGTTCTGCCCTTGTTGGCCAATTATGCTTCAAGCCAGGCTATGCTAAAAACACTTATGGGACTGGGTGCTTCTTACTGTGCAACACTGGAAAAGTTCCTGTGTGGTCTAAACATGGACTTTTAACCACAGTCGCATATCAATTGGGTAAGGATCAACCTGTCATCTATGCTCTTGAAGGCTCCATTGCTATTGCTGGTGCTTTAGTCCGGTGGTTGAGAGATAACTTGGGAATTATATCTAACTCATCGTACATCGAAACTCTTTCCAGTTCCGTTCCAACTACTGACGGTGTCTATTTTGTTCCTGCTTTCTCCGGCCTGTATGCCCCCCATTGGCAATCCAGTGCCAGAGGAACTATTTGTGGCTTGACGCAGTTCTCCAATTCTGCTCATGTTGCCCGTGCAGCCATCGAGGCTGTGTGTTTCCAAACCTGTGAAATCGCAGATGCCATGAACCTAGACAGTGGCTATCCATTGGAACGTCTTCTAGTGGATGGAGGCATGACTAGTAACTCACTTTTAATGCAGATTCAGGCTGATTTTCTAGGCATTCCTGTTGTCCTTCCTTCTATGTCCGAGACAACCGCCTTAGGTGTGGCCATGGCAGCAGGTTCTGCAAAAGGTGTGGAAGTGTGGGATATTACGAGCATTACCGCTAGTGATGTAACCACAGAAATATTTCTACCAAGCATACCAAATGAAGAAAGAGAGCTAAGGTACAGTTGTTGGAAAAAAGCTGTTCAAAGGTCGTTGAATTGGGAAGATGGTAACACTAAAACTAAAGTTGTTAGGAATCCAATTTTGCAATCGCTTCCAGGGGGGATTTTCATGTTTACCTCTTTTGCTTTGCTTTTGATTGCTGAAAAATTTAAAGATTGATGATATTATTGATTAACCAAAAAAGTATAAACGTTTTTGTTTTAAGTAATTTTTAATTTTTTCAGGGGGGATTTTCATGTTTACCTCTTTTGCTTTGCTTTTGATTGCTGAAAAATTTAAAGATTGATGATATTATTGATTAACCAAAAAAGTATAAACGTTTTTGTTTTAAGTAATTTTGCTAAAAATAAAAACTTATCTAATACTTTATTAAATAATAAAACTGACTGTTAAGAGAACTTTTGTTTACATTTCATTTACTATTTTTTTTTCTTTTGAAAACCGATACAACTGTTCAAACTGTTTTGTAATAGATTGAAATTGTACTTAAATATTATTATTTTTTAAATGAAGCTCGGTCATTGAGTTGCCAACTTATTTCTTTTAGTATTTTCTTTTTTTTCAAAGCATAAAAATTTACATTAATTGGTAATTTATTATTAAAAAGTATTTTTATTATTTACAGTTATTAAAATGTATACTAAATAAGCTTAGCTCTGTATTTGTTGAATTTATTCTGATTTGCAGAAAAATATTTCTTATCAGTTATAAGTAATTTTTAAACTGTTTTTTCATGTATTTAAAGGAACATTTCTCGTTATTGTGCGCAACTACTAATTATGCTTCATCTCATTGAAAAAAGTATTCCTGTAAGTTTAAACATAAAGATAATTTTAGCATGTCTTGGTAACAATTTTGGGTATTTTAAATTGGTATAAACTTTCTTTTAAATTTGTTATTGTCGGCTTTGTTTTTTTCTGGAAAAGTATTCATATTTATAGTGTTAAACTCAATAAATTAAGAGTCTTCCAAGTAACCACTGTTTTTCCATTTTATAAGAGTAATAAGAGGGTTTTTTTGCACTTAAGCATTCCTTATTAAGGAAGCTTTATTTTTCATAAATGGATAGGTTAAAGGGTTTTTTTTAGCTAACTAAATTGTTTTAAACTATGCTTATAATAAATACTGTATATTCTGGTTAATTGAGTGACCAATTTATATGAAAGTCTGCTTATATGTGTACAGTTTCCAAAGGGCTGCTAATCCTAAAAAAAATTACACCAGGGTATGAAAGATCTATTATTGACATGTTTAAGGTCTACAAAAAAATTTCATCAGGCACATACTATTTTCTCCATTTTGCCCGATCAGGCATGTATTTATTCCAAGATTTTAATATTGTTTCATTTTTAGTTAATTTTTTAATTTACAAATGTACTTTTCAGTTTATGCACTTTACTGTTTACGAGTTATGCCATTTGCAGAAGTCCACTTTCACAGTGATTTTATAACTAAAAATAATTTTCTTGACTACGTTGGCAAATTTAAGTGTGTTAAACTAATTATGTGTTGTAACTTTTCTATAACATCATCTTTACACATAATTGTGGTCTGTTTGAGATTAGAGATTTACTGTGCACATATAAATTTTTCTTAATGATCTACCACCATCAGACTCATTATTGAAAACTGCTTTGCCCTTGTGTGCCTCAATTAACTGGAAGTATTCTTCTTAATGGAAGAGCTTAGTGGAAGAACAAGCTAAGAGACATTTTTGAAAAAATTAAGATTTTTGTGTCAATGAACATGTTATTTCCTTTTTTAAAGATAACAACCTACCCCCTTTTGATAAACTTACAGTACATTTTTTGCCTTTTGTAAGTTCCGCTTTTAACGTATCTAAGTGCAAACAAAAAACTTTATAGCTCGTTTTCGCCTTTTTGTCACTTAGCATGTTCTTCTACTAAGATCTTCAATTCATAATTGTATGATGTGCCTTCTAGATTTGCGCTACACTACTATTTCCATACATAGAAACTATTTATTATACAATTTCCATACATCGATAATAATCAACCATCGAAACCATTAAGTTTTATACCTAAATCTCTCTTAAAAAAGTTAAAATGGGCAGTTCATTTCTATGTCAGCTTAAAAAATTGTTAAGTTTCATGTTATAATTTGTTAAGTTTCCTTATTTAGGTGATATTTGTATTGAAAATTGTTCTTGTGATTGTATTGTTTATAGTAGTGACTTAAATATACTCTTGATTGTTTTAAGTGTTGAAAGATTGAATTTCTTGTTTTTATTTTACTTTCTTAACATTTTATGTGTTGGTAAAATTTAATGAGTATGTTTCACGTCATGTCATACCACCAATCACCGAAATGGCTGATGAGAGTAAGAATGATTCACGTATGCGGATTGTGGTATTTTGATTGCAATACATGCTGTAAATTGGACTTAGTTGTTAAAACAATTCACCAGTCGTGCACAATTTTTGTTTGAATCGCGTATAAAACTTGGTAGGTATACATTTAACGAATTAGTAATTTGAAAAGTTTAATTAAACCACATACCTTTATTTTTAAGATATTGATACCAAGTATGTAAATTGAAATATGTAAGACAATACTAAGCAATATAATAGAATTAGGAATAATTGTACTTGATGTGCATCGAACTTCCTTAATATAGTTACCAAATACCACTATGATAGGTAATATAATTTTTTATACCTATTTTAATGTAAACTAATTATTGCTGAGCTCACTGCCAATGAACAAGCTTTGTGATACATGAGATTAAATGCATTCAAATACCTACTGTAAACTTTTTATGTAACAAAATGTCGGGACAAATACAAGTTAATTAGGATGAAAGGCTTAATGCACATTAAAAAAGCAGTATCCTGAAAAGAAAGGTTTTGCTTCTTTTAAAATATATTAATCAGTAGTTAATATGTGAGGATATCTCTTTATCGTGAGAACACTATACCAATAATGCACTGTTAGTTTTTTTAAAAATACTTTTGTATCTGACTTCAAACTACAAGTATGTTTTACAGTTTGCTTAAAAAAATGTTAATCTGTTCAATTCTACAATCTAATATTTAAGACCCATGTTTTTTGGCTATAGAATTTATTTTTAAAGGTTTTTGATTTGTCATCTTAGTATATCTTTTATGGATTTTAAATAAAAATAAGTATAGCTGAATTAAAAAAAAAAGCTATTGTAGTTCATTTTATTAAAATTTAGGTAAAGCTCCAATTTTATAAAAAAAATGATGTGTCTGGTTAAAATATTAATACAACATTATTGTAGAGTGTAGAAAAAATGAATCTGCTTAAATGTTAATGCATAAGAAATTTTTTATTTAAGAATGTTTATCTGTTAAACTTTCAGGTGTTTTTAGTTTTAAGAGCCTACAAATTGTTAATTTCTCGTGAATTTAACTTGTAATAATAAAGAACAAATCTTGTATTGTAGGAAATGCACATTCCTTTATTAATGTCAACTATTAAAAACAACCTGTAGATTTATACTGAATTTAGGTATTGTGTCATGTTATAAATATGTTCCATATATGTTTAAAATTCCTAGTTATTTATGACATTGATTCCAAAGTTTGACTTCAGGACATGTTAATGCAATGTTTTTAGTATCTTGCTGAGTATTAAGGTATACCTTTTCACGTGAAGCATCAGCTTTTAGACTCTGTAACAAGGAATTCTAATTTTTATATAAAATAATAGATAATTAAATTTCTATTTGTGGGATACCTTAGACAGTGTCTGTGTTTTACAATTGTTGAAGTTTAGAAATTAATATTAAGTTTAACTATTTTTGTTTTTATAACAATATATCGCCAGTACAATTACAAACCCATTAATGGGCCAAATTCTAGGGTTTGACAGTTTCCGGATTGCCCAGCCCTGTTGTTTTGCTGCACATTTGTGGTTTTGTTATTGGACCGATGATATGTAACCTATGCTGTGAGTTTATACTAAAAACCAACATCAATTTTAATAAAAAAAAACTTTTTGGCTCTTATGGACTGAATTAAAACCCTTCATCTAGGCATTCACCTAATAATTTGTTTAGTTCAATTAATAAAATATTGAGTCTTGGTTGTCTTTAATATTTATAAAGTACGTCCTACATGGTTACATGCAATATCTATGGTTTGTACTTCTAGTAATTATGTACTACTATAGACGTAATTTTCTTTTCTATTTGTGTTTCTATTTTTTTTAGAAAATTAAAAAAATATTTTATAATTGTTAATTTAATATTTTTAATTTGATTTTGTGATCTTGATATTTCAGTATTTATTTGCTTCACTGCCTTTGCATAATAGGTATTATAATTGCATTTAGCTTTGATGTAGACTATTCACTTGAAAGATTTATACCACATTGAGTTCTCATGCATGTCAAATAGTTCTATTTGCAAGAATTGGCCAAACAAATTATGATTATTTGGGTAAGATTTAATTCTGTTTTTTATTACATTGGGAAATTAAATACTTATATTCTTTTTGAAGCGACCTTCAATTTCTGCTAAACATAAACAAATTGTTTTCATAACAACTCCAAGTAAAATTAACATTTCTATCCATGTAAAATAAATATTTTCTCCTGTGACCATCAAGTTGTTGTTACAAAAAAAGTCAAAATTTCTAGTTACATATTCTTTAAAAAACATGCTTCTTTAATGATTGAATTGTTAAGATACTAATTTTTAATATACCCTTAAAACTATAATTGTTTTCTATAAAATCAAAGTTTTTGCATTTCCGATGCTATGAGTAACTATATTTAAATAATTTTGCCCCAAAAGTACTTTTTAAGTTCAATAAATATTTTAAATATATAATTTTATCAATGTACCGCAATGCATAAGAAAAAAGGTGAGCTTTCATTCATGCTACTCATTGGGAAAAGTTCAACTTCTGGTCTTACACCATTAATGTAAGCCTAATTCTGCTGTAACCAATACAATTCTGCAAGCTTTAATCTGTAGTCTTCCAAGTATTGCCTATATATGTAGTGTCTAGTTGCAAAACTCACTTTCTTCGTAGTATAACTAAGATATAGGTTCAGGTCCGTTCATTGGCGACTTCGTCCAATTGAATTACGATCGTCAAATGTTGCCAATGAACGTGCCGGACCCTGTATCATAGTTATAATTTGATGAATGTGAGTTTTGCAACTAGACCCTTAATATGGTTAATATCGTATTTAAAAACAATGGATTTATATTAAAATGTAGAACTAACTACAGTAATTTCTTATTGTATTTTAATTTTCCCCTTGAAAGTTTTATGTTATTCCATTTATTTTATCATAACAAATACTTTACAAGAGGAAAGTTAAAAACTAACACAAATTAAATTGTCTTATTTGTAAGAACATCTTATTGTCTGTGAATTCAGGAAATATTAAAAACCGGTCGTAGTTCACAGCAAAAAGAGAGAGAGAGGTTTGACTGTATTGCCATTAACCTGCCCAAGGAAATACTTTTATTAATACGGAGGCCCCAAAAAGACCTTAGCTACATCGAATCTTATTTAATTAGACTTATTTATTGTTTCGCTAATGTGTAAAATATTAAATATATATAAATTGGGACTTGAACTAGAATTGAAACCTTTTTTTTGTCTATTGAGATTGGGGCGATTTTGGTTCAAAATGTAAAATTTTTGCAAATAAATATAAAATAACTCATTGTTAACCAATTAGAAATTGTTGAATTTTATTTTAAATTGAATCTAGTTATCTAGTGTTCTCTCTTTTATATGATTCTGAAAGACCTAGCCGTTTGTTAACAAAACTAGTTTATGACGTATTTTTTTATTTTTAGCTAACTCGTAATCATATCATTAATATGTATGCTCTTCGGTTTTGCCGCAAGTTAGAATTCCTACTAACCAATTGCTTTTTTCTTGCTTTAATTTTCTCCAATTTTAAGTAGGAAAACTTAAATGTTAAGAGGTAACTAAAATGACTCATCATGATTGTAGTATCAGGGCACTTAATGATTGAAAGAAATTTGAATTTTATCTTTGAAGAATAAAACTTCTTGCTTAATTCTTCATTTGTTCGACTATTTCTAGAAATAATTATTAAAAAAAATGTTTTGTGTACTGATCTTTTTATTTGCTTAATTTGCCACCAAATCGATTGCCAGTATAACAAGGTAAAAGCCGTTAATCTCGATAACAACTGCGTTGATAAAATTTTTGAAATGATAGTTAACGTTGCAAAGGTCTCTAGTGAGTTTTATTTTTCAAATTTGTTTTATTTTATTAGACACAGCAACAATAATTGAATAAATATGGAAGGAAAGTATTTAGTGGCAACTAAAGAAAATAGTGCTTCTAATCTGTCTGCTTATGGCGCAGTAAGTGTTTTTTTTTACTATTTTCTTTTTAACTGTATAGTTTCATTTTATTTAGTATTAATATGAAATATGAGTTTGTAAAATGGCAAAGACAACGTTTTAATGACGTGAGTGAATTTTTTTACTTAAAAATTGTCTGAGAAAATGCACTTGAAATAAACCTTTTTGATCAAATTATTTAATTCAAACGAATTGGCTGTAGTTGTTTTTCCTTTGTGAGTAAAAATAAGTGTTTAAACAACTAAATATATGGATTTTTGTACCGAAGAAAAAAAACCTATGTCAGACTATTTTGTGCTTTTTCTTTTTAAATTGAAAATGATTTTGTTCACGTGCAATTCCGTAACTTATAACGAAAATTGAGGTGTTTTTTTTTAAAAATTACGTTGTCTGCGTGTTTCTTGAATATGACAGTTTACTATTACGAAACAAGTTACTACGGATACACAAACTTTATATAAGATAAAATGTTTGCTTTGTATCTTTTCTATTAATATTTTATTTAGTTTTGCCTTTCTCTTCAAAAATATTGGGAAATTCTTTATTTTGCGATTTATTTGAATAATGTACTTAATATATTATTGAGGTTGTAGATATTTGTGAAGTTCGTTATAAATTTATTATTTCACAATTGTTTTCTGGAATATTGGAGACTAATACAGTCCAACATTTGGAACACCGTAATTATTATTTGGAAACTATCTTATAGTTTCTTATTTTTTTTAAATATATGTATATATATATATGTGTGGATGTATGTCAAGTTTAGTGCCTTAACTTATAAAAACAAGAACACAGAGAGATAAATATATGAGGAAATTCTAAACACACTTGATTTTGCTTGACACAATCTTAAGATGTTAACCCATTTCACACTATGAGGAAACTAATACAAGAATATTTTTGTTATCATGTTACAAAAGCTTCTAGCTTCACAATCAAATTGTTAAACACTTAAAGTACATTATTTTATCGTTTTATTATCAGAGGATTCGGGACATAGTTTGATTAAGAGTAATCTTTTAATAGAATCTCTAATATTTATCGATTTATTTAAGCCAAGAACTTTTATTTTTAAAAAAAAATTAGACTTTGATCTTTGGATGTTTTGAAAGTTCTGCTTTTATTGTAATCTTGTTAAAATTCGAACAATTTGAAAGTATGACTTGTATCTTGAATTTATAATAATAGAAGGAATCGGATAAAAGTTTAGGGGAACGTAGGACATTCAACACAAAAATTAATTTTCCAAAACGAACCTACCTATACTTATTTTTTGCATGCATTTATGTCTACTAGCATGCAATAATTAACTTTCAGTACCAATTAAGATTTAAAATAAAGTAATTTAGATAAATTTTATTTATCGTCCTGTTAATTAGGAATCAATATAAAATAGTCCAATTGATTTAAAATTATCAAAATATTTTATGCTCGTTTCAGTTTTGCCAGAACGTGTTCTGTTCGGGTTTTCAAAGAAGTTCGATGCGTTGTTTCTTTTTTTTTCGATCATTTTGAACATACTACAACGCTCTGTGTGTCTTTTATTTGCCAATTAACATTTTCGGTCTTGAGAGTAACACATACGTTTTTACATATTTAATTTCCAGAAATTTAACTGAGCTTATTTCAAGATTTTACATTTTTTTTTAGGTTAGTAAAAGTTATGAAGATTGTATCAAGGGGATATGTGCCGACCACAATGTCAAGTTTGTTAACAATGAAAACACAGAACAAATAACTGCGAGTTCTCCACCTACAGACGAAAGTTGTGTATGCCCACCTCAAACAGACTGTAGCGAAGTTGATTGTGCTCCAACGAAAATAATTTTGGAGCCTTGGTCAAGATACAAAACAATTGTAATGGGTATTGGGCTTACGGTTTTCGGAATTTGGATGATTATAATTGCTGTTATAGCGAAGTATGGAAAGCTTTAGTTTTACAACTGAAGTAAAAAACTTTAGCTATATTGAGAACTTTTAGATGCTAATGCTTTAGAAACAAAACGTGCTCATTGTCAAATAAAATGTTCAGAATATAAATGAATATTTATATAAATGATTTATAAAGCGACTAAAATGTTATATATTTTTTATTGAAACTTAATTATGCTCGAATTACAAGTTGGTACTTTAAAAAATTTAATGTACTTTTAAGGAAATTGTGTTTCATTAAGTTATTTTGATAAAGAAAATTAACAAAGATTTTTTTGTTTTATGTTTAGCAATGGTAGTAATTCACTAAATATATTAAATTTATAGTGAAGATTAAAGAAAAGAAAATTATAATATTGTATGTAAATAAAATAGATGTTTTGTTTACTTTGTAATTATGTATGGTGAATTGTTGTTCCACAGACTTGTACAACACAAATCGTAAATATTTATAGAATATAATACACATCAATTAAATATAGTTAATATTTGCTATTTTTTTTACTTATGGTCCTTCATTTTCAAATAAAAAAAACTAGTGAATACAATTCTAGAAATTTTTTAGTCAAACTATGCTGTCACTATAGATGTACTAAAATTTACCTAATAGTAATTTAACTTTTTGGGGGTATATATAATGTGTTACGTCTTCAAATGATAAAGTAAGTATATACTTTATGCTCTTACTAAATATTTAACTCATCTTTAACAGCAAAAAGTACAGGATGTTAATTGTTGTTCAGAAGAGTTAATCTATGCTTTCATATCTCATCTTTCAATGTCAAGCATTTTCTTTTGAAATGATAATGAATGAAACAAAAAAGACAATAGCTATCCTAGAACTCTTAAATTTAGGACTGAAATCAGTAGTAGAAGGTAGATAGATTGGTACACAGATAATACAAACAAAATATATTTGACAAATAATGTTTTTGTTAATAAATAAAAAAAGCTGCAATAATTGTAAAAAGAAAGCAAATTGCCTAATTTTACTATAGCTGCATCTCGGCTGATTGTAATAGATTTTTCTTTTAAGAGCGAATGAATGGGACTGATTTTCTAATACTAGCGATTGTCCATGCTGAGTGGCTAGTTCGGCGTTGTCCTGTCTCATACCTTATTAGTTGTCACTAATTTAAGTGTTATTGTTTATTCATTAAAAAAAGTTGTTTATCACAAAATATGAATTGCTTAAAAGTTATCGTTATATCTATAAATTATCTTCAGTAATTTTTAAAAACATAAATTGATCTGCAACATCGTTTACAAATATGGAGTTATTTTATATCTCTACTGTCATTAAAAAAATTACTACTAACCGGTGTTTGAAGATCCCCAAATCAAATGTGACAAATATACAAATCTGCAACAAAAATGTAAAATTTCTACGATCTCATATACCGCTATTATCTTATGTCTAAAACGTCCGTTAAAAATGATTCGTTATTGTTTTATGTATTGAAAAAAAATTCATAACAAACATAGGAACTATAAATTGCAGACTGTATCAGTACAATGCCAACGCATCTCAATTGCCTATTGTCTTAAAGCCTTTTTTTTAAGAGAGGACTGTGTATACAAGACCTTTTTAAGGGCGAATGAGCCATGACCCCTATCGCGACCGTGGGTCTCCAAACCAAAGGCCTCTGTGTTAATCCAATGGGGAAAAAAACCCTTAAAATTTCCAAAGCCACATTTCTGCATTTAATATTTTTTTAAAGTTTTTTTTTTATATGATAAACGTAGCTGACTTACAGGTCTCTATAATCCAACTTTTTGAAATCGGTTCAAATAAATTTTTTTAATGTTCAATAAATATTTTACACAAAATATTCAAAAAGTTGGATTATGGAAGACCTGTTTTTCATAGAACTTTTTTTGGTTTTATAGGTATTGCTTACAGACATCATTAGTTACAGACATCAAATTTAGTATACGTGTTCCCAGTATCAGTCGGAAGTAAATATAAGGTTAAAAAAAAATTGCGCATGCACAAGGGGTGGATGCTATATAACTTTTTAGGTTTTAAAGTTATTGAAATTTCTAAGGTTTATAAAAACCTTTAAATGTGTGTATTGATTTATATTTATTGATCGGTAATTGAAAGTCGTGTAGCGTTACACACCCCTAGTTTTACTTTTATATGCAATGTCATCTCATTCAAGAAGTTAAATTATGCAACGAAATCATTTTTAAAATTTTAAAAGACCCATAGATGGCGCTACCTACTGATAAATTTAAAACATTTAAGATGTTTTTATTTATTGATCACGTAATTGCGTGTAATGATTTTTTCAAACGAAAAAATCGCTACACTTTTCCACAAATAAAATTTTCCTTAACATTTCTTATAGACAAAAGATACAGCTTGCGTAAATGGTTGAAAATATATGTATATCTATAAGTCCAACATTTAAAGAATATACCTATATTGATTATAAATATGTATTGTTATATATTTAAAAGAAAGTAAAAAAAAGTTCATATAAACGACGTTTGAAATTTAAATAATAATTTTATAATTTGCACTCTGCTGCAAAATAATATAAATTATGAAGTTAATATTGTAATTCTGTACTCAATTTGTTAAGGTTTTGTCCAATTCTATAACATATATATGACACAAAAACTTGAATGTATAGTATATTAAAGAACTATTCCAGTTAATAATTAACAAAATGGATCCAGTATAGATAAAAACTATAGGACTGAGAGGCAGGGCTAGATTTTAAAGTATTATATAATGAAAGGATATACAGTAGTTCATCGGTATTACATCTTTTTTTAGCATAAACGTCATTTAGTTTAGGTAAAACTAAAGTTTTAATAGTTTTACAATAAATTAAAATTTAGCTTGTGAATAAAGTTTTAATAGTTTTACAATAAATTTATATTTAGCTTGTGAATAAATTTGCCACCTCCTTAAAATTTGGCACACTAGGCTATAGTATAGCCTACTTAGCGGCCCTGATGAGAGGAAAATCTTTATTACTCGACAACCTTTTTAACAACTTTTAAGGGCATTTTATTCTTAACAGCACATCTTTAGAAGATCTTTTTCAGAATAATAATTTTTTTTATGTCATTTAAAAGTCAGAAAATTCAAGCACTATTTCAACCTGACAAAATATTAAATTAGACTTTCTTCTTGGTTTCAAGTTTTAAGGAGTTTTAAACTGTTCGAAATTTATTGCCAGTTATTTTGAAATATTTTGAGTTCTAATGAAGAACTTCATACTATTCAGTTTTACGGCAAAATTTGAGGAAATTTCAAGCTTTTCACAAGTTAGATTGTCATAAAAATGGTTATTATTCAGTTAAAATGACGTTTTCTTTGTAACCACATTAGCAGTGTGAAGTGTGACTGTTGGAGTAGGTTATATTATAAAACTATGAATATAAATTTTCTATCTATAATTATTTGCAATGCTTTTTTTAAGAAAGCCGCGCGCCGCCGGGGCAAAAAAATTATTATCGAAGCACATGACTTTATGACTGTGTTACCAGATAAACAATGCAAACCCTCCACGCATATTTATCATTTATGCCTTTGTCCCAAACTGTATTTTCTATGGAAATAAAATTTTAGCTTGAATATTTTTTATTTAGTATACAAAATTTTTAGTGGGGTAATCGAAAAAAACCTTGATTTCAAACGAATAGAATTATTTATGCGCGATATTTCTGGAAAGGACAAGTTATTTGCAATTAAAACTGAACTCTTTTCATTTTACTCTGGATGTGCTACTTCGTTTACCAATTTATCTACATCATTTGAAGAGCTGATTTCCAAAAGGTGTTAAGTCACAATTTTCAAAAATTGAATTGTTGATGGAAAAATGTATAAAACTACACGCTTGCTATCTATTTTAAATAAGTAGAAGTTCCAGGCGGGGGTTTTTCATATTAAAAATAGAGGGAGAAATTCGTGTTTGTTTCCGAAAAGAATTAAGTCACAAGTGACTTTTGTGCCAAAAGGGATTGTCTTTTTCCACCTCAGTCCCAGAAAACACATAGATCAGTTCTTAAAACTTTGCTGGAGCAGCGCCGAAAACTAATTTAAATTGTGCCATGTTCACTTACTATTTGAATGTGACGTAAACTGCGAGTTATCGTTTGCTTTTAATCACCAATCAGTAATCTCTCTCAAAAAAATGTTTTTATGATCGAAATTATTAATTTTCTTATACATTTTTCAAAAGAAATTATAAAAATAAAAGTTATTAATACGCAAGTAGGATTATTTCAAAGAAATAATTACAATATTTAGAAGTACTTTTACGGCAAAATATATATTAATTTTTAAAAATTAATAAATTTTGATATATTTTTGTTTTGCATTGCGAAAAACTTAAGTTTGTAAAAATATCGTCTGAATTTAGATGATTATATAGATCAAAACATTATTTTTTATTAGAACTATATTTCAGGCTATTCCATGTAACTGTAGTGTAAGTCACGATTTAAGAGGAGATTAAAAGCTTTTTAAATTAAAAAAATAAATCAAATTAAATAAAGTACATTACATTATTTAGTTATAATAAGTGTAGATCAACTATTCCACAATTTTTTTTCATTTAATGTTAAAAGTTGTAGTGATAATCACTTTTTTACAAACGTGACTTACACTACAGACAGGATAATTTTGCATGGAATTACCCTTCAGCATATTATTTATAATAAGGTTTAGGGGGAAATAATGAGCGATTTGAATGAAGAAGCTGTTGAACTAGATTGGAAAAAAATTGCACATAGTCGTCCGAAAAGCAAACAAGCTTTCTTGATTTCATAAGCCAAAGTACTGGAAAATCGTGGAAAGTAGTAAAAGAAAGTACTTGGACCAAGAAAACATACATTGGTTCATTTTGTCGTCACACGATCCTGAAAAGTGGAAAAAAGAATTCTCTCATGCACCTTTTCTAAAGTTGAATAAAAAAAACAATATGAAACAAGAAAAAATGAGATATTTTGAAATTACTTGAAACTTTGGGCATTAACCAATTGCACCAATGCTTTTATTTTTTATGAACAATCTTGCAATTATACACCTAACACCAACATAAATGAAGATAACGATAGTGATGAAGAAATAAAATTTGAAAATGAAGATATATGGTACCTACCTCCTAAAATTGTATATTTAAAATTTATGCTGTAATTATGTTAAAAAATACACTTGAATTACTTTCAAATGGAAATAAGTTATTTCATTTTGTCAGTTTTTTGTGCCAAAATTGAGTAAGTCATGAGTTTCGTTCCAAAAGGGCGCAAGTCATGAGTTTTGTTTCCAAGAAGGGTTAAGTCATTTTTTTTATTTTTAAATAACTATATTGTCAGGATTTTTTTAACCATACAATTTGTGTTACTATCATCCATAGATTACTGGGAAAAATTATCTTTTCCTTAAAATCAATAATAAATCTTCTACAACAAAATCGCGATTTCTGAAAAATGCCAAAAATTGACTTAACGCCTTTTGGAAATCATCTCTTCATTTTATAATATATTACGAAGAATGTAAATTTTCTTAAATATTTTGCCTCTTTTTTTATTATTTACATTTTTTTCAAAGTTACTTATGAAAATTCAAAATAATACTCAAAATAAGATTCGCGAATATTTCTAAATCATTCAGTTTTCTAAAAGTTAAAATTTCTTGAAAACAATAACTAAATTTTAGTGAAATATTTTTTCATTTTATATATCATTTATAATATGTTCATTTGAAATACCGATGCACTTTTCATGTTTGCCGACTTTTAAGTAACATATAAAGAGTTTTCTGAAAACAAACTTTCTTTAAAGGTATTTTAAAATGATGTCGACCAATAGCGATTTTTCACTTGTCCCTACTACACTGCTCACAACAATTAGGGGAGCGCATGGTTTAAACCCTTTCACCCCCAATGATTCCATTTAGAATCATTAGCTTGCAACATTTTTTCTGACTATAAGTTAAGCTCGCACGTATGTATCGTTAGATGAAAGAATCATATCTTTTGAAGAATTAAATAATGTTGGTTTTAATTAAATGAAAAAATGAAAAACATTGTAAAATAAAATTCCCCCTGAAACAATTCTAGCAAATAAATGGGGATATTTCTTATGATGTCACGCTCTCCATACTGCGATTTCATTGGTTGTTTTGTTTTCTTTGACAACGTGTTGAAACAAGCCCATTGACCCTAAATTCTTCATGCATGCATGCATTTTTTAAATGTTTAAAAATTGATTTTAACTATTTTCAACAAATAAAGTTTTGAAAAAGGTATTGTTATAATTTATTCAAAAGTTATGATTCCAATATTTTCCCCTTAAATTTTAGTTAAAAAAAATAATTTTTCCCCCTGTTTTTTAAAAATTCATTCTGGATACATAATGAATCTATTTCACAAATTTTAGATTTTTAGAATAAAAAATAAAAAGTTGAGACTGAAAGGTAACAAAAGTACGCAAAGTGCTCCTTTAATTGTTTTGGGCAGTGTATTTTCACCCACATTAATACAACTCTAGCTCTGATGCATTGGTTTGATCCTTTAATTGCATTCTTTGTACTAATGAAGCTTGTGTCCATGACAACCACAAGGGAACTCGCATTTCCAGATTTAGATGTAAATTGCTTTAAATTACTGTCAGCTCCTAACGTTTCTCAATCGATTTATTACAACGTATGTCTAGTGCTTTTGCCTTTGTAATCTTATGTTTTAATACTGGTACACCTAAGTGTTTCTCGTGTTACAAATTTTGAAAGATTCATTTCATTGCTTACCTATTAATTAAAACTCGTGCTGAATTATAAAGAAAGCGAATTATGCATCTTGTGTTTCAATTTATAGCAAATTTATTAGTATCAAAATGTATAAATATACACAATTTTAAATAAGATTATTGAAGAAGTGTATAAAGCTGTCCCAGTATCCACTGCCCTATATTTGTAAGTTGAAAACATTTTCATTGTTTACAAATAGAATTCAGTAATTAAAGCTTGCTTAGCTAACATGAATTCATAAGTTCTTAAGTAAAGTTAACCGAGAAGCTTAATAAAGAACTAAAAAATATATGTTTTTTAATATTACGTAACAACATTATAAACAACATTACACTATATCACTATATATATATATATAATATATATATATATATATATATATATATATTATATATATATATATATATATTATATATATATATATATATATATATATATATATATTATATATATATATATATATATAATATATATTATATATATTATATATATATATTATATATATATATATATATATATATATATATATATATATATATTATATATATAATATATTATATATATATATATATATATATATATATATATATATATATATATTATATATATATTATATATATATAGAAAATTTTTGAATGAATTTTTTATTTTAATAGATTTATATATATATTATATATAGTATATTTTATCTTGATTTTTTAAATAAAATAACTAGATAGATTTTATAAATTAAATAAAGAAACCTTTTTTGTTTACACTTAGAAATATTTTGACTTTCTATCAGTTTTTTATTTTTACAAAGTTTTACTTGTTTTTAATTAAAAAATAAAGATTTACATTTAAAATAAGAAAATTTTTGATTTTTTATCAAATCTTTAAAAAAATATTAATATTTCGATGATTTACTTATTTGAATAAATACACAAGTTCCTTCTTTTAAAATTTAATCATTTAAAAAAATTGTAGAATGTTTTGCACATACAAAAAATCTGTTTAAAAAATATATCGTATAAATAATAAAACTTTGAAAAATATTTAAATTTATTTCCCTTATTTGTTGAAAACGTTAATATTAATAGAAATCTTAAATACCTTTTTGTCAATCTTATACAAATCCGAAAGTTGAATAAATAATTGAAAGTAATATAAATTCTTTAAATCCAATAAACAGTTTATTGCAACGAAGACATCCAAATAGAAAATTGGAATATTAGATAGTAAAATCTTAGAAAAATTGAGTGTTGTATCCGGCGTATTTTGTGCCTTTCATTTTTAATCCTATAGTTTCGTGCTAGATTCGAAGAATAAAAATAGAGTTGCCTTTAAACTCCATTGATTTCTTTTGCATTACAGCCGAGATTTGATTCTTTAGCCTTTTAGCTAACTATGTACATAATTTTTCTGATCAATTGTGTAGATGTATAGTAAAAAGTTAATGGGATTCTTAAGTGTTTACTCTGGATAAAAATGAATGTATGGGGTTTTAAAGCGTTACTTATAATTTTGTTTATTAAAGAAGAGTTTAAACCCATTAATGACCCATTTGTGACTACCATTAACATCTTACTAAAAAAAACTTTAAATTTAAGTTTCGAAAATTAATTTTTCGTAGAAATTAATTTTTCCTACATATATTGTTCGCACATTTCTATATATATTGTTATTGTATGTTTGTTTATTTAGCTTAATTCAAGCAGAAAGCTTATTTCCGCATGGAACATTTTCTAGCCAATCATCGATTCGTCGTTAATGAGTAAATGGTTTAGTTGAATTGTTGTCACATTAGAGCTACAAAGGGCTATTGAAAGATGACTAAAAGAGAAAGATGACTAAAATGAATGTCTAATAAATTTAAATGTTAAATAATAATTCACAATTCAGGTTTTTAAATTGTATTTAAAAATATATAATCTTTTCGTCCAGATTTCACTATAAAACTATTTAATATAAAATTCCAAATCAAACTTTTCAAAATGCTTAAATTTCGTTGTAAATTCAAAGCTACCTTCTAAAATTCTTTTTAAAAAAAAATTGTATGGAAATTTGAAAAATTCCTTAAATTATATCTAACTTCAAATCGAATATACTTTCCATGAACGAATATAGCTCTTTTATTCCAGACTTTCAGAAATCCAATTCAATATCGATAGTATTATCATAAATTTTCCACAGCAAGAATATTTATTTCCAAAGTATTTCTATGTCTGTGGTTCGCCATCGTTTTCCGATAATTCTACTTTAGACTTTCTTTTTGTAATCATTTTCGCATTCATATGTAGGAGTAGAAAAGAAAATCAATGCACTAAACTTACTTAAATTATCGTAAATAATATTTATTTAAATATATAAGAATACCATTTGGTATAATTAGATCAGGACATATATTTATATTTGTTATATATTTATTTTCTGTTCTGTGATTATTCTTTATTAAATTTGCTTGGCGTGTACTGTATCGATATTATTTTTCAAGAAATATAATAAATTTATATTTATAATTAAGAATAACTTTGTTAAACTTAACCAATTTGAAAATGACATAAAATGACATAATAAATCATAATTTATTATAGAAACTCGTACAAAAGCTTACTATTTCAACTAATGTAAATTATTTCAGTACTTCAAGTTTAGTTTAGTTTGAATTATCGTTACACTAGAGCTACACGAGGGCTATTGGCGACGGGCGTCGTATTTTAGAACCACAGTCAAGTGACGAGACGACACCTGAGTAGGCACCCAACGCGACCGTTATGGGCGACATCGTACGCAGCGTTGGGACTTTGAAGGATATTTAACGTGCACTCCCTCTACACTGGGTATTATTGTCGGACATTTTTGTCTGCACGGGTCGTTTATAGGTCGGCAGTTATTTTGGCGATGCCCGGACCCGAACCTGGGACCTTTTGCATGCTAGGCGAAAGCCTGGCTGACTGGGCTCTCCAGCCCCTTCAGTACTTCAAGCAAAAATTGATAATCCGTTTATAATAAAAAACAGTTTACAGAAACGATATTAATTATATTAAGACCAGCCATTTTCTCATGATATGAAACAAATGTGATTTCAGCCAGACAACATAATTTCGTTCTAAAAATAGTAAAAATACTTTATGTTTTTCGTAAAATAATTGTAAACATTGTTGAGAGAGTTTATTGTATGATAAAATTTTTGTGCAATATTTTACAAGAAATAATTTTCCTTTAAACATTATTATTAATTCTATACTGATACAATTTTTAATTTCCTATCTCAAATTAATATTATCTAAATAATTTCTCTTCTCTCATTAAAATTATTATTTCACTTGCAGAATTTTTTTCTTCTAATAAAAATTGTTTAGCTGCGATATTTGTAGTACAAAATATTAACACCCATGCCTTTTTAAGTTCTTCTAATATTATTAGTTTTCATTATATATTTTCTTAGTTTTAACAAGATAAATAATTTAAATATTTCATGCACTATAAAGATACAATTCACTCGTCCATTACGCAAACTATATTAGTCAATTTTTCTGCGATGAAGATTTCTTTTAAAATCTTATAAAATCACTTGATATACTTCTTTTCCGATGATACCACATAATTTATAGGTAATTATAATCAGTGAGGAAATATATAATTTCTATACTTTGTATTCGTTTTATAAAATATAATTGATTTCGATTATCTATCCTATATTGTATTTATAACTAGAAGAATAATTTAAGGTGTAGATTTAAGATATTTATTTTGGGAATGGTCAGCACTAACCACATTATTATTGATATGCAATTGTAATTTAAATAAGTAAAGTTTAAGTTTTCAATTTTAGAAAGCATAAAAAAAGAATAGAAATAAAATGTATTTCTTTTAGCCAAATATTGTTTAAAAAATATAAAAAAAACTTGCTTCGAAACAAATATCCATCACATGATTTTATACTACTCATTATTTTTTTTAGATAAAATTGTCCTTAAAACAAATAATTTTTTTTTTAGAAATTATACATAATTTTCGTATTTTTTTCTCCTTAGCAATATTTAATATAGTGTTTTTCGGATATTTTGTAAAAATTTTAGGACAAGCTCGCAAGTGTCTCGCAATCTTTTAAAAATATTCCTGCTTATAAGTTTTATTGATGCAATATATTCCCCGAATGAAACAAATTTGATCTTTTTATCTATGTGTAATATCTTATTAAACAAATACCAAATACCCTAATAAATGGTTAAAAAAACTAATTTTTGATTTTCCTATTGAAAAAATTGAAAATCTCAGGCATAAGTTTTAATGACATAACTCGTTCTTCCTATGGCAGAAACTTTTATGGTTCTCCTTTTCTTTTTTCGGTTATCGCGTAAAAAAATGTAGAGAAGTAATTCTTTTTAAAAACCCCTACCACGAAAAATTATTCTCACCTCCTTATTCTCCAGGAATCTAATAAATTTTGTTCATTCAAACTATTTTATCGTTTTATTTTTAGTACTCTGTACTGATAAAATCATGTTTCATACCTTATAGAGTTTAATATCATAGATTCTTATGTATATTTTTATATCTTTATCAAGAAAAGGAATCAGCTAAGACCTCATAAATCTTAATGCAACACAAACTAAGAAAGATTTCCTCCCATATAAATTTAGTTGATACAATTTCTTTCGTTCATATACAAACTATTTAACCGTAATACTTTTCAATATAAAAAAATGCAATCAATTCCTCATAAATTCTAAATATTATTGATTCCTATGATATGTCATTTTTTTAATAAAAGATCTCATAAATTTTCTTGATACAATATTCCCCCGACGATACAAACCGTATTGCTCTCTTTTATCCTTTTTATGTATTCTCCTTCAACAAGTGCAGGTCTGTGACACAGAGGGCGCTTCCGTCGCACAGTGCGCATTGCCGTCTTCCCGAGTGGAACATGTCAAATTGCCACTGACTTTCGCACGTCAATCTCGCCGGAACGGGAGAATTCTAGAGAATCAGTCATGAATCGGATCGGAGAATCAGCTGGGATGAGAAAGGATGATCGGCTGTAAGTCTCTAATTATCCCATCGAAGATGCTTTAAGAGAAAACGGAGACGGGTCGACCCTTTTTAGAGCAGCTCAAACCGCGGCTCTTGCATATGGTCAAGATGGCTTTGAGCAAGAGCAATGTTCGGCTCATGCTTCTGACGGCATTTTATTTGCTGTTTTTGGTCATCGGAGCATCTATATTTTCTGCTATTGAGGCCCCTATTGAGATCGACATTATTCGCGATCTTCGTAATGAGAGAGCCAAGTTTTTGAGCGACCATACTTGTTTGACAGGTGAGAATTTGATAAAATTATCTTAACATGTCGATACATTAAATGTAATTAATAATTAATCCATTGTGTGTAGATGTTATTTGTAATTCAAATATTAATACATCTAATGAAAAACAATTGTTAGATTTCTTTATATGTTTGTTAAAAAAAGTCACCATATTGGAGTATCCAACTTTGACATAATACTCTAAATTAATGACATTTAATAAACTAACGCAAAATAAACCAAAATAAAATTTCCCCATTTTTTTTTATTTTGTTCAAATTTGAAAAATTTCCACCTTTAATGTTTTGAAACTATCCTATGACAATAATAGTATAACATTTCGACATACAAAAAGTATTTCTTTAAAAGCAAAATTCAGAGTAATATTTAACTTTATTTTATCGATTAAAACTATAAAAAAGAGCACAGATAAATGTGTCATTTTATATTGCATTAATTGTTTAACGACTAGAAAGGCAAGGGGCCTTTTTAAAATCTCTTAATTTATTATGATGAAAATATTGCTGTTATGTACCAAAATTTTTAAAAATGCTGAATAAAATTGTTGTCTATGAAAATCCTGATTCTGTTCTTAAAAGAAAAAATAATACTGGCTTGGTCAGGTGTCAACCACAGTAGCTAGAAAAATGACTAGAACCATGTTTCTTACTCAGAAGGAAACTTTCTTATCGATTGGAATCATTAAACGATTCAAAGGAAAAAGGTCCAAGTCATTTAAGTTAATACTGTTATTAACTCAGGACGGAATATTCACCAAAAATTATCCTAAACTTATGTTCAAAATATCATGCTTTAAATGCATATGTAGATAATGTAATTATAGGTCTTTAATGAGATAATTGTTTCAAAAGCAACAAGTGAGTATTTCGTCAACTTTACTAACGTATTAATAGTGCTTGAAGAAGTTAATTTTCGAAGAGAATTGTGAATATAATAGAATGTTTATTTGTGATATTTTTTCCCATGTTATGAGGATTTCCTTTCGTTTGATTAAAAGCGGAAACTCTTTTCTTTTACTCCTTATCTCGGCTGACCGCGGCTCAAAATTACGAGGTAAATAGTGACTGTGTTAGGGCCCCTAAAAGTATTTTGAGAAAATGCTACTGTAAACGTCTTCAGCTACTAACTCTCGGGATTCTTAAAGTTTTCCGTTTGAATCAATAGTTTTTATGCTTCCTTCTTTTTTTCATTTGTTTCAAATTAATTAGGTGTTAATTTAAAATAAATAATTTTTAAATGAGTTATTAAAAACACGTAAATTAATTATTATTATTTTTTTAAATTATATATTTTTAAAAAATTCTCTTTAATAATTAAGAAATGGATAAAACTAGACTATTATAGATTTTATAAAATTGCTTCGACTACAGTGGGTAATTAGGATAATTTCGAGACGAAATTTATTAGTTTAACTAATACAAGACGATTGTGTACGTGGCAAGAAACCTTGCATAATGCCTAGTAAAAACAAGCTATACGCTTTGTTTATCCAAATGAATAAAATATAAGGCAGACGAAGACCTTAGTACTGAAAAGTTTAAGTCGGAAAAATTGAGTAATATCAAAAACGAATTTTAAAAACTTAAAAGTCGCGTTTTATTCGATAAAAAGGTATAATGAAATTATGGGTCTTTACTGGGTTAAAGTTGTTGTAATGTTTTTTTTTCAGCCTCTCATCAGTGAATGAATTAAGTAGCATGAGTCTAATATGTTTAATTAATTAGTTTAACAGTTTTTAGTCAAAATTTTATTTCCAATTCTGGTGAGATCTAACGTTCAAAATATGTTTCTTATAAAAGTGCATTATATACTGACATCAACCACCATCTGTTAATGTATATATTGAAAGCTTATTAAGTTACACACCTCATTAAGAAAATTATTTTCCTTTAGTTAACAAATGGAAAGTTATATTAAAGCCACATAATGTGATGTAGAAACATCTGGTCTTATAAGCTAATCATCGAAATGTTAATCGAAACTTGAAAAACAAACTATATGATTTAATTTTTATTTTTAGGTAGTTAATAAAGCCATATTTACCAATTTAGCTTGTACAAATTTTCGGTCAATCGATAATTTTGTTTTTAAATCAGCTTCAATAAACTGGGTCACAATAAAGAGCACAGATTTATAAATTCATTTGAAAGCAAAAATTTGGAAGCGAGACCCCCGAAATTTTGAAAGCGTTGTTTAGCGATACCATTTTCAAACGATATCACGATTAGAAAATAAGATCTATGCAAGGTAAATTTGTATGTGTTACCTTTTCCTCTATGACATCGTTTAGTTTTGTCATTCTTCGATACTTTTATGTAAATTTAATTAAATAATTTATTGAAGAGTATTTTAGTAAATAGAACTTTTTTTTTATATTTAAACCCTAGAAAATAACTTATTCGAATCAAAATTTAGAGATGTTTGGAGTGCTGCATTGTAATAAAGTTATCTCACCTTAATTCACTGTCCCTCTTACTATTAACCACTTGTTCAAACAAAGTATATGCCATAAAATATTCTGTAAAATATTCATATATTGACCTAAATCTGATCCAGCCAGTACGTAAAACTTTTATGCATAACAGCTGCAAATATTTTCATGCTCACAAAAAGAAACATAAAACGAAATTCATATATGTTACCATATGTATAATAGATACAATTAATGGATGTATGAAGCAACTAAAAAGCTTTTCACTTTTAAAACTTAGAAAAAATATCATCATATTTTCAAAGAAATAATGAATAACTAAAATATTAAAGATTATTTTTAATATAAACGCTTGGATACTAAACAATCCTGCAGACGTTATATTATTTAAGAGTATTACTATCTACTACTATATATTGTTAAATAATTAATATGTATAACGTTTGATTTAATTAAACTTTACGATTCATTACATAATGCTTTTCTCATTTCTTTAACGCTAAATTTTCCACACAAGATCGCAACATTTCGGCAAAAAAAGTATTATCAGCAAAGATTTAAGTTTATCTCTGAGTAGATTTAAAAGGATAAGTCTACTTAAAATATGATTCTAAGCATTAAAGGGGGGGGGGGGAGTAAGTAAGTAGGGATATGAAAAACATACATAAATATTTATTCGGTGAAGCATTTGGTTACAATCTACAGTATTTTCCTGATGGCAAATATTTTTTTGCAGTTGGTAACTTTTTAAATAGCTTATTAGAAATAAATTATATTTGAGAACCACAAGAAGAGAAAGAGTTCAGAAGTAAAATATTTTTATATGACGGTTTTTTGTGGTCAAAATTCTATAAACAACTAGGAATATTTTTATACAGTTAGATATCTATTAAATGCATTAAAATTAAAATAATTAAAATTTAAATGGCAAAAATTAAATGTATACAAATTACCCAGGTAGTACACTAATGTGATATCTATATGGATAGTGTGGGCATCATTCCGATAGGTCTCCAGAAAGAAACAACTTATTTTTGGTCAAACCACTTGGGCCCACCTGGGATATACCACGTAAGTCTATTTTAAATTATGTCTTGATTATAAATTTATCTCTCTCGGGAAATTATCCAAAATAATGAAACAGTTAATGTATAATGTACTCGTTTCCGGCTGCCTATTTTTAGCCTCCTTTGGTAGCTTTAACACAGCCAATTACGCCTCGTAATTTAGACTGATGAAACAGTTAAATTTTCTGTGGCAGAATGATATCAAATTAACAAGGACGCGTAATTTTTCATTTAAATTATGATTACTCTACCTAAACAATAACTATTACTTGTACTAGATTGCTTCTTTCGATAACATGGGCTTTACATAGGTTGTTCATAATAATCTTTATGGTTTGCTTACACTGCCAGATGCTGATCTACGTGATTTTATTTGTTTGACAAATATCATAAATGGTATTCACGTGAGTTGGTGATGGGTAAACCATAAAGATGATCAAATTAACGTAACTTCATATGGAGTACCCATATGAAGCCAGTGTTATCGAAAGGAGTTATCTATAGGATACTGTGTTGAGTATTATTTTCTTAAAGTATTAAAAATTAAAAATTGTATTTAATTGTAAATTTTAAATTGTAAATTTAAATTGTAAATTTAAATTGTAAATTTAAATTGTAAATTTAAATTGTAAATTTAATTGTAAATTTAAAAACATTGTACTGAATTTTTTTGAACTGTTTCTTATTTTGAATAGTTTTCTTAGAAATAACTGAGAATAACCAAAAATGAAGGCGGTCGTTTCTTTCTGGGCCCCACAAGGCCCCCTATAACCACATTTCCCATGTGGGCCCTAACGGATTCCTTATTAGTGTGCTACCGGGTTAGTTGTTTTCAATATGAAATAGAATTTTGCATTAATATCAAGGGTTAGTGATTTGCTTAGAATCCATGTTAAATTTTTCAAATTACTATACACATTTTAATCTAAGTTTTAAATTTATTTAATTTATCTATATAACTATTTAAAACCATAAAAACGAATTAAAATTATTTCAATAAAACGGTTGGTTTTCTTTTTAAACGTTTGAATAACTTAATCTAAAAATATAATAGCATTGAATATAAAATTATTGATATATTTAAATATCGTGTATGCAAATGTGGTAAAAGTTCAAAAAGTGAATTAAAATTAAAAGTTATTCATATAAATTAATTTAGTAATTTTCCTTTGTTTTGTTTATTCGTTGAAAACTCAGGCATCCTTTATATTCCCTTTCATATTTATTTTCAATATTTATAAGCAAAAGAAATGTTACTATTATTCTATTACTTATTAAATAAATTTTTCTTGAAACTAAATGATAAGTACACAAATAAAAATTTTTATAATAAATAATTACTAACTTTCATGCATTTTTAGGTAATTTAATAAGCGCAATAAATGTTAGTTTTGCACTCTTTGTTAATTAATAATAGAACTTATTAGTAATAAACTAACTGAAAAAGTGCCTGCTAGTTTGTAAGCGAGTTGTTTAAGAGTTTACGAATAAAAAACGTCAAAATCTGACTTTATAAACTGGTAAAAATTTAACTTTTAAGACTTTATTTAATATTTTCATGATATTGAAATTTGAATCTTTCATTGAAATTTGAATAGAGTAGATATCTTCGTTAGTAATGATCTATACCCTCATGGCTTGTATTCTGCCTGCATCAAAACTTTTCACTAAGATTTTCAGGATGACGAGTATTCGAAAGAGCGTTCAGTAATTTAAAACAACCAAGCGAAAACGCACGATCCTACTTGGTGTTTTGCTTCCTCAATTCTTTTCGTAACAAAAATGGTTAGAGGCACGAAAATTTAACTAAACTATCTTTCGTCAAAATTTGACATTTTTTGCTCGTCGCCCTTTATTTATTATCAATTCTTTCACGTCAGAAGTAATTGCAAATCAACACATTTTCAATATTTAAAATATACCAACAATACCAATCAATAAAAAAAACAATACATATCTATAATAATAAAAAAAAAGTATGTGTGTCTGTCTGTGGATCGTGAAAGACTACTTATGCTGCCCGCAGAAATTCGATATTTTTAATATAGATTCTCTCTTATACCTACGTGTGCGCCTGAGGCTTAGTTTTTTCATATTTTGATTTTTTTAATTAATATTATATAATATTAAAACACATGGGCTGGACCGAAACAAGGGCTTGACGTCATCAGTTGATAAACGTGAAAATCTTGTAAGAAGAGTCGCTAAAAAAATATTAAATAAATTTTATTTTCTTTTTTCTAAATTTTATCTTCTTTTTCTTTCTATTTTTTATTTATTAAATTCTTTAAATATTACTTTAAAACTTTTCATTTGTTATTGTTTGCTTTTGTATTACGCAAGAGCCAACACAAAGTCGATTTTGTTTCGAACATTTTTATAAGTAGACATGCCTCCTAAAAAGAAAAAAAATCTATTAAGTTAACGGGTTCCCAGAAAGGCGGGACCATACAGCTGGTCAATAATGAAACCAATCGTCAACGGAGAACTTTTCACCGATACAGAAAACCATTTGTAACTTCCTTTTCTCTGAATACTAATTTCCCGAACTACATTCTTCACTCTCATTAACTCTTCCTGCGTCCAATATTACAACTTTTGTTACTTGATGGATAATCAATTTACTTTAGCCACTAATTCGGTGTAATTCCGAAAATAAATCGCAGACTGTAACTAATGAATGAGCTGTCTCGGAGAACTAATTATAAAATGTAATTGTTTAGTAAAATGAGTTCCTTTTATTTAGCTAACAAAAGAGAATACTTTATTTGAAAAGCGCACTTATGTGTGTCGAATACTTTCATGGTTTTGCAGTTTAATGAACTACCCCCGTTTTTTTTCAAATAAACGATCTGTAAAATAATTATTTCATTTATAAAATATTTATATTAGGTTTTGGATAGAGGTAAATGTTTGTATATTGAATAATAGGTTATTGAATAATAGTCTTACAGTTTGTGTGTAGGTTCCTTCAAATGAGAATATATCTTGGCCTCATGATTTTCCCCGTAATAAATCTTCACTAAATAAACTTAATTAACATTTAGTGACTTATCTTTAGCAAGGACAACGCTGTCTTGACTTATAGCATAAGTAAAAAGTTAGTAATTGATGGTTCTTAAATGCTTGGAAGGTTGTCTCTATTTACAGTATTTAAAGTTGGTTTTTTAATTTTAAAACAAAAATGTGATTTGGTTAAAAGTATTAACTTTTATTATTGAAGTTAAGGCGATATTTTTCATCATTTAACGATGTTTATTGTTATAATCGAATATTTCTTAAATAATAATATTCAGATGGATGTATGCATATTGCGAGTGGATGACATAGATGTCATACACATTAAATTTCACTCTCTGCCTATTTAACTACAGTTTTCGCAAACTGGATTGCGTTGTTAAAAAATTCCTCATTTATACAACAACAATTTCAAATCAGTGAAAAAAAATAAAAATACTTTAAACTTACTAATAATGTTGTTAAAATTTTTAAAGCCCAATTTTCCTTGTAAAAATTTATACGAGAAAAAATACAATTTTTAAGATTTAAAAAAGCATTAATCTAGAATAGAAAGAGACTGAAACCAAGCAAAACTCATTTAAATTTTGCAAAACTATTTTCTGTTAGAATTCTGATATTTATAACAGTTTTTACTTTATATATAACCTTAATTAGCATCAAATTTTATATAATTTAGAATAAAGAAAAGAAAGTCATAATAAAAACATTCTTATGTCAAAAAATACCAAAATTAGACATTGCAATATTAATTTTTACCAGTATCTTATATCACCTGATAAAAAAAAATAATAATTCATGTCGTAAACAAAATAAAGTTTTTTATGTAAAATTCATTAATATTTTGTGTTTATACAAGAACTTAAAATTAATGATTTTGATTTAAGTTAATGCGTCGACTTTATTTTTACATATATTTCTTTATTTATTTAAAAATAATAACAACGGTTATCTGTGCAACTTTCATTATAAAGAGACTAAATGAGAAAAAAAAAAACTTTGGCGTAAAAGTTAACTATTCTATTACAGAAACCGAACTTAATCGCCCGTGTAATTACTTTTCTGTACTAAAGTGGCGCTTTCAGAAACAAGTGTTCACGGCATTGGGCAATTCGCCAACGCTTTTATTCTGTGGATTCTGTGGTATATATAGAGCAACAAGAGAAATCGATTACCACCAGAAATATCAACGAAAATAAAGTATCTACTTATCGTTTGGTTCACTTTGACCATTTTGGCTATCAAGCTATTTACTCAAAGTAATCCGTAATCCATGGGTCCTTAATAACCCGTATTATTTTAGATGTTAAGCGGTCTACGGATATAGGAAGTTATGTATGTCTCATGTTAGAACAAGAGAAATACTTAATGCATACGGGTTTTCTAATATTGCTAGAAAATTGGATATTGATCCCAGACTTTCATATTTTTCGAAAAAGTAGGACTGTTTTATTAAATTTCGATATTGGTTTCGCTTTTATTTTCCATATTTTTTTAATACCGTAAACAATATTTTTTTAAAAATACTATCAACATTTATTTTTTTAAAAACTCAATAATTTAAAATTAAATATTTATATTGTCTTGATTTCAAAATATCACGGATGATTTTTTTTAAATAATGAAATATCAATGTTGTAATATTGTAATTATAAATTTATAATTGAAATGATAGTTTTACAAACATACATTTTCGAATCAAATGCATACAAAGTATTTAATTTATATATATTTTTACTCTTCCAATTACAAATTTGTTTAGCAAAAGAGAGTTAATATTAATAGAATTTTTGGAAGAAAGTAAGTTAAAATTGGAAGTTTGGCGTGAAAATCTCGAAATAAGAGAATTAAACGTTTTTGAGGACATTAGAGGTGTACAAAATCTCGTGTGGAAACAATTGCAAGCAACATTTGAAGAGCTTCGTAGAAGAACGTGCTAAGTGACAAGAAGAAGAAAACGGGAAAATTAGCGTTAAAAATTTTAGTTTCTAATTAGATCTGCTATAAACGAAACTTTCAAACGGTAAAAAAATACTTAACTTAAATTTTATGAAAAAGGGGACACTTGTTATATTTTAATTTTAAGGAGGGGATAACATGTTCATTGACACGAAAATCTAAATTTTTTCAAAAATGTCACTTATCACGTAGTTCCACTAAGCTCTTCATTTACATCTAATGGTATTGTCAAGCACTAAATAACTGAGGGTGATGCAAAAACAACTTCCTCATTTAAAGTGAAATAAAAAGAGAACTACAGGTGTTCAACTACTTTTAGCTTCCACACTACGTTTATAACGTAAAAAGTGGAAGTATTATAATCGTTCAGTCCGTCTGTCTGTCCGTCACCTACTTTCATATCCCGAACTACAAATGCTACGGACAAGTGTGATACGTCAAAAAATTCAGCGCATCGAAATTAGAATACATTGAAAATTTCAGAAAAGAATTCGAAGTACTTCAATTATTTAAAAAACTGCACAATTTAATGCTCATTTAAAAAGCATAGGAAGCCATTTTTATTAGAATTAAATCGCCATTGCCATTCGCAACAATCTCTCGAGAAACTTTAATTCTTTTCGACAATAAATTAAAATAAATTTATTTTTGCGACATTGATCAGTTTGAAATGACGTCAAATATATTTCACTACGAGATTCTTTGTACGTTGATATGAAATGTTTTTATTATATTTAAAAGCGAGGATTATTATAGTTAAACTCATAGTTTCCTTACACAGAAGCCACGACCATGGGCGGAGCTATAAAACGCGCGGAGCAATCAGATGAAGAGGAAATTTCAGCCGTTTTATTTTGTCTTCATCTGATTGCTTCGCGCGTTTTATAACTCCGCCCGTGGTCGTGGCTTCTGTGCAAGGAAACTATGAGTTTAACTACACATATTTATTCTTTGAAATATAAATTAATTTTTGCAAACGATAAGTAATAATTATTGAATTTTGAAATAAAATAAATGAGACTAGTCAAATTTATCATGTAAATGTTTAATATAGAATTAATGCTGTGTTTGGCGCCTTTTTATTTATTCAATATTTTCACTGTTGCCATTTCGTCAAACGTACGAGAAACTTTATTTAAAATAAAAATAAAACTCTTGAAAGAATATTTATTTATGAGATATAATTTAGTTTGGATTGTTGTAATATCACTATGGAGTTCTTTTGATGGTTCATTATATATGTATGAGGAAGGATGCATAGAGAATTCTAACTTTGAATAAAAAAATAAGCAAAAGTTCGCTTTTATTTTTAAAGCATTAATTTTACTAATTATTTATTATTCTCTTTTTCGAAAGAAAGTTAATGAATATGAGAAATTGTGGCAACTAAAACATTTTTATTACAAAAAGTTGCATCGTTATTTTTCGAATTTCAAACAAATTCAGCAAACGATAATGATTATTAACTATAATTATTAATTTGCGAAAGAAGATTAATGAAAATAGTTAATTTTGGCGTTTAAAAGTTTGAATTAGAAATAAATTATAAGCTGAAGGCTCTGTTTGGCGAATTTTTTTCAGAGGTGTACAAATAGTGCGTTTTTTGTTGAGCACAAATACTGTATGGAAGCGGTTTAAGTGACAGATTCTGTAGCAAACCTACTTGTTATAATTTGAGAATGATTCATTAGTGGCATCCACTTTTTAGTATTTAGTACCAGTTTCATTTTGACGTAGGTATTGCTTTTATAATTTCTATTGGGGTAAAAATAATGACTTTTTTTAAGAAACAGGTAGAATTCAATTGACAGAAAATGATCTTTTTTTGAACACAATAAGTATACAAGTACGAAAATTGTATGTTTCCCTTTTAGTAATATTTTATTAAAATATACAGCCCTTTTTCGGACACATATTGATTTTATTTATTCATTTTCATAATTCGTCGACTATTCATCAAAATAAGTAGTAAAAAATTCCAACAAATGGGATACTCCCTATTAGTACAAATTAAACTATTAGTTAAATTAAACGTTTTGAATATCAAGATACCAAATAATCATTTTTTCACATTATATATAGTTAAAAAAACAAGTATTAAATTGGTAACTTAAATATAATTGTGGTTAATGAGTAATAACAAATGTTGTCAAATCGTATTTAGAACTTAATTAATTTATAGGCAAGGAAATGAAATCTGTGTTTGGTTAACTATCATATTTGCTTTATACTGTATAGCGTCTAACACGAAAAACACCTTATTATTTATTAACCCAAAAATTGTTTTCGTGATTATCATGTTAATATCTTTAAGTTTCTTTATTTGGGGATAAAAAAAATACTAAGGATATAGATCCTATAAGAACTTTTGAAAAAAACATTATTTTGCATTTTAATTATGTTCCGTCAAGTCATTCTTATATGCAATTTTTCGTTTATTGTTATGCGTAAAATCAATCTTTTTTTTGTGAATACTTGACTTAAAAAATATTTTTGAAAGTGTTTTTTTTACACTGCAAATTTCTGAATAACTATTACAACACAATTTTATGAAAGTGCTGTAAATGTGTTTCGCATCTGTGCCCCAAGATTGTAGTGTATACTTATTCTAATTTTTTTGTTGTTCTTAATTATGGATTTGTGTATATGTGTTATTTTTTTTTTAAATGTGCTTAATATGGTATTTTTCAGATGACGCCCTCGAAAATTTTATCGTAAAAATTATTGCAGCAAATAACCGTGGTGTGTCGGCAGCTGGCAACGTTAGCAACGAATTGAATTGGAGCTTTGGTCAATCTATATTTTTCTCCAGTACAGTCATTACAACAATAGGTATGCGGAGGTCTATATCTAAATCATTTGACAAGGTTCCCTTTAAAATAAATTTAAAATCCTTAACCATGAATTTAAAAATTCGGAATATATATAAAAAAACTAAATAAACAAATAATAACAAAAAAACCCATTTATGTTAAGTAAGAAATTTTTCAATTTAAAAAGTGGGTTAAAAACTCAACAATAAATAATAGACCTTGCACGTGGTTCTTAGCAATATAACATATAATTTTTTATACAGTTAACAATTATTGACAAAGGGCATATATTAGCTAAGTATTTAACTTTTTTACCCGTGCTAATATTTTGAAGGATCCCTTATTTTAGGGTACAGCTGGGGGGAAAAAAAACGTTCCACCCTTCGTTTTTCGGCTGCTATTGATCAGGAAATTTTGTAAAAGGTGTCATTTTTCAGGAAATAGCGTAAGGAATTCAGAACTGGCAACCAAAATTGTATAAGGGGTCGTCTACATATTAAAATGAGTACCAACTTTGAAAATTCCAATGGCAACACCCAATTTTTTTTATACAAAAATGTTTATCATCTTCAAAATACCCCAGATCCAAAAATTTTTTTATTAATTTGCATTATTTGTTGAGATATAAGCATTCGAAGTTGGAGGCCCATAATGTTATTTATACCTCCTTATAACTTTTATTTATACCTCCACAAATAAAATGAATTAAACCAACAATTTTTTTTCATTATATACTTCATAATCTTCCAAAAACAAATCACACAAGTTTTTTCATCAATTTTTAATTTTTATTATTTTTTTATTTAAATTTAAATAAGAAAAAATAAATTATGAATAGCAACCCCAAATTTTTGTTACATAAATCGATAAAGTAGATCAAGTAGAACCAAAATCCCGAATTTTTTAATTCAACAACAATTATTTGCCGAGTTATTGTAAAAATACTGAAAAAAACGAATTTTAGGGACCGTGTAAAAAATTACTTAGCAAATTGGATCCTAATTTGCATTATCGTTTGGTGGTTGAAAAGCGTTTTTGGTAAATGTTTATTCAAATTATTGATGACTGTCAAATGTCTAAAAATCTTTTCTTGTTTCAAGTGCATACAATGTATTTTGTTTGTATAATTAACATTAAATTATATCGATTACTATGTTTTTGAATGTATGTTATTTCCAATATTATTTATAATTATTTTATTATAAAATTTCCAATAATATGTTATTTCCTCGATTTTTTTTTAATTATTAGAGATTACTTATTTATTTAGTTATTTAGTCAGTTAGTCAGTCCGTTAGTTAGTCAGTCGGTTAGTTAGTCGGTCAGTTAATTAGTCAGTCCGTTAGTTAGTCAGTCCGTAAGTTAGTCAGTCCGTAAGTTAGTCAGTCAGTAAGTTAGTCAGTCAGCAAGTTAGTCAGTCAGTAAGTTAGTCAGTCAGTTAGTTAGTCAGTCAGTAAGTTAGTCAGTCAGTTAGTCAGTCAGTCAGTTAGTCAGTTAGTCCGTTAGTTAGCCAGTCAGTCAATTAGTTAGTCAGTGAGTCAGTCAGTTCACTGACTAACTAATTGAAAGTCAGTTAGACTAAGTTAGTCAGTCTGGACTAACTAAAGGAGTGACTAACTAACGGAGTGATTAATTGACTGACTGACTTACTAACTAACGGACTGACTAACTGACTAACTAACTGACTGACTAACGGACTAACTAACGGACTGACTGACTGACTAACTAACTGACTGATTAACTAACTGACTAATTAACTGACTGATAACTGACTGACTAACTTACTGACTGACTGACTTACTGACTGACTGACTTACTGACTGACTGACTAACTAACTGACTGGCTAACTAACTAACTGACTGACTAACTAACTGACTAAATAACTAAATAAATAAATAATCTCTAATATTTAAAAAAAATCGAGATATCAAAAATCTGTTTTCGGGATTTAGACCCATTCGGGATTTTGACTCATTTGGGATTTCGGCTTGTCGGAATTTTGGTTTGTCGGGATTTCGGCTGTCGGGATATGTCCCAGACCCAGTGTGCCGAATTTTAAACCAACCTTTTGTAGCAATATGAATGAAACAAAAATTTGCATAAAATGTAAAACATAAATGTAATAATTATGTTTGTCTACCTGATTGTAACTAATCGCATTTGAAAATATGTTCGTTATAAATAATCGTATATGTGACTTAATTTAAAATTATAACTTTTTCTCGTCTACCCTTTATTTTATTTCTGAATTTTAAAATCCAAAATTTAAAAAAAAAGGTAAAAACATAAAAAATCACAATATTAGGGAAGAAGGTTTAATTCTAGCATCTTTTGGCGAGATTATGGTAACCCTTTTGCTAGATTGTCGTTTCGAAAAAACAACCTAAATATTACCTTTATCAATTTGGAGATTTCCCCCCAAACGAACTGAAAATTAATGCTTTAATATCTCAGCAAATAATGCAAAATGAATAATTCTTTTTTATACCTGGGGTATTTTGAAGTTGCTGAATATTTTTATGTAAAAAAAATTGGGTGTTGCCATTGGAATTTTCAAAGTTGGTACTCATTTTAATATGTAGACGACCCCTTATAGAATTTTGGTTGCCAGTTCTTAATTCCTTACGCTATTTCCTGAAAAATGACACCTTGCACAAAATTCCTTGACCAATAGCAGCCGAAATATGAAGGGTGGATCGTTTTTTTCCCCCCAGCTGTACATTGAATTTTGTGCAGAATTTTTAAAAATATTTTTGTTTCTTTCTCTAAAGATGCCTCTGGAACAGTTTATATGTTATATGTAAATATTTATATGAAATATTAAATTATTAATTATGTTCATTTTACCGGGGATAAACGAGGCCTATAAATGCATGTGGATGCTTCTCCCCTAAGTGAATAGTCTGAGTCTCTTTAGGCTCAACATGCTATATTATTGACTAGTAGTATTTTGTTTTGGTACAATATTTATTACCTGATGTTGTTCTACACTCTTAAAACAAAAGAGTGAAATTCACTCCTATAGGAGAAGTGCATTTTCGGCACCGGAAAGGAGTGGAAATTAACTCAGACTGAGTTAAAACCGCTCGTTTTAAGAGTGTAGGACGCAGATTGTTTTCTTTTACCCACTCCGAAAAAGAGTGAAATTCACTCCTATAGAAGAAGTGCATTTTCGGCACGGAAAGGAGTGGAAATTAACTCAGACTGAGTTAAAACTGCTCGTTTGTTTTAAGAGTGTATAATTTTACAAGTTATTTTCAAGGAAATAACTGTAAATATTATTTCAAGATAATTGGTAAACACTCAAAATGTTACTTCCGTCCCTTGTCCCAAAATGCACTGATCTTCTGATATTTTTTTTAATGCAATCACATTTATTTTTATTAATTTTAACACTCGAAATAAACATTTATAAGTTAATTTATGCCAAGGCTTGTCTCCTTGTTTTTAGTCAATAATGTGCCCTGTTCAGATTACGTTTACATTTGCATTTTGCCTAGGATGTTATCTCGAACCCTGACAACAGCAGTTTGGTTCTTGGACTTCAAAGTAAATTATGAGCTTTAAAATTGATAGAAAGGCCAGAATATTTTTTATTTGTCACTACTGTCCCTCACTTAAATTTATGTAACTAATAATTTTTAACTAATGGTCACTAATGATTTATAGTTATTTTTCAATTCGCCAAATATAAAATATTTCTGCATAGTTCAAAATATTGTGTTGTAGTTTTCCCTGGCCTAACTTATAATGTGTACAGAAGGGTATTTGTTATTTTTGTCACTACTGTCTCCCATTGTTATTTTTATATTAACCAAAAGTACAAAAAAAAATGCTTTCAAAATTTTATGATACAGAATGTTACATATTATTCTAAACATGCTACCTTATCTGTTTTCGGCGAAAATTCGTTGAAAATATAACTTTTATTTACCACCACTAAATCACTAGCTGAAATTATTCACTTTTGGGAGAATCACCTACACAAAGATCTCAAACACCAATAAGTAATGTAACTCTGAAATTGGCCCCCCTAAATCTGACAATCTTACGTTCGTTATGTGTAATATAGATTTTGGCGAGAGTTGATTGTTTCTCATTACTAAATACACTTTGCAAGTTTGAAACATGAGTAATTCGAACAAATATGGAAAGTTTATAGGATTTAATAGCATAAATTAAAAAAAAGGAGGTTTGCAAAACATTTTTTTAAATGATTGTGTTCTATAAAAAATTAACGAGAACGATATAACTCCAAATAATATAATGAATTTTCATACTTAATAGTAAAAAATTATTTACACCATTAAATATCATCGGCCAAATGACAAAACCACGAATGTGCAAATTCTATTGATTTGCGATTTTCGTAAACGATGGGCTTAATATCCAGATCCAGAGTATCCAGATTTTCATCTCTTTGTTTTTGCACATTCGTGTTTTTGTCATTTGACCGACGGCGACGATATGTTACAGCACTAAAAATTATTTATTTAAAAAATTCCGAGATAGAACACCCTCCATCCCTCCATGTATGTACTTATTTCTTGATGTCATGTTCCTTAGGATACGGCCATGTTGCTCCTTTGTCCGAAGGAGGCAAGATATTCTGCATTATTTACGCCTTAATTGGGATTCCGCTTACACTGATTCTTCTTACGGCTTATGTTGAACGACTGCTCATCCCAACTACACTCTTTTTGCAATTCATGAACTCGCGACTCGGACATTTGTACCAGCCATTTCACATTCGAATTGCTCATCTTGCCATTATTGGGGTGAGTATGGAGAAGACATGTCTTAAACCAGTAGCGACATAAATTCAGTCATTCTGATCACAACACAAGCTTCGAAAGCACTTTCTTCCCCTGCCCCCTCGTGTGGTTTTTCCATGAAACGATGTTTTAAATCTACCTTATTTGAGAAACTACTTTATTGAAAAAACAAAAGCAGCGACGCTCAAGCCATTTCCTGAAAACCTACACGATGGAGTAGAGGAAGAAAGAGCTTTCGATGTTTGCCTTGTAATCGGAAGGACTATATAAGATTGGTGTAATACGTTAAATCAATAAGTTTTTTTTCTAGTCAATTTGAAGGTATTCTAAATTTCGAAGTGGACAGTTCCTCCGGTTTTTCTCTAAGAATTCTAAATAATCAATAAAAATATTTAAAATAAAATAGTTTGCGATTGGTTGATACAATAATTAATAAAAATAGGTTAAACTGCTAAGTAGTTTATTAAGTAAAATTAATAAAATAAATATTTGAAAATCTAAAGGGCCTCGTACAAAAATTATTTTGATCCAATAAGTAGTCTGAGAGGCTATGGAAGATAAAAATTAGGGTAAGATGAAGAACTCGGTATGATGACGAAAATGGGATTTCTCCTCATTATAATAGGAGATACTAAATAATTAACATTGCAATTTAAAACCCGGGTTACTAATGACAAGGCTCATCTGAGCCTCCAAATACGCGCCTACCAAAACGACAACATCTAGAAAACGAAGGAAAAGGTAAAAAATTCTTTTGATATTTCAAACGAATTTTATTTCTTTTAAAGTATAATTTTGTCTCTTCATTATATTACCGACACCTCTTCGTCATCTTACCCACTACATAAGGAAAGGTGACGAAAACGGCTCCGTATTTTTAATTCAATACATTTTATATTTTGAGGTGGAAATATGTTTACTTTCAATTATCTTATATGATATATAAGGTAATGAAAGTATATTGCGATGGGGTCGAAAATCTGCAGGCATAGTTGCTATAGAACTTTTTTGGTTTTAAAGGTATTGCTGAAAAACGAAATGAGATAGACTTCAGATTTGGTACACGTATTCCTAGTACCTGTCGGAAGTCATAATAAGGTTTCCGAGAAAATTGCGCATGTGCAAGGGGTATCTGTCATAGAACTTTTTATTAGGTTTTAAAGTTATGGAAATTACCTTAACAGGTATATAATAACCTTTAAATGTGTGTATTGATTTAATGATATGTAATTGAAAGTCATGTAGTATTACACGCCCCTAATTTTATTTTGCTTTAATGCTCAAAGAATTGTAGGAACAACAAAAAAATTGTAGGTTCCTTTTATTTAAACGAGGAGAAGAGTCTCAAACTTTACGTTCACCTTTCTACCCTATCTTCAAAGGAAAAACTAATAGAAGTTTTTTCTTTTCATATCATTTATGTGGTTTTACAATGCTTTGTCTTTGTGAAAATGACTTCCTATTGGCTTTTATGATATGATAAGTTAAATTAAAAAAAGAAAAAAACATTCGGAGCATTTTCATGGAGCAAGTTAGTTTAACCCTTTAAGTTAGTTTAACCCTTATTTTCATTTTTTTTGGAGCAAGTTAGTTTAACCCTTTAAGTTTATCAACTAAATATTGCACATTTGTTTAATAATGCAAAAAGTAATATTTTCAACAAGTTTGTAAATGAATATTTTCAAACAAATATTTTCTAAATATGGTCCTGATAAAGCTCTTTATAAAAACTGTCTTGACTACATTTAAACATTCCAAATTTAACGAAGAGGATAAAGTGAATTGTCAATATTATATAATAAAAATAAATATATATCTGTGTCAATTTTCAGTACAATTTTTAATAATTTTTTCATGAAGGACTTTCTATTGAGTACCTCTGTTGTCATTTTAAATATTCGAACCATTTTTTTTAAATAAGTAAATTGTTTTCTATCAAGGGAGCCTTTTATAATATTTTTGTTTTATTTCCAGCTCATCGTTTTCATTTTCTTCTTTTTAATTCCTGCCGGCATATTTTCTGATATAGAAAAAGATTGGAACTACTTGGATTCAATTTACTATTGCTTCATATCACTTACAACAACTGGTCTAGGTGATTTGATACCAGGTGATAATTTACACCAACAATACAGACCCCTTTACAAAGTTTGTACAACAGGTAAGATTTGTTTTTCTGAATGGAAATAATTATAATCGATTCTTTCCAATGTTGAATAGATAGCCCAATGGTATACATAATTTACTAATAGTCCAGTCAAAATAGAGGTTCAACATAGGAAAAATCCCCAACTAGCTGAAAATTGGTGGAGATCTTAAGAACATCATTATAAATGACCTGTCAAAAGTCCCCATGATTCTGAGTAGTGCTAATTTTTTTATTCAAGGTCAAAGGTTAAAATATGCTAATTAGCTGGTACATGAAAAAATGAATTAAATAGGCATGTAAGATATCATTTTTTCTGTTTTCGATGGCTTTAAACATTGTTATAACTTTTTAAAGTTTTAAAATTAATATAACAGGGTTCCATTTTTAATTGCGGACGCCATTTTTAATTTAATTAGCTGAAAAATAATTATTTCTAAATACGAATAACCTTGGCATGTAAGGTGTATTTTTATATGTTTTTGATGACTCTAAACACGTTTTAGACATCTAAAATACATTAAAGGACTTAGAAATTAAAATATAATAGATTTATATTAACAATGGTGGCTTATTATTCGCGTTCTTCACAGAAAATAAATTAAAATATGAATAAAATATAGGCATGTAAGATATCATTTTATTTGTTTTAGATGGCTTGAAACATTTTTGTAACTTTTAAACGGTTCAAAATTAATATATCAATGTTTCATTTTAATTACAGACGCCATTTTGAATTTAATTAGCTGAAAATTAATAATTTCTAAAAACGAACACTATGGGCATGTGAGGTGTCTTTTTATGTGTTTTTGGTGACTCTAAACACGTTTTAGGCATCTAAAATGCATTTAGGGACATAAAAATTAAAATATTATAGATTTAATTTAATAATGGTGCTTTTATTCACGTTGTTCAGAGAAAAATAATGTATTATTAGATATAACAGTAAATCAGGCAATTGATGGCTAATTTTGTATGGTTGCCAATGTAGTTCGTATTTAGAAATAATTAATTTTTTAGCTAATTAAATTAAAATTGGCGTCCTCAATTAAAAATGGAACCCTCGTATATTAATTTTAAAGCTTTTAAAAGTTATAACACTGTTTAAAGCCATCGAAAATAGATAAAATGATATCTTACATGCCTATTTCATTCATTTTTTCATGTACCAGCTAATTAGCATATTTTAACCTTGAATAAAAAAATTAGCACCACTCAGAATCATGGGGACTTTTGACAGCTTATTTCTAATGATGTTCTTAAGATCTTTACCAATTTTCAGCTAGTTGGGAATTTTTCCGAAGTTTGGCCTTTTTATCGCCTATTTTGACTGGACTAAACAGATATTAGTTGGAGAGAGAGAGAGAGAGACACCAGGGATAGTTTTTCATTATATCCTCTTTTTGGTTCTATATATTTTTTCTTTTATATTTTGAGAAAAACAAGATATCATTGGCTTCCTTATACTTAAAGGTAAAAAATAGCATTACTACACTCTTAAAACAAACGAGCGGTTTTAACTCAGTCTGAGTTAATTTCCACTCCTTTCCGTGCCGAAAATGCACTTCTCCTATAGGAGTGAATTTCACTCTTTTTCGGAGTGGGTAAAAGAAATAAAAGAAAACAATCTGCGTCCTACACTCTTAAAACGAGCGGTTTTAACTCAGTCTGAGTTAATTTTCACTCCTTTCCGGTGCCGAAAATGCACTTCTCCTATTGGAGTGAATTTCACTCTTTTGTTTTAAGAGTGTACTTTTCTTAAAACGACAGTAAGTGGTTAAATCCAAGCACGTTGAGCTGGTAAACTACCAATGGCACATTTTCCCTGTCTAACATAAATAAATGGGACACAATTTTCAACTATTCTTAACCTATATTAAACTTGTGCTCGTTGATTGTGGTTGCCCAAATTATAGTTACAGGTTACAAAGAATTATCACATTCAATAAAGTTTGGTAAGATTGCTTTGCAGTTTTTGTAGCCAGCAAATTGTGGCAAATTGTACTAGAGTGGCATACAATCATACATTGCTTCAGAAGTGTACGTGAGATTCGATAAACTTCGATTTTATTACTAGTAGGCAATTTTTTAATCTAGAACAACACTTTTTACATTAAGAACATTAGTTTTAAACTAGATTTCACTCATAGTTTTAAAACCATATTTTAAAATGTTTTGGGTATTGGGTAGCAGTAATAGTCGATATAATTATGATATCGAATACTGTGCGTAGATTCTTAAGAAAAACCGTAAAATATGACTTTTGAAGCGTGGCAAAAATGTTTAGAATCCTTTATGTGTGTTTACGCATCTGTTATTTACATTTATGACCTGCCCACATAGAACTACGACCCTCAATAAAAACGTCTAATAGCTGCATTTTTAAAATTCAACTTATTTTCTATTAGTTACCCAATTTTGTATTGCATTACTAAATTAAAGTAACCTTGAACGGGATATTTACTTTATTCCAAGTTGTTAAATTGTGTAAATTTGCATTTTTGAGAATATAAATATGCATTTCATATACTATTTAGGTTTTTTAAAACAATAAGGGACACTAATATCGAAGGCTAGTGTCATTTCAATTGAGGACGCTATGCTGTGATAATCTTATCAGTTTCAGTTCTGTTATGCTATTTCTTTCTTTTGCGCTCTGACTTGAATTTCGTTGGGTTCTCTTGTTTTCGGGAATGACACAAAGTTTACTCGTGTAAAGTGGAGAGAAAATCAATCCTTGTGGGTAGTGTCAGTTGCCTTTACATTTTCTTTCTTCGTCCAACCATCCTAACCTTAACTCCATTTCTCTCTGCGTCAACAATTGGTACATTCGTATTTATTTGGGGAAACTCACTTGGACGGCAACTTCAACTAAACTGAATCGATCGAAAAAAACAAAGTTGAAATCTACGTAACTATTACGTTAACAGTTATCATCTACATTCGTTTCCTCACACACATTATGTATGTATGAGCTTCTTTCATATAACAACTCTGGATACATTAATTACCAACGCCTATTAAATTCGACGATTTTTATGCATATCTTGTATGTATGTGTTTCTTTCATATAACAACTCTAGCTAGATTAATTATCAACGCCTATTAAATAAGACAATTTTTTTTATTAATATCAATACTATTACCTTGAACAGTAAAAGGCAGGATTTCTGAACTGTGAACGTCATATTAGTTAAAACATTATTACTGTTTGATGAATGTCGTTCAAAAAGCACAAGGAGAAAAGATCGAGCCTAAACTATATCACTGATCATAACTTCAAAATAAGCGAGGAATTTGAAAGCGAGGCGATTCGCAAGCCCAAGATTCATCGATACCCATGGCAATTCAAAGTTAATTCAAGGTGAAAAATGATTCTCATTTGTCACCTTCTGTTTTAATAGTGTAGTTTCTTCTACAATAACTTGATGTATTTTTTTTCGATATGATGTATTTTTCTCGCAGGTTATCTGTTAGTTGGCCTGACATTTATGATGCTTTTCCTCGCGGTGCTCTATGACATACCTCAGTTGAACTTCGGCATGTTCTTCCTGATGAAAAGCGACGGGACATCGGATCCTGAGAAAATGCGTCTCCACCCTTCCACTGGGCTATACGGACCCAAATACACGCAGCACATTGATGAACCCACGATCCGGCACGTCAAGGCTGTCCCACACCCGCAATCCTCGTCTCCAGAAGAGAATCCATAAATTTAACAAGTTTTAGAACAGGGTTTCTACTAGTTTTTGAAAAATAAATTCAAGAGTCTTCCAGGAAAGTTTAAATATTTTCCAAGAAGTACCAAAAATATAAAGTGGAGAATATGAATCGTTATCCCTTTAAGACCGAGCTATCACGATCGTGCGGGTATAAAAGAGAATGTTCAAGCTTTTCAAAAATATCGATACCGAAGCAGCTGACTTGTACCATTCGTTATTTGTATAAAAAATGACTTTGTTTTTAAGGAGTTGCTGGCATTGATGCTGTTTAAGGTATTTTTTCGATAAAACTCTAAAATTTAGTCTCATAAACTTAAATCAGCGCCATCTGATAGCCGGTCTTAAAGGGATAATAAGTGAAACATTGAGAAATTTTGGCATCTGAACTCATTATGATTAATTGAAGGAATAAATTCGTCTTTATTAAGATCTTATTAAAAGGTCACTGTTTAACTTCCTGGAAATGTTGCTAATTTGTTCCACATGAAAAAATTATTGATACATTTAGTTTGTATGCTGTCATATTTTTTTCATATAGTACAAGATTTTTGATAGTTACCAGGAATTCGAATTAATTTTCTTCGTCATGGGGGCAGGAGCATTAAATACCAGGAGTTTCCAAGGGAAAGTAGAAACCCTGTTGGAATATTTAAACATTCCACTTTTGAACAAACAATTGCTATTGTTAAAGATAATGTTGTATTGATATCGGAAAACGTCAATTGATATGGTTAAATTTTGTGATGAGTAACATATCGGTTTCATATGGCAAAAATTCAAGCTATTTTGTTATTCGAATACAAGGTTATTGAATTAGCGGGAAAATCCGCAATTAGTTTTTTCATATGTTACTTTTACAAAATTTAAAAAAGGTATGGTATGCTGTATTTCCTTATTCTTTAAGCGAATTGGGAAATGCAAAATAAATAGCAAGTAGAGTTCAGAATACTACGTAATGCGAATTACGTGAGTGCCCATTTGTGTTCATATAACCTATCTGCGGACCTTAACATGTGCCTGCACACAAGTTTTAACTATCTGCAAAAATATGCTCTTCCAATTACGTTGGCGCATGGTTTCGATGCTGAAATGCAAAATTAAATGCTAAGTTAGAGAGAAAAAGATTTAGAAATCATATATTTAAACGCTCTTCTTTTTGAGGCTATATATTTAGAAAAAATCACAATTATACAACAATGAATGTCAAATATCACATTTACAATATTTTTTCTTAAACTAACGCACGTATTTTGTTCGATATTTCAAAATCACCAAACCATTCACCGGTTTTAAAAATCACCTGAACAATGCACAAATTTAAAAATGCATTTATAGTTACATTTTACAAACTATTTTAAAACACTTTTGAAAAAAAAAATGATTTATCGGCATTTGATTGTTTAGTATGACACTTGCATATATACAATTAAGAAAATCTTAACCCCCATTTTTTTTAATAAACTTGTAAAATAATATTTTTACAGCAGCTAATTTTAAAGCAAATCAAAATGGTTCTAATAAAGCAAAAAATGTTTTTTTATTCATTTAATTACTAATTCATCGAAAATGAAAGTCTCCTGTATTAAACACATTTTGTAAAAACTTTTTAATGGGAGGCGAAAAAATGTACAACGTTTTTTAAAAGCTAATTGAAAAAATAAAACTCATAAGCTAAGCATCCAGAAAGAAGAATTTGTTATTCATATAGTTGCGAATTCTACGAAAATGCTAAACGCGATGGAAAAATAAAAATCATTTTCTGAAAAAATTGTGCATAAAAATGCAAAAAAGAGACTGGAAAATTGATTTTACATGGAAATACTCAATTCTAAATTATTGCGATTATAGACAAGCTTTTGTTGTTAACTTAGACTATTTCTCAAATTTTGAATGTGTGGTGTCATTTTCATAGAT